>JAOANK020000049.1:160645-178040 GCA_026257165.2 Telfairia occidentalis | reverse complement strand
ATCACCTCGCCGTACAATCTCGACCCTTAGTACTCTTGGTTAGCAAAACCAAAGAAAAGAGTACTCTTACAATCTCTATAAGCACACACTTTGGTGAACCAATGCCACTACCAAAGAAACTCACAAGAGCCTCTTTATATAGAAATACAACTTGCTCTCCAAGGACCAAAATTTTCCTCAACAAGGAGCTTGGAAGCTTTCTCAACAAGGAATTTAGAAGCTTCCTCAACAAGGAACTTAGAAGCTTTCTCAACAAGGAGCTTCCTCACCAAGAAGCTTAATTTTGGCTCCACATCTTAACAGATATAGTGGTAATTTTTGTCTTCATTATAGCTATCAATATCAATAATAACCATTAAAGTCATTTGCTTAATGTGTGTAGCAAACTTTTGATATATTTAGTGTAAATGTGAAAAGTTTCAAATCTTTTAATCTACTCTCCCTCAAATGATTGGGATATTATTTAATCGAATATATGCATAAGAGATTTGACTTTTCATTTTTTTTCCCTTGAGCAATAATATGTTTGAATGGGTGTAATGTAATATTTTTTAAGAATAGATTTATTTATTTTTTTTCTCTATATTTTTTTTAAAAAAGTAAATGTATAAAAAACAAAATAAGGGGACCCATAGCCTCGGACCAAGGCAGGAACACCAACATTCCACCTAGAGAGAGGAGAACGAATCAGATAGACACTACAGACATTATAAAACTCCAAACTTTTAGGATTTGGGCTCAAACCATAATGCATAAAAAGATCAACAATGAGCACGATACCAAAAATGATCAATCATATTTCATCAATGGGAGAGTTTAAGACCAATTCCAATCTTCCCGTGTGTGCGCTAAGCTTTATTTTTTTTCTCTAAATTTTGTTGAACAAGTCAAATTTAATTTTAAAATTACAATTTCCATAAGTTTAACACCTCATACACTTAAAGAAGCAAAGAAGTAATACATTTGATTAATACCGTCTTTTTCATTATTATTATTTGTCATCGTAAAGACTTGTGACCATTTATGGGTTTCTATGATGAGGAATATTTAGATGCATAACACAATTAAAAAATTGACAATTAGGAGAGAGGAATATAAAAAAAATTTATTCGAAAAATTAAATAACTGTCAAAATTTTAATAGTGGTATGCAACCAAGTATTATTTTTCTATAATTAGAGGGTATATAATTATAAAAGTATTGGTTCTTCTTAGTTAGATTTGAACATTTTTGTGTTGAGTTAAAATACTTTTAATTTCTTTTTTTTTGGCTAGATTTGGATATTTTGTAGTTGAATTTGGTTATTAGATATTTCATTGGTTGAATTTTGAGTAATTTATAAATAATTTTCTAATTTCATTTGTAGAAAGTATTTACTTAACTATTTATTCGAGTTAAAAGTTCAATTTGATCCATATATAGTCAACTATGTACTTAAGTTGAAAGCCAATCCTAACATAGTTAAGTAGATAAAGACATGTACTACTAGTGCAGAGATTAATGGTTCGATCTCCCATTTCCACAAATGTTGAACTCAAAAAAAAAAAAAAAAGTACCAAGTTAAAAATATCCCCAACTCTAGTCGGTTTTGTAAACTTTTTAAAAAAGCACTTTTGACATTTTAATTATATTTTAAGATGTTACCAAAAGAAAATAATCAAACAACTACTTTAACTTTACCAAATAGAAATGTAATAATAGGCCAAAACCATATCAAGCAGACACTAATCAATTATACTACTGGAATATGGAATCACCAATACAAGAAAAAAGTTTTCAATTGAATCTTATTGATAATATATAATCATGAATTTTCACAAAAAAGAAAAAAAAAAGGCAGCTAGCTGGCTATCTTAGCTAAGTGTGACAAAATATATAATAATTTTCTTTTATTCCATTTCATAATTTAATGCATTTGGGTGGTCCAATATATCCTTTTGACTAGGCACCCAGCTTCCATTTTAAGTTAATTGGTCATTAGATTCCCACCTAAAATAGTAATTGGTTACAAAAAAAAGTTTGGCTATTTTAATTTATATTACCCAATTAAGATCCTTTTTAATTAATTCCTTTTAACCATGAATTAATGAGAAAGGAAAAATAATAAAAAGCAAAAGGTTATATGCTTTTGGTAGCATCCAAACAAAAGGGGTTGTTGTCCCATTTGCAATTGCTTTTCTAATTAAGGTGATGTCTTTCATAGGAATTCCATTAGAGATTATTTGACCCTTTTTATATCTATAAGTTTACTTGCTTAGTTTCATATTTAAATTTTATTTTCGTCATTTTTATTTGGGTTTAAGTGCTTTTAAAATGTTTTTTTTTTCAATATCTGAACGTTAAGAAATAACTATTTTAGTCTTCAAAATTTCAAAATATTTATGTTAGTCCATGAATTTGAAGAATTTTTCTTTTACTTGATCATTACTATGATTTTGTCGGTGCCAAACTGATACTCAGTAGTTAACTTTTATGATTCAATTACATGTAGCACGTCAATAAAATATACTTGAAATTATATCATTTATTTGTTAAAAGTAAGAAAAAAATAAAGACCAAAATTATTATTTTAAAAATTTAGAAATAAAATAGACATATTCAAAGATAAGCAAATGGAATAGATAATTCAAAGCTTTTTAGTAATATTATATTTCTATTCTTAGAACAACCATGTTTATTGTTTTTTGTTTCTTTTAAAATATATAAAATTAATTCACTATCTCATGTACTTCTTTTGAAAAACGTAATGAATTTAATAGTTAACGATTTCAAACATTATTTTAAATGAGAATTGAAAAATCATTGGCACACACATTTCTTTTAATCTAGTATGGTTGCTATTTGGTGGTCTAAAAATCAATCTACCAATGTTCTTTAAGGAACTTTGTTTAAGTATATAAATTAGATTCTTTTATTCTATCAAAAGCATTAGATACAAAACAAAAAAAGCAAAAGGAAAAAAAAAAGATCTACTAGTTGATTCTATTAGCATATGGTATTTGGCATTTTGTCCCTCCTAATGATAAAAGATCTTAATGATTAGGTTTGACCTAATAAGGGATTACCAACATATATTTATTATTTAGTGTACAAAAAAAAGATTAGGTGATTATCCTTAAGAAAAATATTTGGCTACATACTGATATATGTAGGTATATTTCTACTGATCATCATTATGTTTTTTACAATTTCGAGATAAATGTAGGAAAGAGAAACTTCGTTTTTTTTTTTAAAAAAAGTAAATAATTATCAAATTTTTACTGATGATGTATAAAAAAAATACCTACCAATGTAGAGTTAGAAATTGTTTTATTCCTAATATATATAGAGAAAAAAAAAGATACCAACCTTTATTTTTAATTCAAAATTCCAGAAGTTAAAAATTGCACATTCCACTATATTATCAACGGTGAAAAATTGAACCTCTAACTTTTTAGTTGAGAGCATAAGTTTGAATTCTCACTCCATTATTTGCATGGTATATGATAAAAATATTTTTTTCTCTTTCCACTCATTTTACTTATTTAAAATATATATTTTCTTTTTTGAGCAGTAACTTCTTTAATTAAAATCTTAAAAATGCAGTTTTGTGGGTTTAAAATCAAGACATGTATATATTATGGGTGTTTTAGCTTTGAATTAAGGCTCCGTTTTCGGAATAAAGAAAAATCATAATGAAAATCAATCGAAATGAAATCAATTAGAATGAGAATCTTATTCATTTAACGTTGTTTACTAGGAGTTGTCTAGAATCAGAATCAAAACTTCAATCATGTTGTTTACTTTCATCTAGAATCGGAATCAGATAAATGATTATTACAAAAATAATCTTTTATATTTTAATCAATTAAAAAGCTATGACAATTATTAAAGAGTGAGGTGAGGTGAGGTAAAGTATGTAAAACAATTAATGAGTATGATGTGAGCCCCCATCAAATAAGGAATGAGAATGAGATTTTTTGGAAGAAATGAGATTGTCTCTTTTTTGGAGAGTGATTCCTAACTTTGAGGTGAATCTCACGTTTAATTTTCATTCCTTAATTTTGGTAAACACTATAAAAGGGAATTGAAATTATCATTTTCATTATTTGATTTCGCTTGAAGCTAGGGAAGTAAACGGAACCTAAATATGTATACCATGAGCTTAAGGAATTGAGTTTATGTTTGGTTACATGGGTTTTCTTATCCCAAATTAAGAAGTTTTTAAAACCATATAAAATACGTTGGCCTAGATTGCATTATTATAGACTTCAAAACTCACTCTGTATATTATATATTAAATTTTACAAATCATGAACTTACCCATCCAAGTTTGTTTCTCTATGTGACCCATTATTTCTTTGCACAATCCAAGTACAATTTATATAAGCTCAAAATTTAAAACCCTATGTTTCGAAAAATTAGAGTGGGATGTAAAGTCCCTATAATCAAGAGTAGAATTTGATTTTCTTTTTTGGTCAAAACAACTCGGAATGGACTCACGTAAATTGATGGGAAGATTAAAAAAATATATTAAGAATCGTTTTTTTTTTTTTTTTTTTGGAAAACCAAATCAATTATTAATCTTTAGAGTGTGTTTGGAGAGTGATTTCGACATACTCAATTGATCCAGTACGGAATTATAGAGTAGAGAATAATGGACCAGAAAATGATGCAATTCCTCACACACTACATAAGAGGCCGAAACAAAAAAATATGTGGAGCGAACAAAACGTATCGCCACAATATGAGAAAAATAACAAACAGAATATAAAAGACAGTAAAATAATGACGTAAAAAAGGGTAAAGATAATCTACGAGTAAACCACCATTCTATCGGGTACCATTTCTTTTTTTTTTTTTTAATGATATCCCACTATTAAGACAAGTAGCTAAATCCCATGAAATCATGATTTCATAGAAGTTCATTGATATCTTCTTTTTTAAGCAACTCGACTTCGATTCTTGGACAATCCACATCACTTCTACTTCTATTGTAACAAAAGATTCTTTTTCTACGTAGATTAGGTGGAAAAGACCCATATCAATAATTATGATTTGGGGTATGGACAATTCTTCAATATCTTGTTAATTCGCAACAAAATAATAATTTTTTTGTGTGGCCGAAGAAAAACATGCTTTTTTTTAAAAAAAATAAAAATAAAAAAATCACTTTTTTTTAGTTCCAAAAAAAAAAAAAAAGCACTTGAATCTTTTTGATATATACGTACACAAAATATTAATCCAAGTGACCATATATAGGAATCTCAAGGGCCCACAAACACTGTCCTCTTTTTACATTGAAAAGGACATGCCCATCCCACTCTATAATGATGATATGTTGGCACTATTATATATACATACGAAGGTTAAAGAGTAATCTTCATTATCAATCTTTTTGCACCTTGTTATTCACAATCTCATTATTCCTTTAACCACATCCATAGTCTTTGAAGCTCATTTAACTTTCTTTCCATGGTTAAACCAAACATTTCTCGATTGACCCTCATCATTTTTCTCTCAATAACCATCACTTTCTTCTCTATCAACTCTGAAGCTCGAATCTTGTCAAAAAATTACATGAACATCCACCATCTAATCTTGTCTAAAACAGGTGTGGCTGATCTTGCATTCGAAAAACGTGGCTGTAATAAAAGAAGATGGCTCGTGGAGGCTCAGAGAATTGTTCCAGGAGGCCCTGATCCTAACCATCACTAACCTTAAGAACCTCATTCTCCATTCGAATAAAACTTTGGTTTAAAAGTGGCTCTCAATGGCATTCATCACGGCGCGAGTGAAGCTAGAAAATTTCAATATATATATATATACATACATATACATGTATGATCATTTTTAAATTTTAAAAATTGAAGGAGATAAATTAGAAAGAAAAAAAATCTTGAAATTGTAAATTTTTTAATCTAAAATGAACTAAGAAGAAGGTAGTTTCCGCTCTATCTAAGAAGATTTTAAAGATTTTACTTTCTTCTAATTTTCCTTTGAATGGAAAATATTATATATAAAAAGTTAATGTAAGCCTTTTGCATCAATGAAAACTTTTGGCTCTACTCCTATACCTAGCTAACAAGTGTCTTAATTTTCTTCTATATTACTTGTGTTTGCATGTGCTTAGATGAAGTTCAATAATATTTATTTTAATTGTAAAAAAAAATAATATAATGGATAAGATACTTAATTGTTGTGTTTAGACAAAATTCAATAATATTGATTTTGATTGCTAAAAAAATTAATAGATAAATCTCTCAAGAATCAGGTTCTATACGCTGAAGTTATCAAATCATATAGTCTCTCTTAAACAACAATAAAATTATGGAGTCTGACAACTGAAATTAGTAAGATGTGAGTTAAGTGGAATTTAAATATTTAAAAATAATTTTTAAATTGCATAAAATTTTATTTTACTTATTTTTGTGAATTTTTTATTAATTATTTAACTAACACGTGTTTTGGACAAGTATATCAAGCAATATATAGTAGGTTATAGGTTAAAGGTAGGATTTTGAAATAAATATCAATTTTTATCCAAAATTTTAATGAAAAATTAATAATGAGGACTAAAATCACTTTTTTTTTCTTTTTAAAAAAACCAATAATTTTTTAGGAAAAATCTAGAGACTAGAAACAATATATTTGAAATTTTAGAACACCTAAATATAATATTGAGAAAAATAAATTTAAATAAATTATAAATATGAAAGTTTTTGGTTTTTTTTGGCTTTAATCTCGGTTAACTAATTCGATTAATTAAGATTTTGATAATAATAAATACAATTATACTTAGGTGTTAATTATTTTTGGTGTGTTAGTGTTATTAATTTAGTTAGAGCATAAAATTACCTGCAGATAAGTTTTTGACTTACCTAAATTGGGGTTAAAATGAAAAAGCTTTTTAGAAAAAAAAGTTGTTATATTTATTTTAAGTTGTATATATGGTGTTTCTGTTTTATTTTCATAAGCTGATTTTATTTGAACGACCTATATTAATTTTTTAAAAATTTTGTGGCTAAAAATTTGTTTTAAAAAGGATGGGGTGTTACTCATATGGTAAGTTTGGATGTGAGCTTTTATTAGATGTATATGATTTGATCAAATTATGATCAACAACTAAACTTTCAACATGCCAAGAAATAAATTAAAAAAAAAAAATTAACATCTCAGCTTGAAAACTTATATCAATTTTTACTATATATTTTAAATTTCATCAAATTAGACTCTAAACTTGGATAAATGTTGAAAATTTAACATATATTCAATTTCATTAATTCACCCACTAATTTATATATTTAAAAAAAACAAACAAACAATATAAAAATCTCCATAAACTTATTAATTTTAATAAAATCAAACTTTGCACAAAATTAGGTTTAATTAATGCATAAAATTGAACATTGAACCGACCATTAATTTTTGTTTTTCTTCTTCAAATAGGCGAAAATGCTGAAGAAAAATTGTTAAAGAAAAAAAAAGAGAGACTAATATCTAGCTTTGGGCACCATTTTAATGTAATTTTGAGCTATAAATTTATTTATTGTCATAGCCATGGTAAGATTTTCATTTGTAAGATTTTCCTTACAAATTTGGTGAATTTAGATTGGTTATATTTATTCTTTTTTTGAGATTGCTTTTATTATTTGCTTTTGAAAAAATAATGTTGTAGTTGGACTCTAAGTCGTGGAAAGAGTTTTTAGTAGAATATTCTTAGGCCAGATTTGACCGAACCATGTAAATTTTCGATGTCAATTTTTTTTAATTTTTTCGTATTTATTTTAGAATTAATTTTATGTTATTATTATTATTATATTTTTTCTGAGATTATTTGTTCTTATACAATTATTTAAGTATATAAAATTTAATTTCTTTCATATTTATTACCCATCATTGATATTGTAAAAATTATATTTGTTTAATTTATTGGGTTTACTTGAAAAAAAAAGTTCTTTTAAATTGAATCAAACTCTATTCCACTTATAGAATTGTCATATCCATCCAATATAAAATAGAATATATAATAAAATGTAAACTAATAAATTATTAAGACATGTTATTCAACTTGAATTTGGCTATCAAATTTGAAATTGAGCCCAATGGCTCTTTGTAATGGATTGGATTATTAAGACCAAAGTTATCAACAAATGGGCCAATTTTGTTAATACAAAAGTATCTCAAATGACTATTATATCCATTGAGATTTATAATAAAAAGTGAGCATTGGACCTATGAAATTAGTCACCCCATTAATGGGGTATTTTTGTGCTTCATTTTTTGTACAGAACCCCTCATTTAAAAAAAAAAAAGTCTCCCATTCCAGTCATATCGAGAGTACAACTAATTCAATTCGAGTTGACTTAAAGCTATTGTTATAAGGGAATGACCTCCCACGTGCAATGGGAGGCGTCACATGATTTCATTGACGTAGATGATAGAACTAGTTAGTAAGTTCGAAACTTCACAACCTCTAATATATTGTTAATGTCTCGACCTTTTGATCGAGGTGCCCTATAACGCCAAGAATATCATTTCACAAGAAGATATCCAGTGCGATCATATATGAGAGGATTCGATAGGCCCATATCCTAATCTCTGTAAACGGTAGTACTCACCTACAACCCAAATATGTGAGGAATATTAGCTCACCTTGATTTCACCTTTGACTATTACTAACTTGAGCATCGTGGTTGGAAAAGCTCTACACCAAAGATGGGTATTTACATTTGGGAAGTTTGCGCACCTTGATGCAACTTTAGAAAGTGAACTACATTTATACAATACCTGCAATAATCAACATATTTAAGACAAATTAAAATTGACGATAAAATTGTTTATTACTATATTTTTAAAAAAATTTATCCATCCAACCAATAAATATGTTTCCTTAGTTGAATATGTTTTAGCCAACTCGAGTATAGATAAAAAAAGTCATGAGGTTTGAATTCTCATTCTTACTTATTCTTGAACTAAAAAAAAGTTCAATAAGTTTTAACTTGAGACTTTCTAAACGACGTCGGTTTGAATGAAAAAAAAAAAACTTTTTTGCAATGGGTTTGATTTTCCCATCCGGTGGGAACAAAAAGAAATTAACTTAAAATCCGCGCGAATGGGCAAACTCTTGAAATTTTAGAAACGAAACTGCCCGCCATAAACCGACTTAAACCAGCACCACGCGCGTGCTCCACACTCGGCTTAATTCTCGACTCGTCCATTGGAGTGTGTGACACAACTCCGGAATAGCGCGTCGGAAATGCACCCTTCTATGTATAGTGATACTTCACGGGCACGACTTTTGTGTTAGCACTCATACGCGCCACTTTTTTATTTCATTTCACCCGACGAACCCCGCAGGCGCCGTACACCTGTACACATAAAAAGATTGAGAGAGCGGTTTAGAAAGAGAAAGTCCCTTTTTTTCTAGAGAGAGAAAGTGTTCTTGAAGACTGCAAGATCCGGTCGCAAAAAAAGCACTCACAACACAGGAAATTCCAGCTCCAAACCCTACTGTTCGTGTTCTGTAAGCCTCAGCTCACCCTCTCCCCCCCTCTTTTATTCTTCCTCTTCTTCTTTTTCTTTTTTCGCTGCATGTTACATGCGATTTCGTCAGTTTGCTGCCGTGTTATTAGGGTTTGATCGGTGGAATCCGACCTTGTTGGGTTCTTTCGGATTAGGGTTTTCTTTTGCTGCCTTGCTTTATTTCCTTTTCTCTCATTTCCGCAAAATTGGGGGTTTCCCTGTTTTCTTACGACGGACAAGCTCACTTTTGGGTGTTTTTCTTTTTCGGACAACCTTCAGCTGGGGTGTTTTGTATTTTGTATTTTCATTTTCTTTTTCGGGGGAAGTAGGGTATTTAGGGTTTTGGTTGAGTTTCATGTATGGATTCGGGACCTTCAGTTGGTGAAGGAGGTGTGGGTGACGGTGTTAGAGAGAAACAAAGGTACGTGGAGAGTAAGGTGTACACTAGGAAGGCCTTCAAAGGCCCTAGGAAGATCAACAATAATAACACAAATTCAATTGCCGATGTAGCCACTGCCACGACCTCTGCCGTCCAGAACAAAGATGATAACAATAATAACCAAAATAAGGAAAGTACTACTGCCCCAAACACCACCACCACCACCGCCACCACCACCAACGACACCAATATCAATAGTAACATTAACAATGACAAGGATAACAATTTGGATCAGACTCTTCCCTGTACCACGGTGACGGAGGACAAGAATCCGACTCCGCAGCAGCTTATTTCGAGGTTTAATGCGGCCTCTGATGATTCCTCATGCCTCAACCGTCCGCAGGTTGCAGCCGGGGCTGCAGTGCAGAGCACTCGGGACCAACCCTCAGGAAATGGTGTCATGGAAATGGCTGTGGAAAATCAGAATAACAATAATTTGGCCTCAAGGTCTAAGCAGGAGATGCGAGAACTTCGGCATAAGCTTGAAAGTGAGCTTGAGATGGTAAGAAATGTGTTGAAGAGAATTGAGGTAAAACAAGGGCAGCTTAGGGAGTCCAGTAATTTTCATGGTTCAGCCAATGAAGGGGTGGAAAAGATTGGTGGAGAGAAGCAGGTTCACCCTGAGGTTGCTGCCGTTCGTGTGCCTTCGAGGCCTCTGAATCAATTGAGTATATCAGTGTTGGAGAACAGTCTGGGCGTGAGTGATTATGTGGAGAAAGAGAAAAGAACTCCCAAAGCAAACCAGTTTTATCGAAATTCAGAATTCATTCTTGGAAAAGATAAGTTTCCACCAGCTGAGAGTAATAAGAAGGCTAAAATGAATGTTAAGAAGCCAGTTGGAGGAGAAATCACACATGCTTTTGGGTTGGGTTCCAAGTTTTTTAAGAGCTGCAGTTCACTTCTAGATAAATTAATTAAGCACAAGTTTGGTTGGGTGTTTGATGCTCCTGTCGATGTTGAGGGTCTTGGTTTGCATGATTATTATACCATTATCAAGCATCCAATGGACCTAGGAACAGTAAAATCTAGGCTGAACAAAAACTGGTATAAGTCGCCTAAAGAATTTGCCGAGGATGTAAGACTTACATTTCACAATGCTATGACATATAATCCCGAAGGACAAGATGTGCATGTAATGGCAGAACAATTGTTGGCAATATTTGAAGATAGGTGGGTTATTATAGAGTCAGACTATAATCGAGAGATGAGGTTTGGACTAGACTATGGAGCTGCTCTTTCCACACCTACTTCCCGAAAGGCTCATCTTCCTCCACCACCACCTCTTGAAATGAAACGGATATTGGAAAGGTCAGAATCCACCACATATCGTCTTGATTCCAAGAATAAATCTTTGAGCTCTACTCCCTCAGGCAGGACTCCTGCTCCAAAGAAGCCCAAGGCAAAAGATCCTCATAAAAGGGACATGACCTATGAGGAGAAGCAAAGGCTCAGTAGTAACCTTCAGAATTTGCCTTCTGAAAAATTGGATGCCATTGTACAAATAATTAAGAAGCGAAATTCGGAAATTTTTCAAGATGATGAAGAAATTGAAGTGGATATTGATAGTGTGGATGCTGAGACGCTCTGGGAACTTGATAGGTTTGTGACAAACTACAAGAAGAGTTTGAGCAAAAACAAGAGAAAAGCTGAGCTTGCACTTCAAGTAAGGGCAGATGGTGAACACAATATTCCACAAAAGGTAAAGACCCTGAATATAATTTGTGATCTAATTGTGACATTGTGCTATGATGTAGTTCTAAAGATGGATCCTGTAATTTTCTTTTATAGATACAGGCCCCTGTTGTGATGGAGGTCCCAAAGGAAACTAAAGCAGGTGGATAAATCGTTGCATCGAGTTTTTTTTTAAATTTTTTTAGTTTAGATATATATTATAATCCAAGTTTTTAATTTTGTACACAGATGAGAATGCCGTTTCATCTTCAGTGCCCGTTCAAGGACAAGGCAATGGTAGGAGTAGGTCAAGTAGTTCAAGCAGCTCTAGCAGTGATTCTGGATCTTCTTCAAGTGGTATGGCTATTTTGAAATTTTTTCTTTTTATTTTCTCTTCCATTTGAAGTCATGATAATTACTCCACTACGGGCATCTTAATCATGTATTTTTGTTGAAGCGATATTATTATTTTTGATCAATTGCAGATTCTGATAGTGAAAGTTCTTCAGCATCTGGATCTGATACTGGATCTTAAAGGGCTTCAAATATTCTTCAGGTTGTGCTGTCAAATTAATTTGAATTTTTGTAAAATAAATTTTGGAATGTGTTGTTCCTCTGATCAATTCTTTATTTCTGGATCCCTTCTTCATCTGCATTGCTAGTGGTATAATCTTAATCTTGGCGTAGTTGAGTTCTCAATTCCAGAGTCATCGTTGATATATTAATCTGTTCCATAAGTCAATCGGACCAGAGGATGGATGCTTCGTTCAACTCTGGGATGTGAATTGAGATTTCCATATAAAATACGTCAGAGTGTTTGTTGTTGCAACTTGTCTGCTGAGAAAATTGTGTTGTCATTAAATGTTTCTTTTGCCCGCTGTATTTTTAGTTTTAGTTTAGTTTAGTTCTTAGTTTAAATAAATTATTGATTTAATTAAAATAATGACTCTTACGAATGAACAAATTGATTATATTGTAGTAGTATAATTAGTCTGTTAAGACTTAACGAATTGATTAAAACTCTTACTAAAATAGACTAAATTGTGATCTTTGAACATGTTGAAGATTAAAGATTGTTACAGTTTGCTCTTGGTTACATTAAAAGGTGACAGAACTGACTATAATCAAGCAGACGTTTTCCATATTTTGCAACATTTTCTATTTATTACTGTTATCCTGAAACCTTCAGATGGTGAAATAGAGAGAATGTAAACTTCAAAATCTTCCAAGTTCATGGATTTGCACCCGGTTATGAAAAAAGATTAAAAGTGTGTTCAATTGATGATCATTTTCTCATTTCTAAAATCTCTGTATAATCACTCTAGTTTATCAATTTAACTTTGTGTTTTCTCTACAAGTCATCTGACTGGCATTTTTTATGATTAATGGTGAGAGAAATGGAGTTCTTACTATGCCGTCTGTTTTTCTTTGGACAGATAACAAAATTTTTGAAGTCGTCGGTGTGTACTTCAGGTGGAACCCTCAGCTTTTTGGATTATAATCCAAATCAGTGTTTTGCCCAGGTTGGAGGGCTCGAAGGCCTCGAAGGCCATTCAGGTTCAGCCAGTGCCAAGCTGAGCTTTTGATGTTTGTTGGAAATAGGGCTTCACTGTGTACCCCCATGTAGTCATTTATTCTGCCTCAAATTTGTATAAAATTGGTAACATAAGTAGTAATCTGATCGATTAGTCCCTGTTGAGTAGCACCTGTACATTGCTAACTAATTGCTACCATTTGTTATTTTGAGATCAGATTCCCCCCCCCCGCGGGATAATTTTTCCCCCTCTATCAGTAGAGTTTGTAAACCAAGTATCGGTAACAGCCAACAGGGTGTGGATTTCAGTTCTATTTACTATGGGGTTTGGGGTGTAGTTTTGACGATTCCTTGAGTAAAATCTACCCTTTATGGGTACTATATGGAATGTAATGATTGTGGATCGCTGCCATAGTATTTACAAGCGGCAGCAGCTGCTGCTGCTTCTTCTGTTTTTATTTGTAAAGGACTAAGAGAAAATATGATTCTGATTGTTTTCTGTAAGGTTACGAGTTACCCTTTTGTCAAGAGTTTGTCTTGGTTTGATATTTCCCACGGTTTCCTTCTGATTCAGCGCAATAGCTCGGCCAAATTTTCTTTGGGAATGTCTTAGTAGACTTCAGTTTGTGGGCAAATGAAAATGGCGACTTTCCTTTTAAGATATGTTTGCCTTGGCAAGTTCGTTTCGTTGCATTAACTTGCGCATTTTGGACCGTCATTCCATTTTTCAAGTCCGTTTTGTTTCCCAATTTCCAATCTCATTCTGGCAAATATTTTCTGCGGTCGCCAAATAAATCAGCATGACCACACAAAATTTCGCGGTGTACGAATTGCTCAAGGGAATGATGCAGCGTCTTCAACTCAAAGCTGTACTTTTTAGGCCTACACATCGCTGTTTTTTCTGTGCCGATCTCCATTCTCAAAGCGTCAAGCTAAAGTCGTCTTCGTCGTCGTCTTCTTTGCAATACACGCCTTGGTCTGGTCTCAAAGCTTGGAGGGAGAGCCCTCTCAACGAGAATCGTTTTTGGGGACGCAATGGACCAGAGCCTCTGGTTGAATCATCAAATGGGTTTCTCTATGATAGCCGAATTGAATCGGCTTCGTCTCTTGCGGAGCTGGGTGCATTGGTTCTCTCTACCAATGACCCTTTGGCCAAGTCCAGGCTCTCTCATCTTGCTTTCTCCAGATGGTCTCAGGAAGGTCTCCCCATTGGTGTCTCCGAAGCTCCTCGGCGTCCTGCTCGGCCTCCTGAGCCAAAATTGGTTCGTTTTTTACATTCTGCGGATGAATATATTTATGAAATGTTTGATTCTGCTTTTAAAAGAAGCTACTCTTTTGTTTATTTGAACTTCTTCGGGGTAATGAATTTGATTATGATTGAATTTCACCACCACACAGAAATAGTAATCACCATCTGAAGATATATGTTTCCTAACCTTCTTTCTTTCCATCTCTTCCGCTTCTGAGTTGGTAGTTTTGATGGACTATTGATTTTGAGGTGTTAGGATTGTTGAAAGAGGCGGGGGGTGTTCCTTTGCAATTATTTTTAAATAGAAAGCTTTCTTTCACTAATAAGAATGGAAAAATGGTTTGTTAAGATGTTTTAATCGTTTGGCTTACAAAATCCAGGTCTCCCCCAAGGAAATTCCGGCTCCTAAAAACTCGGGGTTGCCTCTGAATGCTTATATGCTACACAATCTTGCTCATGTTGAGCTTAATGCAATTGATTTGGCATGGGACACTGTTGTTCGATTTTCTCCCTTCAGTGAAATTCTGGGGGAGGGGTTTTTAGCTGACTTTGCTCATGTTGCTGATGATGAGAGCCGTCATTTTACATGGTGTTCACAGAGACTTGCTGAACTTGGATTCAAGTGAGGCGATCATAAAACTTGGGTGTAATAGTTGATATTTATTCGTTATACTCACCTTGATTGATTACATTGCCACAAGATATGGAGATATGCCTGCTCATAATTTGCTTTGGAGGGAGTGTGAGAAATCATCAGACAATGTAGCTGCACGCTTGGCAGCAATCCCACTTGTCCAGGTAAACTTTTGTCCATGCTTGTGATTAGTAATTTTTTTTTTTTATATACTCATTGATAATCTAGAATTTAATATGTGAAAGTGGAAGGTTGTAACAGTAATTAGGAGAATAAAATTATTTTTTGGTTAGGCCTCCCATTGTCATATGCAAATAGTATAGTACTAATAAAATACTTTCTCTGCACTCAATTATTATCTGGGTTCAACAACATTATACCTTTACCTTGGCTGATCACCTTTTTCTCTTGTGAACTTACTTTGGAAAGATATGGAGAGTTCATTCAGCGTCTTTACTTCGTACAAGATCTTTCTTCTTAATATGAGAGATTTGTTGACTTCACCTTTTTGTAGAGTCCTTTTTAAGCGTAAGCTAAGGCCCTTTTGTCTTGATTCTACAGAGCTATCTTGTGAGGATTATAATTAGAAAGGAGTATTTTCTCAATACGGTGGAGCCACAGGGGATAATAACTCACTTGGTGCTGTTGTCTTTGTTTTGTCTTTCTCCTGAGGATTCCTTGATAAGGCTTTTTGTCGTTCTAGTCTTGATTCTATGTATGCAGATCATAGCAGTATTCTATACAATAGCTTGCTTAGGATTCTAGAATGGTAGAGAAGATTTAGTAGGAACTTGGAAGCTTTGAGAGTACAAATTGAAGCGTCAAAGATTAGTGTCAATGGGTTGTACGCTTTGTCGAATTGAAAACAAGTTGTTTCTCGTCAATTTAGTTCGTGATATTAAAGGTTATGTAAATAAAGTGGGAGTAAATCTGCTGGCTGGAAAATGTGCTCACGGGGCTTTTCAAATTCTGCTCAATTTCAAATTCTTCACGTACGCTAGATTTGTCAATGGAACATGTTGGTTATCAAAGTCCTCTGATTAATCGTGGATGGTTTTGTTGAAATTACCATCTTGTCTAATGAAGGGGTAAGAAGGAATGTTATTGCCCCTGCTCGTGAAAACACGGACGTAAAACTTTTTGGGAGCATTTTGGTGAAATATGAAGGGAGAACGAAGAAAATCAGAGGTCAGGGAAAGACGTGAAAAAATCAAAGAGAACGATAGCTTGTTTGGAAAAGTATAGAAAAAAGAAAACCTTTGCCCATGTGGGGTTGGTGAACAAAAGAATTCAGAAGCTCTTGGGGTCAAAAGTTTGATAAACGGGAAAAATATTATTGGGTAAAAGCAATAAGGAAAGAAAAGAAAGGGAGAAATTCAGAAAAGCAGGAAGAATTTGTGGATATGGAGTGGTGCATTACCATTGTAATCACCAAACACTATATTCCTATGATGATTGACACTCAATGTTGGAGTCATTAAAGCAACAGGCAACAGATTGCTGGATGTCAAACACATTTCTTGTTGACAAGGCTTTGCTCAGATGTTATAGCAAGGATTAAGGAAGAGATTGGTTCTCTTGCAACCATGAAGGATCGAAGAAAAGGAGGGAGCTTTCTTAAATTTGAAAGATGGAATGTACAAAAGTAGGGTAAAGTAGAGGTCAATCCATGCTATGAAGGATGAATCAAATTAAGGGGGAGAATACCTTTGATGTTATGGAAGACGGAGATATTTAAATGATAATTGTGGAGGATTTATGCTATGTGCTCATAAAACGACAAATAGGATTGATTATTTGGGAGCTAGTTTAGAAATTAAAAGAAAATTTTGTTGATTCATCCCTGCTGAAGTAGCCATTGATCGTTCAAGGGATGCGAGATTCTATGTGCAAGTTGTGGTGACTCAATGATCCAGATTTCTGGCTGAAAGAGTACAAAAAGTGCAAGGAGCTTCTTCAGATGAGGCTGTGGGAAGATCTTTTGTCAGTTGGTGCTTGGAGATTGGGTTATTTTGGAGATAGAAAATCTGAGAAGTGTAAAGAGGAAGATGAACAGCCCAATGTGACGGAAAAGAGAGGTGAAGGGACGGGATTATTAGAAGAAATGGCTTCTGAAAATACTATGGGAGAGGAACGGTTAAATCCAAACCTTAAGGAAGTGGAAAGGGTGGATAGCAATTTAATTTTAAAAATGCTGAAAGAAATTTGGAGAGTTCATTGAATATTTGGAAAAATCAGGTGTCTATCTTACACCTATTCTCAGAGGAAGAAGAATAAAAAAAGTCAAAGAAAGGTAAACTAAAAATTCAAAAGGGTGTAATTTCTAACATTAATTATGAGAAGACAAGAATGGAAATGATGGGG
>JAOANK020000049.1:146992-159270 GCA_026257165.2 Telfairia occidentalis | reverse complement strand
ATGACGAGAGAGAGGGTCTTGGAACAGCAAAGGGTTTACAGATATAGGGAAGAGATTCAAGTTAAGAAAATAATTAGAAAATTAACTCCTGAGGTAGTTTTGATCCAGAGACTAATTAAAGGGACTGAATAGGAGAATAGCCGAAACATTATGGTCTCCTATAGATATCGGTTAGGAGGTAGCACAAAGAATGGGATGTAAGTGTGAACTTTTATCTTATCTGGGGATGTCTTTGTGGGGGGGAACTATTTTTTGGAACCCTACTATGGAAAATTTTATGAGTAGAACTAGTAGTGGAGAAATTTTTGTCTTCCAAATGAAATAGAATGACACTTTATAACGCGGTCGTTGCTTATTCACCAAACTTACATGTCTATCTTCTTATTACAAGTAATATAGCACTAGTTGAATGATAGAGGTAAGAGCTTTTTGGGAAATAATGAAGATAATAATAATTAAACATCAGTTCGGGTGGAATTTGGCTTCAATATCAATAGCTCTGAAAAGTGGAGGATTGGGGATTGAAATTTTTTTTTTGGATAAGAAACAATTTCATTGGTTGAATGAAATGTACAAAATGATATCTAATCTTGCGAAAAGGATCTCCAATTGTTCATGAGAGAGGAGAGACTATAACTATCGAAGGGAACAACTCTTTTACACCCATATAAAGCATTCTAAAGAGAAAGCTCCAAAATGTCATTTACTGTTTTGATGCTAGGGAAATTCTTATCATTAGGTGGTATGGGTCACTAACCTACAAAACCGTTGCTGAAAGGAAACGAAAATTATTTTTATGTTTTCATCCAATCATGGAGGGAAATCTTTATTGAATGACTGTGATTATTTGCCCTCCCCTAGAATGATGGTTGTTTCAGTTTGGTGCCTGACGCATCTCTTGGAGTAGATGCAGCTTTGAAGAAAGTAATATTGAATCATTGATAAGGGTACATCAGTATTGAGCTGGGAAGTTCATTGGAGTTGGTAGCTAAAAATAGAGTGGGTTGCAGGATATAAGGAGATCGGCAAATTTTGGGCGATAGTTTTGGGAGAGAGCCAAGTCCCTCTTGAAGAGCACTAAAACTTGTATTGCTTTTTTCTATTATAATAAAAAGCATATTTGCTTAGGTTTCTATCACTTTTCTTATATGAAAAATGCATATATGTATGTCATATCAAATTCTGTAGGAGGCCAGAGGACTTGATGCTGGGCCTCGACTCGTGAAGAAATTAATTGGCTTCGGGGATCATAGAACATCTGATATTGTAGCTAGAATTGCTGATGAAGAAGTTGCACACGTAGCTGTTGGTGTCTACTGGTTCGTACAAGTCTGTCAGAAAATGGAGCGTGCTCCATGCTCCACATTTAAAGGTTTATATCCACCATCATGTCAGTTTGTACTATTTCATTTAAATGATACAAGTAGTAAAGCATGCAATGCTGGATTTTTCTCTGATAAGTGATAACATCTTTGGTGGCAGACTTGTTAAAAGAATACAATGTGGAACTAAAAGGGCCTTTCAATTATTCAGCTCGAGACGAAGCTGGCCTTCCACGTGATTGGTATGACAACTTCCGATCCTGGTTTATAGTCGAATTTTTCTCAACCCAACTTTCGTACAATCATTTCTGCAGCTCTTGAAATACTTTTTATGGCTCCATCCGCTGAAACAATATATACTACTGCCCTTAATTTATAGGTATGACATATCAAACACAAACTTGCAGGATGAGACAAGTGGAGGTGCTAAAAATGAACAGCTATCTGTGGTACGTAACCTCATTAGTCTTGCTTTATGGAATGCCTGTAATTTGGCGAACCATGTAGAAGTGTTTCTTTTGTTTCATTAGTGAAGTTTTGGTATCACTTGTTATTTTAGGTTTACGATAGGCTTGCTTCCGTTATATCCATGGAGAGTAAGAACTCAAGTTTGCATGGACCTGCAGAATGAGTTGTGTGATTGGCCATCCTCTGGAGGTTTAACGATAATGGAGTTCAGTTTCATATGGTCTGTTTCCTGTTTTATTCATGTCATCAAGATCAAAAGCATGAAATCATCCCCAGACTAATATAGAACTGCTTGAGGATCTCTATATCCATCATTCTTTTGTCCAAACTTTGTAAGTTTTGGTTAGAAACATGTGAAAAGATGAAAACATACACAACTTAGAAACTCTCTAGATTTATTTTATAGAATTAATTAATAATCTACTTGCCCTAGTAGATGATGGTCTTTGGTTTTGAAACCAATCTAGATAGAGAAGTTTAAAAGATTTCCTAATTCTTTAACCTCTATTCATACTCATCACTGCAAAATTTCGAAATGAAGGAGAGAAAATTTTCTCTTTTGTTCCTCGACTTTTCGAAGAAGACGACTTGTGGACATAGCAAACTTGTTTGGACTTCTTTTGACTTGCGAGCAATATTAAGAAGCACTTCTACATGGATAGGTGAAAAGGGTAATGGGAAATGCAAAGGAATTGACTTTTCTTCCCTTTGAAGTCTATTTCTGCTGAAATAAAGTTTAGAACTTCACTCTGAAAGTTGGGAGGAATTGACACAGAAGATATTCATTTGAATGAAATTTTGTCTATATTGAACTCCATCTAAGGGATAATTGATTTTGACACTCTTATTTTACGCAGCAAAAATCTGTCCATACGTTCGTAAAATTTCTTCATGATTTCCCTTTCCCTTTTCTGTTCTCTTATTCAAATGGGTTGATTAAAATGTTGAAGTTGATGAAAGCATTAATGGTGATGGATGGATATTCCTAAAAGAATCATGAATTTTTGTTCACATAAGCCTGTTTTTAAATCTTATTGCTAGTTTTTTTTCAGTGAGAATTCGAACCCACGACTTTTTGGTCGAAGAGATATGCTTTAACAAATTGAGTTATACTCGGTTTGGCTTTATTACTAGTATTTATTATCTTATAGGTGATGTTTTTTTTTTTTTATCATTTTCATATTGGAGATTAATCCACAAAAATATAGCTTGTGAATGGATTTTTGATTATTGATCCATGCTGATCACTTTTATGTAATGATAATGATGTAGGAATGAATAATTATGAAGAAAAAATGAAAATGTTTATGTTCGAATGGGTTTATTCAAATTATGAATTTAGAGAATTTTAACATGTTTTATTTTATAAAATTTATTTATCGCTTCACCGAATATTTGTACGTCATTGTTGTACCAACACCTTTGAGATATAACTATGAAAATGTTTACATTCGATAAATTTTTTAATATTGAAAATTATAAGAATATGAAACATTTAAAATAAAATTTTTTTAATTACACTAAAATTAAAATGAAATTACACTATTATTTTAACTTTATTCTTTTTTAACTTCATCAACTTTAATCTCAAACTTGATTTGAGTCTAATTCATGGTAGTTACTAGTTCATAATGAACACTCTTGTAGTAACTCAAATTTAACTTTTGAGTACTTTTTACCTACTAAAATTTATTGTTAGGTTTGAATAGTTCAACTTCAGACTCTTTTTTTCATTAAAAGTATTTTGTTGTTTGAATGTTATGTGATTTATTAGTTAGTCCCCAAATAATTTTATTATGAAATCGAAATTTTAAGATTAAAATTGACGAACTTTTCCAAATAAAATAAAATTGACGAACTGAGAAATTGAAAATTTCCTTAAAATAGGATATGAAATTTATTGTTTTGCCTGTGGCGGGTACTGGGCTTGTCATGCACAGCGAGGATCAAGACTGAGAAGAAAAGTGGGCGACTGAAATCAATGTTTAATTTCTGAAAATTGCTTTTAGATTTTATTGTACCCACCATTTTCGGGCTTTTGTAAATTGGTTCTTTGTCCTAATTCCGTTGTTCTTTCTATCAATCAATAGATTTTTTATTTTTTCTGTGGAATTTTGGGCGCAGATCCATGCTTAGTTGCATATGTCCCTGTTTTATGTGCCTGACGGCGCTAATGGAGATTGCGCTGCTGCTGATTTCGTCATGTGGCGTTTCAGTTCCCTAATTCCATGTTCATTGTTCATATCTTCGAAAAGGAAAGTGGGGGAGAAGCGTTATGGTGCGTAATTACCTTGGCTGTGTAAATTTTCATTGGATATGACTCTTGAGCGTTAAATTTATTGCGTCATTCAGTAATTAGTTTGTTATTTCTGTATTCGGGTGTTGTAATCTCTATTATTTTGGGATGTGATGTCAGATTATTGCATGGGGTAGTTATACTTCTTATCATGTTGGTGAACTGCTTATTGTGTACGGCAAGTTGCTTATGGAATGCGTTATGATTTTGTTTTCTTCGGGGTTCGTTCTCTGTGCATTTCAACATTGAGCTCTGGGTTTTCTTCGTCGCTGATGCTGATTGATTGTGATGGTCTTTTTATGATATGTTTTACAGTTCACTGAAAATAGTCTTCAACTTGGTTGTTTAGTTCATTAATAATAATCCATTAGAATTGGAGTTTTCTCTTGTACATAATTTTTTGGTTGCAAATCTTATTCCAAATAAGTTGGTTTTCTGATTTGTGAGGCCACTAGGATCGTAAATTTATGCATATGTTGTGCTTTTTTCCCATCCCAAAAGGACAAAAACAGTACTTCAAGCTAGATATTGGTAATAAAGTTGATGGAGACTTTTAGTCAAGAAGCTTTAGTGTACTTTGGAGGAAATGGAGCTGTGCGTGTGTCTTTAATTATCACGCACTCTCTTATTATTAGTAGTCGGTCTTTGAGGTAAAATCCACGGTTTAAAAAGTCTCGTCAAGGTGATCCTTTCTTTCCATCTTATTCTTGTTGGAGGTTGATTGATTTGGTGGCTTCACAGCAAGAGTAAGGGAGATGGGTGTATAGAAGGTTTTAGTATTAGCGGAGATGAAATTCACATAGCCCACTTTCTAAATTGATCAAAGTCTTTGAAGTTGCTTCATGTCTTAAAGTAAGCCTAGAGAAATTAGGGATTTAGTTGCTTGACTTACCCTTTTAAAGGAGAATCTTCCAGGAAAGATTCTTTAACTTGGCCATGGAAAGAGCTATATTTGTAAAGGACGAGAACTTTAGGTATTTAACACTTCAGGACAGCTTTTAATGATGAAGAACTCTTAGATTGGACTCTTTATTGCATCTTCTTGGAAGTTTCATCCCTCTCCATGGTAGTGATTCTGGATTTTGGTCCCTTGACCTTTAGAAATTGGGCTCTTTATGGTTTAAATCCCTGCTCAACTCTCTCCCAATGTCCCCCATGTTTTGCAGCTAGCTTTTTGGAAGAACTCCTGGAAGGTTTTAATTCCCGGAAGTATAAAATTTTCTCGGACCCTTA
Organism: Telfairia occidentalis; assembly: GCA_026257165.2. Taxonomy (NCBI): domain Eukaryota; kingdom Viridiplantae; phylum Streptophyta; class Magnoliopsida; order Cucurbitales; family Cucurbitaceae; genus Telfairia; species Telfairia occidentalis. The sequence continues at coordinate 153,951 of JAOANK020000049.1, read as the reverse complement.
GATGGAATCAACATCAATGACAAGGTGCATCAAAGGAACCTTTCTTTCTCTCATAATCCTCAATGGTGTAAATGAATTTCTGTAATTCTGCTGAAAAAATTAAGATCATTTATTTCTCTCATGCTTTTTTTCTTTTTCTTTTTTTAAATAATAACGATATTTTTATTGATGTAGTTAAAAATTACCAAAATTTCAAAGAAACGACAACTTCTCGTACTCCTAACATAATTCACTTAAAAACTTTATAACTATTCAAATACAATTCACACTACCCACTCAAAGATATTAAAAAGAAAAGAAAAAAACAACATCCCAGCTATAATTCAAATCTGAAACAGAATGTCCCTCAAACTCACTATCTAAAGAGTATAAGGAGCAAGTAGCTTTAGCCCAATCTAACAGCACCCCCCATTCCTTAGCCACCCCATTAAACAATCCACTGTTACTTTTCAGCTAAAATTCCACGAAAAAGATTTCACAGCACTAATCCACAGCTTCCTTTCTCTCCCATTGATAGGAGTCCCACATAAAAGATGCTTCACACTTTCACTTGTTGAATGTAGAAAAACTCATGAAAGTCCCACCAAATACAAGAAAGATAAAGGCTTCCTCTAATGCCCATTTGGCTATGGATATTTGGTCAGATTAACCAATTTATTCAATTTCCACATCCCTCTGGTTCTTATCACTTTTCTGATATTAAAAATGTGTACACTTATGATGTATTTAATATGACAATCGGTAGGAGTCTAGAGGACTTGATGCTAGACCTCGACTAGTGAAGAAATTAGTTGACTTTAATATGACATTCTGGTACATAACCTCATTAGTTTTAGATTTACAATGCTGTACTTTAATTTTGAACCATGTGTATAGAGTATTTCTTTTGTTTCACTAGTGAGTTTTTGGACTCACATGTTGTTTCAAGTTGAAACTCTTGTCTGGGCCGTCAGATTGAATTTTGTGGGATTAGCCATTATCCAGCATTACTGAATTGTACATCGCTATAACTGGATTCTGCATCAGCCTAAGAAGAACCTGATAACATTTAATGGTGCTGGAGTATAGTTTTATATAATTTGTTTCCTGCTTTATCTCAGTCATCAAGATCAAGAACACAAATTGGTCTCTATACTAATATAGAACTGGTTCCAACCCTGTAGGTTTTGGTATAAAATACATGACAAGAAGCACAACTTAGAAACTCTTTTGATTCAAATTCATGGAATTAAATTAACAGTTTTTGTTTTGAAGTTGATCTGGATGGACAAGTTTAGGAGATTTTGAGTATTTGGTGTCTATTGCGTTCTTATTTCTTTAATCTCCCTTGATACTTCAGTTCTTATATGCCAAATCTCATGCATCGGTGGCTTCTGAGTGTTGACTGCATTCATATTTTGGAACTTTAAAGTGGGTTTAACTTTCTGTTGATGCTCAAACAGGACTGGCATCGCAAGTTTGACAAATGATGCCACAGCATCCTTCAAACACAAAACTTTGAGATGGGAAAGAGAAAACCAAAATGATGTTGAAGGATTCTTATTTTCTCTAACTTTCCAAGAAGACGACTTGCCGCCATAACAGACTTGTTTGGAGAAGAAACCTCTTTTGACTTGTGAGCTATTTTATGCACCTCGTTTTGGAATTTTCTCAAGGACAAAGTTTTTTTTTTTTTGGTCAGGTAGATATGCGTTTAATCCGTTGAACTATGTTCGGTTTGGTTTCTCAAAGATAAAATTAATGGCCTTTTAGATGATTTGAAAGGTAATGGTAAGCTTTTTTTTTTTTTTGAGTTCAACATTTGTAGGGGTGGGAGATCGAACCATCGACCTCTACGATGGTAGTACATGTCTTTATCTACTGAGCTATGCTCGGTACGTGCAAAGTCTTTTTTGTGTTTGGTGAAACAAAAACTCTCATTTTAATTCTAAATTCTATTTCTGCATGATGAGAGTTTAGAATTTCACTTGGAAGTTGGGAGGATTTGGCATAAATATTCATTTGATCAAAATTTATGAAAACCATTTTTTTTTTAGAAATCAAACTGATTAAAATTGACAATAAGTGACCACAAAACCGATGTATCAAACTGACCAAACCATCAAGAACGTCAATTTTTTTTATATATATTTAAAATTTTTGGCTTGCACCCATCTAAGGGTTAAACGATTGTCCAAATGTTTCTAAAATTCCAAGAGTATGAATCATGTTTTTCCTTTCTTTTCTCAAATCAAATGAGTAATCTGAACACTGGATAAAGTAATATAAAATAAATCAATATATGCCAAATGCCAACCAGTTTATATAAAGAAATAGAAATGGAAAGATTTGGGAAATACAGAATTCATTATAAAAATGCAATTTTTATTGGAAAAGCAAGCCTTTCCGTCGTCATCTAAGTCTTGCTTTGGGGAAGAGTCATATAAGCTACACTTACACGGCTTGACCCTATGCTTATCTGTACAATTTGGTTCAAACCATTGAATAAATTAAAAGAAAGTTTCAATAATCTGGAACAAAAAACCAACAGAAAGAATCACATCACAGCCTATTTGTGGTGTGGCACACTCTGAGCATCTTCTTTCATCTTCACCACCGAGCAACAAGGCAATAACACACACAAATTTTCGAACAAGATGTGCTGTGGAGATGGCGATTGTAGGCCACTGGGCTTCTTGCTTGGCTTGCCTTTCGCTTTCCTTTCTCTTCTTCTTTCCATCGTCGGCGTAGTTATCTGGATTGTGGGGTAAATTTCTTAAAACCCCATCAATTTTTAGCTTCTGGGTGTTCGTAATTTTTTCTCCTGAATCTGTTCGTAACTATTTTCTGTGGAATTTTTGGCACAGATTGACGCTTTCTTGCATATGTCCGTGTTGTTTGTGCTTGACGGTGATAGTGGAGCTTGCGTTGGAACTGATCAAAGCCCCGATTCACGTCATGCAGTGGTTCACTTCTAAAATTCCATGTTGATTGTTCATATTATTCGTGGGAGAAGTATGATAGTGTGTAATTATCTTGTTTGTGTAAAATTTTCATTGGATGTGAACACTTAGCTCTGGGTTTCCGGTCTCTGATTGATTCTGATGGCCTTGTTAATTTTTTAGAAAAGATTTCACTGAAATAGGCCACCACTTGGTGTTTATTTCATCAATAATCAATATAGAATCAAAGTTGTCTTTTACAATATTTCTGGATGCAAATTTTATTCTCAACCAGTTGGTTTTCTGATTTGTGAGGCAACTAGAATAGATATTCTATGTACATATAGTGCTTTTGGGGTGAAAAGGGTAGAAATAGTGCTCTAAGGTTCATCATCATCTTTCTCATGATCTTCCAGCTTCCAAAAGCCATCAGCATCTTGTACCATTCCTTTGTTGTGAGCACACCACCATGAGGTAGGCACCAAATACTCATTCTTGAGAGCATCCAAAGACTTGTTCACTAGTGCTATGTCTCTTTTCACTTCCAAACTAAACCCACCTTCATTTCCCTGTGTTCCTGCCACCCCATGAAGATAAACCTCCAAAGAATGCCAGCTTTTGAAATCTCCAGGACTCTTCAAGTACTTCGACTTTCGCGTGTCGATTACCAGCTCCTTTCCGACATCCACATACCCCAACAGCGGGTAATCTGGTACCATGTCAACCTTGTTCCGAGTTCGCAGAAGATGAAGAGCATTCATGGAATTAAAAGACTTCCTGAAGTTCTGGTCTCCTACATGTGGACTGGCAAACAAGAAGGCTGTTACAGGGCAGAATTTATTAGGTTGATTTTTCAGCTTATTTATCTGATTTGCAATAATGTCTGCTGCATTCAGGGTTCCAAGGGCAGCACCTAAACTGTGCCCTGTTATGGTTATACTGTTCTCTTCATCTTGATAATCTTCCAGTAGCCTCTCAACTTCCGATAGAACCTGATAAATTAGAAGATAGAATATAGTTTGTGATATCAATTATTGGGAAAATGATATAAATGAAAGTATGGAATCTCACCTGATGTCTTGCACTGTTTGGATTAAACGGCGATCGAGAGTCTTTAGAAGTGTAAATGGAAAGCCAGCCTTGGTGAACCTTAGAATCATTAGCTGTTCCAAATAGTTTGGAGGCAGGAACCAGAGGAAAATCAAAATCATTAACCCATTCTAAAGCTTGTATGGTTCCTCTCCAAGCAATAACAATGTCCCGTCTTCCCAATGCAGTCTTTCCCTCATCCGTTGCCACTGCAATGTACCCCATCCAATTGGACTCTTTGTTCCATGCTTCCCTCGACAGAGACTTCAATATAAACGCTTCTGAAACTTCAATCCCTGAAGTTGCATAGAAGAATTTGGTGACCCTATACTTGTAGGGATTGGCTATGGCTAAACCAACTCTAGAGAAGAAGTCCTTCCTTGCAAAATGGCTGTCCCCAGCAAATTTTGACACCTTGTCTGAATTGAAACTGTCGTATGTTGCCTGAGCCATATCTCCATAGTGAAGAATGTATTGCCGAAGATCAGGATCCAAAGGGTCCAAGAGGTTCTTCCAGTTGTCCTCCCCACTGAGTGACCTCCATTTTTCAGCTATGTTACCTATCATTTTCTCCAAAGTCCCAACTCTCTCAAGTTGAAATTGCCTTCTTATTCTCTGTTGTTATTTGAAGTATACAAGGTAACAATATGGCTAAGAAACATGTCTAGGTAGGTAACAAAAAAAGTTGGACGTGAAAAGCGCCATTTTTGCTTTCAGATCATCATTTTCATCAGTTATTGGCAGGTAGGTAACATGTTAGAATTAGGTTAGTGATTGAATTTCCATGCTCTCACCTGAAATTTGCACCTGCACATGGACTTAAAATTAGCTAAAAAGTTGTATGGTCCCTTCAGCCTTCTTTAAAAATGAGGGTTGGCCTGTAATAATGACATGTAAAGTTAAAATTGTAATTTGAATATTGACAATTACAGAAGTTTGAGAAACAAATTTCAAATTTCATCACAATATCCAAAATACAATTCTCTGTCTCTTTCTCTAATACGATTTAAATGCAAGATCATCAAGAAACTTGCTATTATTGTTTATACATTACAGAAATTCAGATGCTCTGTTGAAAGTCATGGATTTGTTAACTGGTTCTTGAACAATTTACCAAACTCTCAAGCCAAAAAGTTGAAGATGAATCACCCCTTTCAGCTGTTTCTTAAAAGAAAGTCAAAGCCATCGAATAATAGGATTAGTTGACTTGTAATCCTGAAGAAGCAAGTAATGAACCATGCTTTTAAAGATAATTACTTATATTTGTTGTATCTAACTCTGCACCTACCACACCAGAGGCTGGAGTTAAGGAGATAAGCTTTACCTAAATCTTGATCTATTTGCTGCTACTTGAGCAGTAACAATTCAAGTGGTTTTAGTCAACCACTCTACTACTACTTTCTCTGAATTTCTCAAAGATAATTTGTTTCCCTTCCTGATATTGACATAATCACAAGCACACTAATTATTTTAAAATGGCCATTATCAAAATCAAACCCCTGGGTTTCACATTTCACCAAGTTTTTAGTCACCTAAAAGTGACTGCCCCATCAATATTTCACAAGTGGGATGCAAATTCTCAAAGGGTATTCAGGCATATTTTTGACTAAAACTTGCCCACTTCTTACAAACTCGTAGTGGCTTATTATAATTGCCTCACTCTCCTTCTGAACCAACTCCCAAAATTACATAGCTTCTCACTGCTTGTGAGAAGTAGAAGAGTTATCAAGCAATGGACAACAGCGTCTCCATTAATCAGAGATTGCTCTGCACATTTACAAGCTTCACGAGCGTTATTATCCTTGTGTTCTTGGTTGATCAAGACCATGAGGTTTTGAACTTTTTGACTTTTCGAAGCTCGTCCTCATCGGTGGCATCATCATTGAATCTAGAAGACTATTATGTTGCAGCTAACATTCAGTTGCAGTCCAATGATACTTCACTTGTCAGCGAGTATGATAAGCATGAGGAGAAAAGCTGCAACGTCTTTGATGGCAAATGGGTTTATGATCCTAAGGCTATTCCTCTCTATGATCAAACCAAGTGCCCATTTCTTAGTGACCAAGTTAGTTGCCGAAGGAACGGCCGACGAGATTTTGGCTATGAGAAGTTGAACTGGGAAGCCACTGGGTGCAAAGTTCCCAGGTGAGGTTAAAGATCAGTTCTTCATTTCAATTTCTCCTCTATTTTCAAAGTTAATCAATACTCTGAACTTAGTCCTTTGAATAATTGAACTTTGAAGGTTTAATAGCAAAGACATGTTAGAGAAACTCAGAGGAAAGAGAATGATCATAGTTGGGGACTCACTTAACAGAAACCAATGGGAATCTCTTGCTTGTCTTCTCTACTCTGCTTTACCTCCCTCTCAGGTTCATGTTGATGTAAAAAGTGGCAGCTACAAGGTCTTCAGAGCAAAGGTAGTGACCGGAGCTTTTCCATGTACATTTTCTTGTACTTTCAGATACTATAATGTCTTTGAAGTAACAGTACTATGACAACCTCAGGATTACAACTGTTCTGTGGAGTTTTTCTGGAGCCCGTTTCTGGTGGAACTAAAAGACGATCGAGCAAATGGTGCCAAATTATTGAAGCTTGATGAACTCTCAGCTATGTCTAAGAAGTGGTATGGTGCACATATCATGGTGTTCAACACTGGTCATTGGTGGGTGCATCAGGGGAAGTTACAGGCGTAAGTACTTGTGAAAATTATGTTCCATAACAAGATATAAGACAAATTTAATTTCTAACTGACTTCTTTAAGCCATCACATCAGAGCTAAAGTATTTAGACTTTTGATATAGAACAGATTTCATCTCTGATGAATAATAGGATCTTCAACGACAAAAGGATAACTTTCGATTCTTTTTGTAACAGTGTTAAGCATCTTGTCTCTTGGTGGTGCTCCCAACCATACAAAATTCTTTTGTAGTTTTTTGGTCGGAATCTCTC
>JAOANK020000049.1:130873-141165 GCA_026257165.2 Telfairia occidentalis | reverse complement strand
TTTGTAAATCTACTCTATTAGAGAGTTTATTGAGTGATCTTCAATTCTAAATTTCTTGTAAGGGTTTCTCTTTAACCAGGTAAAAAGAGTGTTTGTAACAGTTTGATCCTGAACCGTGGAAAGGATAGGGTTTGTTCTTGCTTCCTGAAAAAGAACGTTGTAACAGTTTTGACTCTGAGTCGTGGAAAGAGTCAAGAGAATTTTTAATCAAATTTCCAAGAGGTGCTTGGAGAGTGGACTAGGTTGAGTTTGACCGAATCACTATAAATTCACGGTGTTATTTTCTCTAACTCTTTCCTATTTAATTTTTGCAATTTATTTAGAAATTTATTGCATGACTTAAATTGTTATTAATTATTGTTGAGATTGATAACATTTCGTTTTTGGAATTAACTAGTGTTATTATTAATTCTCTTTAAAAAAAAGTGTATTAATTTGTTAAATTGCGCCCACTTAGAAAAAGAATTTTATAATCTTAATTAACTCTATTCACTTCCCTCTAGGGTTGTCATACTGATCCAACATGGTGTAGAAGATGGTAGTGTTTAGACATTTTGTGGAAATGGTTGCCTTAGCACTTAATGTAGATGTGAGTACCAATCGACAAGACATAGTGTATAGGCACCCCAATCGGACATTATCAGGATCAACTAGGTTGATGTCTATCCTTATTCAGAACGATGAGGCTTTGAAGTTGATGTTTTCAATTGCATTATATTGCTTATCTCACATATAGTGGAATTATATGTGGATGTGAAATGTGAAAAACATAGTCAATGTCTCATCAGTGGATGACACTCCTAGCGAATGAATTGATATTAGTCAATGTCTTGATCCTGAACCTGAATCAGTTGTGTCCCTTTCATCCGATGATCAAGATTTAAATGTCGAGAATAGATTTATAGAACTGAGGATAGAAACAAATGATGAATTTGATTTTGAGGGTCATGAGTATAATATCCCTTCAAACACATTTCATAACCTGGAAATCAATGTCCTAAATAGCACTACGGAACATGATCCTGTTGTAGCACTAGTGGCTGTTGAGAATGATCTACTCTATAAGGGGTTAATTTGTCAAGATAAAGAGACAATTCAACATATTGTAAAACGATTTGCTATTAAGAGTCACCAACCATTTGAAGTTGTGGAGTCAACACCAACTATATGGGCAGTTAGATGTAAAAAATGGGATAATGGATGCAAATGGTGTCTTCGTGCTATTAAGAAAAAATCTCATAAACTTTGGAAGATCACTCAGATAGTTGATCCACACCCATGCTTTTACTCAAAGCTAAACCAAAGTCATGCTCAACTAGATTCTACTATGATTAGTAAAGAATTTTGTAAAGTTGTGAGATCTAAACCTTCCATCAGTGTTTTGGCGTTGTAGGATTTAATAAAGGAAAATTTTGGATATTATGTTTGTTATATAAGGGTGTGGGAAGGAAAAAGAAAAGCATTGGTCAGAGTATTCGGTGATTGGAATGAGTAACTTCTACCAAAATGGTTGTATATGATTTGACCAGAAACAATTGTTGAATGAAAGTTTAAGAATGTGGCGATCCAAGGTCATGGTATACTTCATTCAGTATTTTGGGCATTTGGTCCTTGTATTGAGGCTTTTAAACAATGCCGACCCATAATCCAAATAGACGGGACTCATCTTTATGGAAGGATAAAGGTAAGCTACTGATTGCAACATTGATCGGTTCAAATGACCATTTGCTTCTACTTGCATTTGCCATCATTGATGAGGAAAGTCGTTAAACGTGGGGGTGGTTTTTAAAACATCTTAGAGGATGATGGTGATGCAGTGACTATTGCTAGGTATGCTCGAGCATACATCATGTAGCTCATTGGTGGTAGTTTGTTTGCTGATAAGTCGAACAATTTGGTATACCTTATGTTTTTGCCACTACTAGAAGATTTTGAGGCTGCTGGCCAGATGAGTTGGCGTGGAGCATGCTTAGCATGGATATATAGATAGTTGTACAGGACATCATTGTCAGATTTTCATAACATTAGTGACCCGTTAATCCTTCTCCAAGTATGGGCTTAGGATCAATTTCCAACGTTGGCCCCCTAGCGTCGTCACATTACAGATAATCAGTTAGCTGGACGACCATTAACTGCTCGGTAAATCAATCTAATTATTTATTATTTGTTGATTTTTATCTTCAATGATACCAATTGTTGTTAAATTTAATATTATTGCAGGTGGAGAGACCAATTTTGTGTCACTGAGGTTGTTACCCATGTCTTGATCCAATATCGATACATGTTGGATCTTCTTGCACCAGGATCAGTAAATGTTTAATGAAATATAAGTTAAATTTTCATTTTTAACTTCTTAATTCTTATTTACTAATTTTTATATTGACATTGCATATGATATGGGAGCCATATTTTTCTGTCATGGCTACTTTATCTGCTTACTACAGTAATGGTCATGACAACTGCGCAGTAGGTTTCACTCATATGTTTTTACATCGTTGAGTGGCATCAACTAGATCGAGTGATGAGATAATTCGATATGAAACAAATTGCTCCATCTTTGTGCAACACGGGACCAAATTTGCTTGACATCAATTTTCGAGTTCGTACTTGGAGGGCACGGGTTGCACCTTATATAGAGAGGTGACTCTCACATAGAGATTTCATTGTTCACGATGATTGGATTGATGCTAATGGATATTCTCATCCAGAATATATGTCTTGGTATCGGTCCATTACTAGATGTTACATCACTCGTGAGGGAGTAGGTTTTGGTTCTACGGTAATATTTTAATTATAATTTTAAATTATATTAATTATTGTTAGGTAATTTAAATATATACTTATTTAAATAGTTTTTTTTTATGTAGGTATCATATTTTGAACAAATTTGTCTTGCCCCACCACCTGAGATTGGTAGATTATGTAATATTGGTCTGACGAACATGAGACTCCTTCATCAAATGTATAAGATGCATGTTGCACCTATCCCTATTCCTAGGCGTTCACCGATTCAGCAAGATGTTCCAGTGGAGTAGGAGCAGCAAATCCCTGTAAACCATAACGTAGAAGACAAGCCTCAAATACATGATGGTGCTAGTCTTTCTACACCAATGGTCATGATATTGACCTCTGGTACACATCTCCACACACCATTTTCATAACCACATTATGATTATGAAGTTGGTTCTTCATCGACACATGCAGCAAATGTTCATGGATGTAGACGTAAAGATCATGAACAATATGTATATCATAGTAAGAAGCTAGATGAGGTAGAGCAGCTGGAGGAACTACCGATACTACAAAGAGCTCATCGTTGACAACTACCTCGAAATCGTAGACATTAGAAACTTTATTTTATAATTTGAAATATTTAAATAGATTCCTTTTCTATTATTATAATATAAATTATTTTACAAACACTTAGTATAATTAATATAATATAAATCATATTTAAAATGTTTATTATATTCAAAAATTAATTTATAAGAAATTTAAAGATGAGCAAACAAAATGTTATTGAATTTTTTAAAAAAAATTAAGATAAAAAAATTCAAATAAAAATAATTAATAATTAAAATAGTTAGGAAAAAAAATTAAAAAATAAAGAAAAATGAAATTCAAATACACACACATATATATATAAATGTTTCTTTTTTTAAAACCAAAAAAAAAAGTTAATTATATTAAATTAAATTATTTTAAAAAAACGGGATGAGATCGTCTTTTGAAGAGACAATCTTTGTCCACTTTGTCAAACATCGTCTCTTCAAGAGATGATGTTTGTCCAGTTTGAGAAGACGATCTTCAAGCGCCACCAAAACTTCGTCTCTTCAAGAGACGAGATTAGATTAAAACAACAATATTTTTTGAATAAGTTTCTACCTTACAATACATTTGAATTTTTTTAAAAAAAATACAATATTAGAATAAAAAATCCTTTATTCATCACCTCAATAAATAGAAAGAAGTCCAAATCAAAAACTAAATAAATACAATTTTATTATTAACTCCACGTTACATTTACACATTCAATTACATCTTTACTTGCTACCATTTACACGATCATCTCTAACACTACACAGACAGCGAAGCTTCAACTGTGGAACAGCCACAACAATTCTTTCTTCTTTTTACACACTAATTAATTATATACAAATGTGGTTTCTTCTTTACAACATCATTATTATTATAACCATCCATTTCTTCATATTTCAGAATCAATCAAATTAACCAAATCAACGTACCATGCTTCATGAACGTTAACTGATACAGTAGCAGCCTGTACTAAAACTTCGGCAGCTTTCACCATCCTTTCTGTTAGCACAGCACCTCCGACTTGCCGGAGAGCCATTTCTGCTAATCTTCTTCCATTTCGTCCGCTTCCCCCCAAGACGACTCCCCTCGCTCCCAAGTAAACGGCACGAGACACCTTTTCAAACACGGCATCCCCCGCCTGCAAGCATTTTCTTATCATCCTACTGATGACTACCTTCCTTGATCCAAGCACCTCGGCATTGCCATCTCCTGTGAATTTCACTATGACTTCGGTAATTTCTTCGCTTCCTGCATTTTCGTCGTCTCGGTCTAGGATGTCTGAGAGCTGTTGAGCGCAACCCGAGACTGCGGTTTCTATGTCTGTAGAGGTCATTGTTGAACTTCCCTGGCTCAAGAGGATCTGCCGGCAAACAAGTATGCTGCAAACGAACAGGAAAGAATAAAGCATTTGTTATCATAACAGTGTGAGGTTCCTATGCTTTCTTTTCAACCATTTTTTGATGCAAGTTTCGAGCAAAGCTACCTTGTCGTCGTTACAATTAGTTTCTGAACTTCAGACTGAATGGCCCTTATCCGGTGAAGGTTAAGACTGAACGTTTCTGGTAATACTTCTTGTGTTACACCAGACACGCCGGTAACCAACTTCAGAAGTCCGAGCCTAATAGCTATATCCAATTCTCCTCCACTGCATTCCGGTTGTTCATTACCTAAACGATACAAAGAGAAGAAACACAAACAGCAAAAAAGTGAAATCTAAGCTCTAACTTGAGACGTGTATTTTGTTATTCGAGAAAAAGAGAACTAATGGATTCTGTTCTGTTCAGTACCTGTAGTTTCTCTGGCAGTGGAAGTCTGTTGGCTTGCAATCATCGGGAGGACAATACTTCCACCTGTTCTTAGAGAGGTCGATGGAAGACAACCCTTCAATGAGCCCTCAGAAACTGCGGAGGACGACGATATAAAGTTTTTATGTTCTTCCCATTCCTGGATTTTGCTATGCCATATAGATGAAATCCACCGCATAGTTTTTGGCAGATTGGTATGGGCGTCAGATGGGATGCCATATCGGTTGGCAAAAGCTTTTCTAAGATAATCAAAACCATGGGGTCCGGTTAAAATAGGCTTCATAATTCCTATTCGAGCTTTGCTTATCTCCTGTTTAAGCACCTGCAATTGAAGTGCAAATTACATCTTAACTATCTCTAGATTGTAAACACATGTGACATTAATACGTCCAAAAACTATTTAGAGGGGAAGTGAACAAATTTTCACAAACACCCCACCCCCCCCTACGGCACTATCTGATTATTGATGAAACTGGTCCACCAAATATTATTCAGAGGATGCTATAATTTGTCATGCCATTTAACGCTTATAATCAAAAGAGCTCAAGGAAAAGAGATTAAAAACAAGAACAAACCTGAATCTGCTCCAGGACAAATTGCAGACCCTTAATCAAGGCAATCAAACATGGATTGTTACACTTATCTTCAGCATGACATATCTCAGTCAACTCTTCGAATAAACTATAGCAACTAGCCTTCAGCTTGCTCTCTTTAGAAGGAGAGGAGAGTTTCTGCAATGTGACAAATGTAAACTCCAAAATTCTCTCAAGGTAGTCCATATCCATGTTCCCTGACTTGAGTATCTTCCAAATGACAAAAAATGAAAAGAAAAATATAAATATATGCATAGGAAAAGATTTCGAAGACAATAGTTTTCAGCACCATCCAAGCACGAGCATGATTCTGAATAAGATTAATACCTGGGAAAGAAAGTCTATGTCAAAGGCTTCAGTTATCTGCTGTTTCCAGCTCGCTGGAGCCATATTGCAAAGTTCAACCTGGACCTCCCTCATAAGCTGAACCACCCTATCATAGTTGGGCTCTTCTTGTTTCAAGGATTCCATGATGCCATCCCAAAAGGCCTTCTGCATTGTTTCTCTTATCTTTACCTAAAAAGGAAGTTGGGAAAAGGTTTATTTTAGTTGCCCTATTCATATTACAGTCCATGAGTACCGAATGAACAGATACTGAAAGTCCTTAAAGACACGATTTGCAAATCTTGGATGATCAGATCAAGATGACAAAATTGAATTCTAAAGATTGCAAAAATTAGAAAAATGTGCAAACCTTAAGACTCTTCTGATCTTCAGTCATTCCCAAACTTTCAGAAAAAGGATGTTGCTGGTGGAGAAACTCATTCACTAAAAATTCATTTTCAGATGAACCATTTGGTAGCTGACCATCTGGAATGCCTCTTTTAGATTCAGATGAATCATTTGGTTTAGCCACCAATGGATCTTCCCTGAATAAAGAGCGAACTACACGAGTTGGCCTCTCAACATACTTGTCCTTATTGCTCCTGACATCTGATCTTGAAACAGAAGGGCCATCTGAGTTGGGAATAGATGAAGACATAAACTGTGTAATTGGTGAACTCAGAGGGCTTCCGTTTTCTTTAGACTGGAAGTACTTAGATCGTGTTTCAGATAAAGCACTTTCCATACGCTCAATCCCAGCGTCTCCACTAAGATTTTGAACCTTTTCTCTTAAAAGTAATTGATCATCAGTGACCTGATGGAAAAATTTACTACTAATTAGCAAAAAAAATCATGATTCTACACTGCCAGAAAGTGTGTCAAGAATGCTAAATGCCGCCCACAATAACACTCCAGACTAATACATATCTGTCATCCTTATAAAACCAAACATAATCTACGATCAAACAGAAATGAATAGTATAAGCTAAATTTGCCTCATTAGTAATAATGAAAAGATTTCACCAGCTAATTTGACATGTTCTTTGAATCTGCGGATTTAAAATAAAAATTTACTGACAAAAATTAAAGAATATATAATCAAACACAGAAACCAATATCTAAATGTGTAGCCAAAATTATGATTACCTGCCATTAAATAAAGTTAGTAAATACAAATCTTTGTCAATTTTTAAATGTAAGCTTTCAATAAAGAAGAAAAGTTTAACCTGCTTCTGGATAGCCCTCATATCATGTGTAAGAGCCTCTCCTCCAGCTGACAACTTGCAAGTTTGGAGCATAGACAGTTCAAGATGACAAGCAGCTCTCACCATATCCTCTTCTAATGCCCGTGCATCCTTTACCTTCCACGCCACAAAGCAATTCAGGTAGGAACAAAATGCTTTATCAAACGCAGCAAGCTGAGATCTAAAGGTCCATTGTTTTGGTGATGAAGATTCTGATTCATCATCTGAACTCTGAATAGGCCCTTCCAAAATAATCTTTATCAGTAGTTCAAACTCATCAACAAATTCTTTTGCAGTCTTGGCCAAAGCAATCTCACGTTCTCCCTGACCACTAAGGACAGCATCAGGATGACCCAGTATCATATAAGCACAAAGGACCACTCTAACTGGATATCTGGAGGGTTTAGCAATACTTATTGGTGCCTCCCTAACAAAACCTACTTTGCCTGAGTTTCTGCTCCTTGCTGAAGAACTTGGAGTAGACCTCCTTTTAGGAGAAGCAACTCGCTTAAGAAGGTGATCGATATTTTCAAAATTAGATGGATAACTTGTAGCAGAAACAACCCTAGCGACTTTCAAGCGACTTTCAAGCCGATCAAGTAATGCTTTAACAGTTTGAAGAGTAGAACTCGATTCTATTAGAACAGCAAACTGCTCGAAAGGCATTGTCTTAACAGATCTTCCATTAATTTTTAAGGAATTGTATGCTTCAGTCAATGTTAAAGTAGTCCTCCTCAACTTTAGAAATCTCCTCCAGCACCTAATGAGAAAAAGAAAATTGTAATTATGGAAAATGCAGTTTCACAACGGGAGATGTTTCATAATTCTTCCATTATAGTACCAATTCAACATCAAAAGTATCCAATAGGCAATGCAGTAAGATTATTCGCCTCCATTCAGGATGGAAAAAGAAATGTTCCACGTTATCATTCTGCATGCAAAACTAAGAGAGTGATATTGATTTGACCTAAATTAAGACTAGCATTAATTATCTCCTAACTCCACCCCCACAACCAGAGCAAAAAAGAAAATTAGTAATGGTAATAATAATAATAATAATAATAATAATAATAATAATAATAATGATGGAAAAACAATACGAACTAAAAAAAGAAGGTATTAAGAATATAATATCTCAACCTGTAATACAAAGAATGTAGATTGGAAGTAGATATATTTTATCAAATCAAGATATAGAGAACTCAAAATGTGAAGTATTCAAATTATATAGCGGTTTATCTTTAAAAGCAGGGCCCCATGAAGGAGCGTGCTCAACCATCCTGATAAGAAATTTAACTTTAGCATATTTTCCATTAGATCAAAATAAAAGGTTCATCTTAAAGCACAAACATAAATAATGAAGGCAACAGTGAAAAAGCATATTGAATAGGTTACCCTGTTCATCTTAAAGCATAAATATAAATAATGAAGGCAACCATCCTGAATCTCAAAAGCAATGAAGAGCTCAAATACCTTGCTAATTTTCGGGATAGGATGTCAGCCTGTTTTTGCATCCTAATTCTATTCACTCGACTAGCTATATTTGGCCTTCCTCTCTGCCTCAAGTATTCTGTTCTCTTTCTCTTTGCCTAATGATCCACCAAACATTACAAGGATGAGAATGGTACAGACAAACCCAAGGCATGTGATCAAAACAAATTCAACAAAAAACAGAGTCCATTATAACTAACTATCTTATTTCTAATTGAAATCTAATGATCTACCTAAACATCAAAAGGATGAGAATGCCAAGGCATGTGACTAGCTATTTTAATTCCAATTGAAATAGAAGTGCATACCCTTTGCATTCGATCTTCCAATTTATCTCTCATTTTCCTCCTCTCAAGTTCACGCTGTTGAGATACAGACTTAGCCACGCGCCGAGCCTGCAACACCTGAGCACGTGCCTTCTTTATCTCTGCTTCCAACAAACCCAGTCGTTTTGTCTCAGCAGCTGCACGCTTCTGAGAAATTGCAGCACGTACACGCTCCTTATACTTATTTTCCCAAGTCATCTTTCTTACCAATGACATAGATGACCTTTCCATCAGTGTAGCCCTTCGTTGCCTGTAAGCCTTCAGGATAAGCATTCTATTGGCCTCTGCTTGCTGTGCTCGAGTTGCAACTTCTTTGCCAAGATTCTCTCGCTCTTTCTCTTTACGTCTCTCCACAACAGTTTTAGCGACTTGGCGTAACTCATCCAACGTAGCAAGACGCTTTTGAGCATTTGCCAATATGCTCAACCTGTCAATTTTAAGATCAACAAGCTAAAAATATATGATGCCATAACTAGCAGACCGCGATCTTTCTCCAAAAAAATAATATTAGGGAGACAACATACAAAATCAAAAATCACAAAGATTCCCAGAATTAACATGGGAAAGATGGTAATTTTTTTTAGATAAGAACTTTATCACAATTCAATTAATCAAAATAACCTTAACTCAAATACAGATGAAGTGCCACAAAAAGGTATGGAGTAAGAATGATAAAGAGATCAAAATAGAATATTCAAACACCACAAATGTAATAACAAACAAAAGGTTACTGCTCAATAGGATGCAATCCCAGCCAGCCAACTCTAAGGTGGAGATTTCTCATCCATCAATTCATTGGTTGAAACAGTCCATATCCATGTGACTGAGCTTGACTTACATGCATAATAATATGTGAGAATAGTTGGTGTATGATCTCTAAGATATGCGGATTGCCTATGATGGTCTAGATATATGGATTGTCAATGATTTTTCTATTCAGCTCATCTGCTATTCAAATTCTGGAAATATTTATTAGCTTACCTCTTCTGCTCGGCAGCCAGGAGCTTTGCTTCAAGCCTCTGACCAAGATCTTCCTCCTGAGAAGATGTATGTGATGGACTTCTCGGCTTCGGTCGAGCCTTGCTGGATTTCTTCTCATAATGTTGCTGCAAAAATAGTATTAACAAAATCAGTTGGTCTAAAGTTTCAAACCATCCCCTAGCTCTTGTAAGTTGTACTTTCATACCCCCC
>JAOANK020000049.1:76357-98737 GCA_026257165.2 Telfairia occidentalis | reverse complement strand
TGGATATTGAGCACCACCAAGAAGAAGTAATCTGCACATTGCTACAAAGATTGTATTACATTGAAATCATCAAGATTAATAAGAAACAAGCTTGTGAATCAAACACCAAAAAGGAATACAACCTAAGGGCCGGGGGAAGAGGGATCTCTGGCCAAGAGAGTATATAAGCAAGACCTTGGATATTGAGCACCACCAAGAAGAAGTAATCTGCACATTGCTACAAAGATTGTATTACATTGAAATCATCAAGATTCTAACTTCTCATTGGTGTTCTTTATCCAAATTTTTCTTGGGATACTCTTTTCAATCAATTTGTATCAATTGAGTAGCTTTCTTGGTTGTTGGGGTTTGTTGTTGTTATGTTTAATCTAGTCTACTTTTTGTAGACCTGGACTTGTTATTTCTCTTTGATTGAGTCATTGACATAAACTTTTGTTTCCTTAAAAAAAAAAGAACAAAAAAAATGCCTTAGGGCTGGGGAAGAGAGAACCCCACCCAAAACTATTCTATCTTACTAGCATTCCCATCATTACCCACCCTCCAAACAAAGGCCTCAATGTGCAAGCAAAAATATATCTTTTTAATCCTAAGCTTTCTTAATCTCGTCATTGTTATCCAGTCATCTTCTGCGCTGAACTTATTATGCTTTTTAATCAGTGTTTGATATTTTCCCACAAATCTATAATGCTATAGTATATAGTGCTTTTGAAACCATTTTTTTTCTCATGAAAACGATGCATTAACGTTCTTGAAGTTAGTGGAGAAGATCGTTATCGGTTTCTTCATAACCAAAGCACAGCAAATTTTGAAGGTCTATGTCAAGGACAAGTAAGTTTCGAATGGGCACACCATCGTATCCTATTTTAATCATGTTTGGTTATTTTTAAATTCTTTGGAATGGAACTAAATTATCAAAAGATTGATGTTTTTATGTACTTTTTTTTATTAACTACAGGGATGCAATACTGTATTTGTTACACCCACGGCTCAGACAATTGATATTGCACAGGCATGGATCATGGTAATGCTGTTATCTTGTATTGCTTCATAGTTTCCTGTCCCCTAGAACATGTTCAATTTTATCTTAAAATTCATTTGTTATACATCATGTTAACAGAAAAATGCCATCACATTAATTGTTTCGCCAGTGACTCATGGAAGCATAATTCGGATGCTCAACAAGTAGGTGCTCTTGTAAGTTTTTAATTGCCCCCTCATGAGTTATGTACTATTTTCTTCTTTGACCCCATTAATTTTTTTATAGTAGCCTTGAACGAGAATCATAACTTGAGAGTAGTATCTAAACTATAAAACGTCAAAACCAAAACTAAAAGTTCCATATAAACTGCACAAATTATAAGAAGGCCTCCCAATGAGAATGAATCTCAAAAGATGAGTACTTGAAAATTTCGGAGAGAGCACTCCAAGAATGGCACGAGTCTTTATCAAAGCCAAGCTTTCCACCCAAGGAACCTTTTTATTTTTGAAAAGCCTCTAATTTCTTTCAAACCAAATACCCCAAACCATAGATTTAACAAAGAAAAAACTCATAAAACTTTTTCTTTTACCCAAGTCTATGACTGTTATGAAGATTAAAAATATTCAACTTTACCCCAAAATTCCCCAAGTCTATGCCTCTAATTTCTTTCAAACCAAATACCCCAAACCATAGATTTAACAAAGAAAAAACTCATAAAACTTTTTCTTTTCCCCAAGTCTATGACTGCTATGAAGATTATAAATATTCAACTTTACCCTAAAATTGCCCAAGAAATTACCCAATCTTTGAATTGAAAAATTACCCAAACCAGAAATTAAAACCTGCTGTTTGGAAGGATCATTACCTCAAGGAGATCAAGGTGAGCCATGAAGCCGTGAACACACATGACATGCTCCAAAGAAGAATGCCATACACGAGTATCTCTCCACAATGGTGCCCAATATGCAAGAACAATGAGAAGTCTCAAAATCATATTATATTTAATTGTGCCTATGCGTCATCGTTTTGGAGAAAAATCCTCATCTCTTTCAAATGGTACACGACATTACCAACCGACCAAACCTTCTTCTTTCCTATACTCTTGCAGGTCACTGTGTAAAAGAAAAGAATCCTTTGGATGCTCTTTGTTAGAGCTTTCTTGTGGGCCACATAAATGGAATGCAGTCAACAAACTTTTTTAGGGAAAGAGTGCTATTTTGAACAACTCTTTGATACTAGTCTTTTTTTGTTATCTCTTGGTGTAAATACTCTCCCTCTTTCATCATTATAGTTTTACTTCATTAACATCCCATTGGAGATTTTTTTTGTATCTCTCTTGGAATGAGTTACTCCTTTTATAATTTCATATTATCAATGAAATTGTTTCTTATTAGGAAAAGAAAAAGCTTTAGCTTGGAAACGACTCCATCACCCACTCTCTCTTCCCCCTTGTCCACTGAAATTTATCCTAGACTCCTCTACTCATTCGACCAGCTCCAATCAGCCCTTCTGGCGGCTACCAATGGAACAAACCCAATAGGGAAATCTGAATTTTCGCAAGTCAAGAAACAATCACAAGGAATAAACCCATCTTCTCTTCGGATCTCCTTTATACAAACATTGTTCTCCGTTTTTGTCCATCTTAAGCCAATCTTCTCCATTGGAAGCACCTCCACAAAGAAGCACCGACTGTTTTACTACAATTGTAGGAAGGTGAGGAGAGAGATCGAGAATTTTGAGTCAACCTTTATAGAAAACCAAACACATGTTCTTAGATACCACCTTCTGAACCAAGGAACGATATTTATTGCATTTTTTCTCAAGGATCCTCTCCCAAACTCAAGTAAGCGAGATCGATAAGCCTGTTCCTCATACCTAATGATGGCCATGTTGCCACAAAACTGGTTAGAGAATCCCCAAATGCACTTCGCACCCCTTGCTCAACGACTTCCCCGAGCATCACTCAAATGCTCCCCTAACACATTTTGTTAATTCTAGGGAAAAGTCTAATTCCTCTCTGCCAAGGCGAATGCTTCTCGCTATGTCTTTCATCCTCGATTAACCATCTGAGTGTATGATGAGCAACCACTAGGTGGTGGATTAGATTTGAGTTGCCGAATATCCACTTTTCGTGACTCCTTAGAGGCCTGAGGGAGAAGTAAGTTCAATTTTTCCTTAAAGGAAATCCACCCTCCTTTTCCTTTTCATTTTGGGATTATTAACGAAGATCTTCTCCCTCTTCTTTGGAGATCATCTTGACCCAGATTAATGCCTTCGAAGCGCGTCTACTTCTATAAAACCGTTTGATTTTTGACCTCTGACTAAGGGTTAGAATACAATCCCCAATCGATGCCACCAATGACCAACCCCTTG
Source organism: Telfairia occidentalis (assembly GCA_026257165.2). Taxonomy (NCBI): domain Eukaryota; kingdom Viridiplantae; phylum Streptophyta; class Magnoliopsida; order Cucurbitales; family Cucurbitaceae; genus Telfairia; species Telfairia occidentalis. Next base: position 95,385 of record JAOANK020000049.1, on the reverse strand, counting down.
CAACACCACCTTGACTATTTTTCCCTACAACTTTCTTCAATTTCAACCTTTCTTCCCAAACCACTTTTTTGAAAAGCAAAATGTTTATATTCCACTCTCATGAGAGAGGAGGAACTCTCTCGACTCTCATCGTACAGACTCTGAAGGCCGTTGATTCAGAAAAAAAAAAAATTACAAGAATTCAAACAAAACACTTCCGCCAACTTTTTTTTTTTTTTTTTTTAGAACATCATTGTAGTCATCAATAAGAGAGATTCAAATTATAGTGTCTTATAGGTTGCTTACATTGTGAGTTTCATAAATTGATTAGGTCTGTAGATCAAACTCAAGATAGAAAAACAACATTGTTTATTTGATTATTCTAAGGGGTGCTGCATGGCTTTTCCATTATTTAGTAATTCCTGGAGATGGAAGAATTATTGGATTATAGAGCTTAGTTTGTTGGTGAAGAAAACTGATGCTAAAATATATTGGGTTGGAGCTAGAAATTTTCTCAGGAGGACCAAATTTTGCATTCTAATTTTTTATTATTTAGTATTTCAATTCTAAAAATTTAGGGTGAATTAGGGACAACTACAAAATCTTTATTTCATATATACTTTTTGAATTTGCGAACTAAGGGAGGGATAATTGCACCCTTCCTTCCTTCTTGGCTCCGCCTTTGTGTGTGTGTGTATATAATTTATGTATTATATATGTTTACTAGATATGTTGCTATTTATTGTTCATAACTTCATAGAAGAATTTTTAACTAGGTACATTTTTTTGGCGGACAAGGTAGAGATTCAAGATATTACCAAGCAAACATCCTTGTTAGTATTGGTGGGACCTAAAAGCAACCAAGTAAAAAAGCACTATGTAGTTGTCATGTACAAGCAATACTGTCTTTATTTCTTATTTCTGGTTTTCATGTTCTAATTGTTTTAACCCTCAAATGCAAGCAGATCATGCAGGATTTGAACCTTGGTGATATTGTTGGACAACCATATGGAACACATCAGCACTTTAGTGTAAGCTTTTGTTATCAAATTGAGCTTTCTAGATTAATTCATTGTTTTTATGAACTTAACAATTTGATTGAATATTTGTGAAACGTGTAAAAAGATTGAGATCATAGTTGAGACACTCCAACCTATAACGGTTCACAAGATACTTTCTGATGAAAAATTACAAAAGTTAATTCGTTCTAACATTACCAATCTGCTAATATTGATGATGGCGTACATGAATTGTATTAACCATTAAGTACTGATAATGGTTTTGATGATAGATCTGTAAAAGACTTTAGACCTATTAGCTTCACTTCTTGCCTTTACAAAATTGTGGCTAGGGCACTTTTCGAAAGGCTTAAGAAGATCTTCCCTCCACCATATCCGAGCAACAAATGCCTTTGTTGAAGATAGAAAAATCCTTGACACCCTCTCTTATTGCAAATGAAATTATGGATGAATGGAAGAGGAAGAAAAGGAAAGGAACGGTCATCAAACTCAATATTGAGGAGGCCTTTGAAAAAGTTGATTGAGGCTTCCTAGACAATATTCTTTTGGAAAAGGGCTTTGGTGCAACTTGGAGAAAATAGATTCATGGGTGTATCTTTTCCACAAATTTCTCTACTATTACCAATGGGCACCCTAGAGCTTCTAGAGGGCTTGTACAAGGTGATCCTCTCTCACCCTCTCTTCATCATCGTTGCCGATTGTTTTAATCGCCTCTTATCTCAAGTGGTTATGAACAACTTGATAAAGGGCGCTTTTGAATTGGGCAATGACCCTCTTTCCATCCACCACCTTCTTTTTGCAGATGACATCATACTTTTCTCCTCTCATGAAGATTGGGCCTTGCAAAACCTTTTCAGCATTGTCAAGGCTTTTGAGGATGCATCAAGCCTCAACATAAACACCCAAAACTCAAAATTATGGGCCTAAATCTAAAACTTCAGGTGGTGGAGAGTCCATTGCGGACTGTTTTGGTTGTAAGATGGGGCTTTGACCTAACTCCTACCTCATTTTGCCCCTTAATGTCCTTAATGGTAACCCCAAAAGGCCAAAACTACAAATTTTTGATCCCCATGATTGAGAAAATTGAAAGAAGGCTTAACTTCTACATTTCTAGGAGGGGTCGCCTAATTCTCATTCTATTAGCCTTGTCAAATATCCCTATGATTGAGAAAATTGAAAGAAGGCTTAACTTCTACATTTCTAGGAGGGGTCGCCTAATTCTCATTCTATTAGCCTTGTCAAATTTCCCTATCTACTATATTTCCTTGTTTGAAATGCCTATCAAGGTCATTAAAATCATTGAAAGGCCTTTTTTGGAATTTCTTTGGAGGGAGAACACTGACACAGACTAGCATTCATCTTGTTAGATGAAGCATTGTCACCTTCCCTATTGAAAGATGTGGATTGGGTCTTTACGGTTTGAAAAACAAAAATAGAGCCTCCTTCCTAGATGGATGGCCGTACCAAAGGAGAAAGGCCCTTTGGCGGATGACTATAGATGCCAAGTATGGGGCCACCTCTTTGAATAATAGACTTGGAGCTTTCTCTCTTCACTTTGCCTGTGGACCTTGGAAGTCTATTATGAAGCATCGATATCTTATCCATGACCATGTGACTATTAAAGTCAATAATAGGGCATCAACATCCTTTTGGCACGATGGTTAGCTTATTGAGTCCCTCCTGGCCGAGGGTTTCCCTCACCTTTTCTCTGTTTCAAATGACAAAACAGCAGCGATCAAGGACTTTTGGCAGCTCAACCATGCTTTCTAGGACCTCCATTTTCATAGGCTGCTAAAGGACAGTGAAATTAGAGAATGGGTTGCTCTATCCCATCTTCTTGATTTTGTCTTCCTATCTTTAGCTGAAGATTTGTGGCTCTGTTTCTTCAACGTCTTTCTTGCTGAATTTGAACCTTGGGATGTGGACGAACACTCTCTCTACACAAAAGCTATTTGAAGAGACAATTACTCAAAGAAAATTAAGTTTTTTTTTTTTTTTGGGGGGGGGGGGGGGGGAGTAACACAAAATGCCATCAACACCCATAACCGTCTTCAGAGGCACCTCCCCTTCATTGCCCTATCTCCAAGTGGTTGTCCTCTCTGGTGCAATGGTGCTGATACACAGGCATATCTTCTTCACATGCTCCATCATCAAAGGATTTTGGGAAAACGTTATCATTTTCTTCAAAATGTGAAAGAGCTCTTCTTGCTTATACTCCCAAAGGCCATACATTCAAGAATGTGAAAGAGCTTATTTGGAAACACCTAGTTCAAGCTTTCTTCTGGACCATTTGAATCGAAAGGAATCAAAGCTTTTGGTAGAAAAACAACATTTTTTTTTAATAAGAAACAATTCATTGATTGAATGAAGTGTTACAAAAGAAGCATCCAAGAGTTATAAATTTTTTTCCCAAGAAATCACGAGAGCAGTGAGACTATAATTACAAAAGGGAACTTTTCTTTTGCTCCAAGATAATGCAAAAAAGAGAATGGTTTTGATGATAGAGTCTATGCTTTTTTCTTTGTCTTGGAAAATCCTGCCATTACGCTCATTCCAAGTGGTCCAAATGATTGCACAATTGATGTTCAGCCAAAGGACTTTTTTGGCACCGATGAAGGGATGTTCCACCAAGATAAGCCTAAACCAGTTGGTTAATGATGCTGGAGGAACAATGGACCAGTTGAAATCTTTGGTGAGGAGGGATCAGATCAATATAGTGGTTGGGCAATGAACAAGAAGATGGAGATCTGATTCATTGCTTCTGTTGTAGAAAAACAATATGACAACAACCTTTCGTTTGACACTGTCATTTATCATGCTGTAACTTTGTGTAAATTTTTGCCTATCTTTTTTTCCTTTTAACAAGAAACAACTTTTCATTGATATATAAAAAAGAAGAAAAAAAAAAAGAAGCTAAGTATGCTATTTTCTCTCTTTTGTCTCTCTCCTTCCTTAGTCGGCCTTTTCAACCTTCCCAATCTCTTCTGAAAGGGCTTGTGTTGGTCTGTGGGAATAGTTTTCACTCTTGCAAGTAGCTTAAGTTAAGTTAGTAGAGTAACCAGGTTGTAGGGGATGCGGGGGCTAGTAGGTGCTGAATTTGGATTCTGAATCGTGGTCCAAATCCTACCCTAAGCATTACAAATGGTATCATGGTGGGACTTTTCTTAGTAGGATGTGGTTTAGGGGACAAACTAAAGACCAAAGTTAGTGGGCATGTGTTGCCAAAGTAGAGGAGAGGTATATAAATGTACCGACACTACATCTGTAGGAGAGGAATCCTGAGGCTATGCAAGCACATATAAGAAAAGCTTAAAAGAATTGGTAGTTACAACCGATACCAACAAAGTGCACCTTTCTGTCCTCATTTAAAACACTATAATTCCTGTCAAATAATGCCCCCAATGATGCTTTCCACAAGTGCTGCATACGGGTTTTTCATAGTTAGGGCCTTACTTTTGGTTAGGTGGCTATCTTTGAACTTGAGCTTGGTTCCACTTAATAGAAGTATGCTGAAATCACGGTGTATTAGAAGATGTCTAGTCAAACTTCCTCTTTTATCCTAGGGAAGACCTTGGTCCGAAGGAATTTGGGACCCATTTGACGAATGATTGTCAATCAATGCAGCTGCCCGAAGTGTTGTAGCATAATATGATGGAGAGAAAGTTGCCATGAAGCCTTGAATCTCATCCTTTAGACCTATAATAAATCGTTTTGTCTTCTTGGTCTCTGTGTCCACTAATTTGGGGGCAAAATAGGACAACTTCGTGAATTTCCCTTCATATTCTTCCACCGATCGATTGTCTTGCTTAAGATTAAGGAATTCCACTTGTTTCTTGAATCGGGTGGTTGCTGGGTAATACTACTGGAAGAAAACCTCCTTGAATTACAGCCATGTGACCCGGCTTTCACTGACATCAAGGAACCTCTTTGCAGACTTCCACCACGTAAGAGGATCATCTTTCAACATGAAGACTGCACACTACACCTTCTGTTTCTTTGGAGATTTCATGTAATGGAAAATAGTCTCTATTGACGACAACCAAGCCTCTACAATCCTCAGATCCACATGTAGCCCATTAAAGGAGCGAGGGTCATATTTCTTAAAATCTCGTAGATACTTTGCTTCAATTGACATGCTCTCTCCATACCGAGCCATTTGACTAGAGACCATAGTTTGAACCACTAAACTAGTGTGTGGAGCGTCTCCATTATTAGAGATGCTTCAGTAGACCTTGGCTGCTTAGACGGTTGTTCCACTAGTAAATCCGTAGTCTGACCATCAGGTTGATTCATTGGTAGCTCTATTGTCTTTGAGACTGCCTGACCTCTACCAAGCCTATTCCATCTTGTCAACTCTCTTCTGTGTGGAGTCATATTCTAACAACCACAATAGAGTTCAACTAAATCTAACATATTACAAACATCAAGAACAATTATGTTAGTTTGTGCACGTTTCACTTTTTAAAAATTGATTGCAATAAATGACATACCTGGAAGTGACCAAGTGTTTGCTTGCCTGTCCATGTAACACATAATGCTTACAATATAAGTTAGTCTACAGAACCCATAACCTTGGGCTTTGATACCATTTGTAACGCTCCAAGCTCAGGATTTGAACTTGGATTCTGAATCTTAGTACGAATCCTGGGCCTGGGGCATTACAACAATCAACTTCTTAGAAGATAAATGATAAGGATGAGGAAATCTTGAACAAAGAGGATTGTCACCTAGCCAATTGTCTTCCTAAAAATACATTTTGGGGCTATTCTCCATGAGGCATTTCACAAATTTAGAAAAGAAGGGAGAGATTGCTTTCCAGGTTTCTAAAAGTGTCTCTAGTCCTACCTAAAGCCCACTCAACTTGGTGGGGTTCACATTTCTCAGAATAACCCTATGTCATGGAAATGTACACACAACCATTTTGCTTGAAGAGCATCATTATGAAGCCTCAAATTGCCCAACACCTAGGCCTTTGAGGTCCAAAGGTTTAGATGCAATACCCTACCTCACTAAGTGAGACCCTCCACCCTTCTCAACCTCTCCCTGCAAGAAGCCTCAAGAACCTCTTCAAGTTCTCATTGGTCAAGACCAAAATCTTATACATGGAAAGAACGCAAGTCGGATTCACGCTCAAAATCGATTGGATAAGGGTTAACCTTCCTTCTTTAGAGAAACTCTAAACATCTAGGATTTTGCCCATAAGAAGCCCCAAATAAAAAGAGGGAAAATTGCCTACCTCACAACCCACAAGAGAGGCCATCTAGACACTTTCCCCAAATTACAATTAATACTTAAGCTGAGCACTTACCTCGGTTAATCGTCAACTTGAGAAAGACTTGAAGACACACAAAAAATTCAATTGAGATTAATTAAAGAATTCTTCTTGCTAGAGCAAAAAAAAAAATAATATCACCCGCAAATTACAGGTATGAGATATGTAAACTATCTCTACCTATTTGAAAGCCCTTAAGCGCTCCTTTGTCTACCCCTCTCAAGATTATTATGCTTGAAATATCCACAACCAATAAAAAGAGGAATGGGAAATAGGGATCCCTGTCTAAGCTGTTTAGTTGTCAAAATCCTACCTCATGGTCTACCATTAATAAGAATAAAAATTTTAATTGTCCTGTTCCAAGATCGGTACTTAAAACCAAAGACCTTCTAGTGCACCATGTCAAGGAAGTCTCACTCCATGTGATTGTAAACCTTTTCAAAATCAATTTTGAAGGTAACCCCTTTCTTTTTGCCACTTTTATACCCCCCTCAATGACCTCATTAGAGATTAGAACTTGATCTAATATTTGCCTCCCAGCAATAAAGGTCCCTCGAGAATTAGAAATTGTGCCTGGGAGAACCTTTCTTAACCTATTGGCCAGGACCTTAGCAATAATTTTGTACAAACTCATGACCAGGCTAATGGGTCTAAACTCCTTCACTTTCCACGCTTTTTCCTTCTTGGGGATAAGACAAACAAAAGTTTCCAACATAGACTTGTCCAGGGCCCTTTCCATATTAAACTCCATAAAAATCTTCCAAAGGTCCTCAATTTCCTTCCAGTTATCTTGTAAAAAAGTCATTGTAAAGCCATTTCGATCAAGTGCTCTCTATCTCAAACCCAAAAGAAACCCCTCTAATTTCCTCCAAAGCGAAAGAAGCTTCTACCTCTCTCTCTTCTACCCTTCCATATAAAACTCCATAAAAATCTTCCAAAGGTCCTCAATTTCCTCCCAGTTATCTTGTAAAAAAGTCACTGTAAAACCATCTCGATCAAGTGCTCTCCATCTCAAACCCAAAAACAACCCCTCTAATTTCTTCCAAAGCGAAACAAGCTTCTACCTCTCTCTCTTCTACTCTTGTCCAAAATAGGAACCAATCTAAACCTTCTAATAAAGGCCTCGTAAGGACAACAGGGGAATACAAGGAAGAGAAAAAAAAGACAATCATGTCCTCCACATTTTTATCCCCATTAACTATCTCCCCATTTTTGCCTTCAAGATACTTCTCCCACTCGCAATTTTACAAAAAATAGGAAATATTTCAATTTTCCTCTTTGGCTGATTGAACCTGGTTGTTTGTCTTCGATCATGTATCCTTTCTTCTAAAAAGCTCCTCAAAAGTCCCCTTTCACCCTGGCTGGGTCGCTCTTCCGTCAACATGTCAGTGAGAGTTCCTTCCCCCCCAAAGCATCTAAATACTTAAAATGCAATTCACAATAACTCTGTGTCTTTCTTATCAAAAAAACAAAAAAAAAGAATTCTATGTCAAAGTGGAAACGAAATGTTCTAGATTATCTGTGTATTTTTCTTCTTTGATTTTTTTGTTCTTTCAATAAAGAAGCTATACATGATATTACGGAACTGCATACAATCCAATGTTTATTTTTCTTCTTTTATCTTTTGTTCTTTCAATAAAGAAGCTATACATGATATTACAGAACTATATGCAATCCAATTTACGTATGTGTCCACATTTTATCTTAACTGTGATGTTACAAAGTTTTTCAATGAAAAAAGTTGATACTATTAACAAAAAATAAGAGGATGTATAAGATGTCGAGATTCAGCATGAAGGGTAGTATAAGTCAAAAATCCTTAGGATTTGTTGACTAGTATGTCAGAGCAAGATACTTAATGGTAATTGAATATCTTACTCCTTCGTAATGGAGTCCTAGATCTAAATTATACAGTTGGGAAATTTATAGATGTTATTTGAACACCATTAAAATTAGCACTCTTATTATGCAGGTTAATGGTATGCCAATAACCGTGGGGGTTGGAAATGTCATTTCTGAAGAAGGTTTTTCACTGTTGATATCACCTGCTGTGGCTGGTCAAGTATGGAAAACTCTAGTTTCTTTAGGTGCTGTGCCAATGGGCTCAGAGGCATGGGAAAAGCTGAGGATATTTCAAGGTGTACATCTCTGAACCTTTTGCTGCTTTTGGTGTGCTGGTCCGTTAGTGTTGTATGCACTTGGAATTTTGACGTCTTATGCGATCATATTGATCTGTTTTAATGGATGCAGTTAATAGGGAAATTTACGGCACATGACTTTGCAAATTTTTTATCATGATGAATCATCCATATTAAATATTGGGTTGAATTTGAGTGCTACATTTTGCAATAATGTTTGTTTGCATGCATAATGCTTCCACATTCTCCATAGAAATCTTTAGTTGTAACTGAACAAGCATCCTAATTATGGGTGGATACTCCCGGTTTTGTTGTTCGGTGTCGATGAGCTTTATTTCCGATCTGTTGGCTGGTTTGCATACTATGAGATAAACTGAATGACTGTGGTCGGTTTTGCTTAATTGAAAGCTGATAAGGGCAGAGTCTCGTATGTAGGATCAGGTAGTTTGTTGGATTTTCGGCTTACAATTTATGTCTCTACTTCCAACAATGTTTGTTTATCTTTGTGGCTATGATCAGTTATTTATTTATTATTATTATTATTATTATTTTTCCTTCTTATTAACCATTACTGTGCTCTATGATGATAATTTCCTTTTGATCATTTTTCTCGACTAAGAAAAAGGTTTTATCAAAACATTGCCTCTGTTCTGCCTTGTATACAAGTTAATTACCCTGCTGAAAAAATTGCTTCAAGGGCTTGACTCTTTTAAATCTGCTATATCTGCCTGAGGTTTAGATTTTAAATTCTTAATAAGCTACAGGAATATAAAAATAACTTTGAGAAATTGAGCTACTTAATTGGTTCAGGTTGGTCTCACTTTTTTCGTTCCTTCAGTTGCTACAGAGACCAGACAAATCCAATGCTCAAAATCTTGATATCATTAGATAGGCAAACATGGTGGGAAAAAAAAACATTAAAATCAATGTCAATGGACTCAAAAAAGATAAATTAGTTATCTGTGCTAACATTTATTTTTCATTAAACAATGCCTACAAACTATAGCGAGTAAGAGTTCTACAAACTTTCTAATGTGGATTATTCTGAGTGGTTCAAAAATAAAAAAAACTTGTCTATTAATTGCAATAGAAATAGACCATTAAAAATAAATCACATGGAACATCAACTGATCTGTATGTGGGCAGTTCTGCCTTGTGATGCATACTGCCTCCTCTCCCTTTCTTTAACGGGGTACCCCTTTATAAAGAAGAAAAAACTCTTTTGGATGCACATGGTTCGAGCTTTCTGTCGAGTTACGTGGAATGAAAGGAATCATAGGCTTTTTGCATTAGAAAAAGCCTTTTGATACTTTTTTTGAGAACATTGTTTTCTTTGCTATTTCATGGTGTAAATTGTTTCCACCTCTTCACTCTCATAGATTTGCCACACTTTTGACCAATTGGAGATGTCTTTTGTAATCCTTTGGTTTTGGGCTTCTTTTCCCTTCCTTGTAACTTCATTCACCAAAGAAATTGTTTTTTATACAAAGAAGATTACTATCCATGAATTTCTAATAATTACTCTTATTACATTGAAATTTTGATTTTGATTGATTGATTTATTATTATTATTATTTTTTGTGTATGACGGAGAAGTATTTTTTACATATTCTCATATCAACATTGAAGTAATGAGTAATGTGTTAAAAAGAAATTGTCAGTCATTCCATTGAATATTTAGAAATTCAGGCTATATCCTTGAACACATGGTTGATGAGGCTAAAGCGGTTTCAATAATAACATATTTATTTAATGCTGTTATTTTGTGGATTCTTGGGATGGCTCGATGATCTGTAAGTTTTACAGGAATGCCAGCTCCTCAGAAAGAGCTAACTGATGAGTTCAACGTACTCGAAGCTGGTCTTTGGAATTCAATTTCTCTCAACAAGGGTACTCGTGTCTTGCCATGAATTTTATTGTAGACCCATGATGGATCAAGTACTCAATTTTTAATTTCAATAGGTTGTTACAAGGGTCAAGAGACCATATCTAGACTAATTACATATGATGGAGTAAAACAGAGATTATGGGGACTTCAGCTATCAGGATCAGTGGAACCTGGCAGCCCGATAACTATTAATGGGAAAAAGGTAGCTGTTTTTTATTTCATTTTTTTAATTTATGTGGAAAAAATATCCTGTAAAAAAATGCCTCCAATTATGAACCTATCCCTCCTTTCACTTATTATATAGAGTTTGAATCTTCTCAAGTACTTAATGGAATAAGCATCTCTTTCTCTGGATTATGAAACTCTGAAGAACTCCCAGTTAAATTTCTCTTCACCTGTGCATGAATATGCAAATTCTATACCGTCACCGATAGATTTTCTCCCCTTTACCTCTGCATGAGAATGTTTTAGGTTGAACATGGCTATATTTTGATCCATGTCAAGAAAATTTGTGTAGGTGGGAAAGCTGACGAGCTATACACCAGGTAGAAAAGTGGTGGAGCATTTCGGTCTTGGTTACATCAAGAAGCGAGCTGCTGCCAATGGAGACACTGTAGTTGTTGGAGAAAGCACCATTGGTAGGGTGGTGGAAGTTCCTTTTCTAGCTCAACAACAACCACTGTCCAACAGCTCAAGTACCACGCCTCATAGCAGTGTACAATAATTACTTCTACTCCACTGTGCTTGACCAATGTTCTATACTTTTTTAATCATCTTAGATATGGATCCCAAGGCTGATGGTTTTTGAACCCTGTTTGTGCATATCATCAGGGATTTGCTTGTGGTTCAGCTGTATTTATAATATCAAATCGCTTTTGTAACTATTTGCCATGGCAGTGAGCTTTAAGGATTCTAGTCTTGGCATGAAAACTTTACTTCATTTGGGGCACGTTTTCGGATTCCTTTGGTATTTCCTTGGACCTTGACCCGTAATAGTTCATGTTGGTTGGTGATTGAGGAGGCCCTGTTCCATCCTTCGTTTAGAGACATGGGAGTAGTGTGGGGGACTTCCTTTTCGTCAAATTTGTGGAAGGTTTGGCTGGAGATTGAACAAGAGAATTGTTCAGAATGAGGAGACAGAGGTCTTGGGAGAGAAGTATGGTCCACAGCTAGGAAATACCTTCCTCTGGATGTTGGTGTCGAAAGGGTTTTGTTATCCTCTACTTGTTCTTAAATAGTTAGAGCCCTTTCTTTTAGTTTAGGTTTAGTTTAGTTTAGTTTTTTTTTTTTGGTTTTTTGGCTCCTTTTGATAAGGGCTAACTCTTTCATTTTTTATTTTTACAATGCCCTTTGTATATCTTAACTTTGAGAGGAAAAAAAATTCTATTATATTAAATATGGGCAATCTAGATCTTCTTATATTGGAGAAACACTCGTTACAAAAAAGGAAAAGAATAAAGACAATAAAGACTAAATATTGACAACTAATATTTACACTTTTCTAACTATTAGAAAGTCCAACACTCCTCTTCAAGTTGGCGTAAAGATGTCTTCCATAGCGAGTGTCAAATTGCGTTTTTGGAAGTCCCTTTGTTAGTACATTAATAATTTGCTTTGTTGTCAAAAGATAAAAAATACATATTGCACGGGCATCAACCTTGATAAAATATTTGTCGATCTCAATATGTTTTGTTCTATCATGTAGAACTAGATTGTGAGCTATAGAAATGGTAGAAGTTGTCAATAAATTCGTATGGACTATAAGTGTTGTGTGAGAAAACTTCTACTCTTCAAGTATCCCTATCTATATACCCTCATATATTCTATGGGCTAAAGCTTTACTTCTAACAATGATATTTTGTTTTTCACTTCACATGTAGAACTAGATTCCCTCCAATAAAAGAACAGTAACTAGAGATAGATCGTCTATTAGTATGTCTCACCTAATTTGGATCACTATAGATTTCTACTTGGAAGCGATGTTTTTTAATAGAACACCTTTTACAGGGTTGTTAAAAATTTTATAGCCAACTTCAGTATGAATCAAACTAGTCACTTGCATAAATTAACTTACCCCTTCTTACGACAAATGCAACATCAGGATGTGTATCCATAAGTCTCTGGTATCGTTCTTTAGCCTTTATTTCTTCTATTTTTGCTATGTGTAGTTTCATTTTTTTTTCTAGTTCAACATGTAGGGGTGGAGATTTAAACTTACAACTTTTTGGTCGGGAACATGTCTTAACCAGTTAAACTATGCTCATGTTGGCTTGTAGTTTCATATTAAGTTAAATAGGGGTTTCTACAATCTTGGCACCAAGTAATCATGTTTCTCCAAGTAAGTGATTAACAAAGATGTCTCTATTTGATCTTGAAAATTCTATTCCTAGGAAATATTTTAACATTTCCAAATTCTTGATTTGAAACTCACTTGCAAGATTTTTCTTGAGCTCAGCTAGACTTGTTTCATCATTACCTGTAAGAATAATATCACCTACATAGACAATCAAAGTTTGACTCTGGAAAAATCTATGGCTAGATACAACTTTTTTAAACCATTGGAACCTGACTTTTAAAGATTGTATAACACCATAAAGAGATTTTTTTTTTAAATTTACAGATTTTATTACATTCAAGCTCCATTTCAAAATCGGGTGGTAAGCTCATAAAAACCTCTCACTCAAGTTCTCCATTGAAAAAGTAGAGAGACCATTTAAAATTAACTACAAGAGACAAAAGAACTCTAATAAAATTAATTTAGCCATAGAAGCAAATGTTTTTTGGTAATCACTTTCATTGGTCTAAGTGAAGCCTTTAGCTACCAGTTTGACCTTGTATCTCTCGGTATATATACAACCATTTGCTTTACATCTTATGATGAACATCTAGTTTGGTCTAGCTTAAGATGCCACAACATAATTTATTTTTTAACATAATGAGAACTAATACTACTCCGCCTTAGTTATTTTATTACTAAAAGAACCTCCATCAAAGTAGTAGCATCCTAACACTGCCAATTATCTTCTCGAAATCCTGATTGTGAAAAGTATAGCAAGATTAATAGAATCATTAAAAAAAAAAATCAAGGTTCGGAAGAGGGAGTTGTTGGAAGGTGGAGTTCTATGTAACTAATAGAATCAAATATAAGCATGGTAACATTGTGTGTGGTTAGAGGCTATTCAGGATCTTGTTTGTCAAGGGTGTACTAGAATTTTGGTAAGTGATCTAAGAGTTGGAAGATTCTCCAATCTTCCTCTAGATACGTGTCTCTCTTGAATTAGTGAACTCTATAAACCTTCTGAGTCAATTTGCATATATGTGAAACTTTCGTAAGTTGCACTCCTTTTTCAATTGCATTCACAGTTTATTATTAATATTGTATACTGAACATTGGAGTGCTAATATTCATAGACAATTCTAGTTCATCTTGATGAAAATTGCTTCCCAATACATATTTCAAAAAAGCTAACATGCCTCAACAACTTTGCACAACACCATAGTTAGGTTAGATACACAGAAAACAGTAGAACTATATTCAGTTTCTTGCATTCAATTTTTTCAATTTCAGTTTCTTACCTTCTGCATAACCAATATGAGTTCATTCTGAGGAACTTCACAGTGGCAGTAATATATCCTTCACAGAGTTCATCATTCATTCTGTGTGTTTTGTGGTGCCATTATGATAAGAACTGAATTTCTATGATCAAGTCAAGGTGGCTAATTCATGTTTTGAAATGAATTTCAGGATTCTTCTCCAACCCTCTTTTGAATGACCAAAAGCAGTAGATTGCTGGGTCCAAAGGGAGATAAATATCAAGAACAGTCTTGCAAGATGCTAACAGCTTCAGCTCTCTGTTCCTCACTCAACTCGGAAGGAAACTCGACAAGGAACTGAATTCGAAGGTCGCCTCTTCTTCCTTGCTGCCTCGGGTTCGGCATTCCTTGCCCCCTTATAGCCTTTTCAAAGCCTGGATATATGATGTTGTCAAATGAGAGACTCATTTTGTCACCTCCCAATAGAGGAACTGTGATTGAACAGCCAGTGAGTGCATTCACCAAAGGGATCTCGACTCCTAATTCCAAGTCGTCGCCGTCTCGACTGAACAGCGGATGCCTTCTCTCGTCGATCAAAAAGATTATGTCTGCTGGGAGGTACCCTGGTTTCTCATCTCCCTTTCCTTCAAATGTGATCTTTGTTCCTTTCTTCCATCCTGGCTTCACTTCTATTTTTAGCAACTCCTCTTCTTGTACAATTATCCTGTTTGTTTGTCATTGTGTTGTGTAAATGTCAGTTACTAAACTGTGGAATTTGACCCTTCTCTCAAACTGAACATATTCTCTTCACAAGATCATTCTTCTTTTTTTTTTTTTTTGTTTGCAAATTTTTGTAACTTTGTTTTTCTGTCTTCCTCATGTTTTGAGTTGAATACATTCAGGAGCTGTTTGGCTGCTTGTTTTGCAACATAGTTTTTGAGGACTCCATTTGGATGACTTCGTAATAGTAAACGTAAATGTTTATTTCAAAATTACTTACCAACTCTTGATTTTCAAGACATTTAGAAACATGAGAGTATTTTTAAAATAAAATACAAAGTATCGAGATATTTTATATAATTTAGTATAATAAACAACGTGAATAAAATTAAGAGATATTTAAGATTAAAAAAATAAACAAAAGGGAGAGAAAGAAGTGATAGAGATTTTTAAGTTTTATTTTTATTTTCACAAAAAAAAAAGAACTTGTAATAATTTTGAAAACAAGTACATAAAGTTGTTTCTATACTTATGCGACGTCTAAGCATATTTTGGCTAGAGTGTGTTAAGAGTGCATTAAAAAATAATTAAGTGCAAGTAAAAATAAGTTTTTATTTTTATTTTTTAAATCTTTATATTTATATTGTAATTAATCTTTATATTTTATTAATATGTTTAACATATCAAAGTTATGAATTAATTTTTAATATCCACACATTTTAATCGTTGCATATTGATGAAATTTAAATATAGAGAATTTGAGAGCAGTAGAAAGTGCTGCAAGAAACTAACCCGTTAACAATGGCGTCTCTTGTGATCATTATCTTCTTCACGCATCCTTCGCACAACTCTTCCAACGAGCATTCCAGTTTCTTCTCAATCGGAGGCGGTTTCTTCAGCGCCGTCGACTGTGAATATATGATCGGAGTAGCTTTAGGGCTTCTCCTGCTCGTATTTCTCGACAACGACCGAAGATTATTCCCGTTGGAGTTGGCCTCTGAAGAATTTTTTCTGCTCGTTTCTCTCGATAATGAGGTCGGCGTTTCGTTTGATTCAGGTACATCTACTTTCCTAACGAAATCTCTCGATAGCGGTCGGCTTAGGAATCCAGTGTCCGAGTTGCTCCTCCGGTTCTGATTTCTTGATGATGAGGTCGGCGTTTTGCTCCGGCGGCTTGCGTCTCTCGACAACGACCGCGGGCTTGGCGTCGGCGTCTTACTTCTCCGACTATGGCTTCTGGAAAATGTCCTCGACATATTGGCGAAGAAGCTCTCGTCCACGCGTTGTTGATAGCTAGAGCTTAAAGGTGTGGTCGGAGCGCTGATTATGTACCGGTCGTCTCCGCGACGGGACTGTAGCCAAAGATATTTGAAGGATCTCAGAAGAAAATTGCATTATCCAAGGAAAAAGTAATTTCGATCGATCGTTTGTATGCATTTTTCTTCCATTCTGTTTCTGATCGATAGTGATTGTCATTTACGCAAGGATTTAGAATGATCTCTAATACAAGATTTAACCCTAATCTGGACAAAATTGCTTAATTCGTGCGTGTGCGTGAATCGAGGTAGATTAATGGATGAAAATGCCTAAAATTAGCTTTGCATGCAGAAATTTTGCATCTGTGTTTTGTTTACGCACCTTGTCAGGCTCTTTGATGGAGGGCGTAAAGTTTCTGTGTCCTCCTCCTCCTCCTCCTCCTCCTTCAATAGCTTTATTTCTGGGGCTCTTCTCAGAAGGATTCCATCTCCTGAATCCCTTGCAGATGTCTTTGATTGGCATTCCAAGGATCCTATACAAATCTGTTGTTGTGTGTGAACGTGTATGATCTGCCATGAGAGAGAGAAAGAGAAAGGGAAAGAGAGAGGGAAGGAGATAGAATTTGGTATTGCAGAGATGGAAATGAAGAAGAAAGTGTCAAAACTTTAATGAAATGCTTGAAGAACAAACCACGAGGAAGCGTTTTGTTAGGAAGTTATAAAGGGGGAGATCCATGGAGAAGATGAAATTGGAAGGCGCAGTGTTTCTGTTTTTGGTTTCTGATTTTTTTTTTTTTTTTTGGAAGCTTTCATGTCTATATTTAGCTTCTGCTTCTACACAACAATAAGCTCCCTTTCTCATATATTTCTTCCATATCCTCAAAACATTTTATTTTCATTCTTCTGTTTTCTGTTCAAACCAATGCTGCTAATTGTCTCTGAATCACAAAGCTCACTCAATGTCATTTTTTTCAATGATCCAAATTGATTTTTTTTTTTTTTTAATTTTTTATAGTACAACAACATGCAAAGTGAGGATTGAACCAACGATTTTTTAGTTGAAAAAATATGTCTTAACTAATTGAATTATGCTC
This sequence comes from Telfairia occidentalis, assembly GCA_026257165.2. NCBI lineage: Eukaryota > Viridiplantae > Streptophyta > Magnoliopsida > Cucurbitales > Cucurbitaceae > Telfairia > Telfairia occidentalis. The sequence continues at coordinate 78,485 of JAOANK020000049.1, read as the reverse complement.
ATTTGACCATAGAAAATTTTTCGTTATTTATATATAATCATGTACATTGTCATTTATAACGTACAAATATAATTTCATAAATTGATGGTTTATTTTTTTACTTTTTTTTTTTTTGAGTTTATCCACACGTGTGAGTAGAGATTCGAACTTATGACCTTTAGATTGAGAAAATATGCATTAATCAATTGAATTATGCTGATCAGTTTGACAAATCTGAATTTCTAATTGATGGATAGCTTTGGGCATATTATTTCTACATTATGTATTTGATTTATAATTTTTCTTTTGTTCAACAATGTTTCTACATAAAACAAAGTAGACAATGCCTTGACGGCCCCTTAAAAAAAAATTGTAGGATTCTCGATTGAAGGACAATATTATTTCTATATTTCTATTACGCCCTTAAACTTATTTTAATCTTCAAATTAGATTATATTTTATATCTTAAAGAGTACTCCCTAACTTTTTTTTTAAACTCAAATTTTCTCTATAACAAATATATCTTCTCAAAAAAAAAAATTTCAAAATTTTTTTTCACTACATATTTTCTTTATCTTTCTTTCTCTAACATATTTTTTTTTTCTCAACCTTATTCTTTCCCTCTTTCAAATTTTGGTTTAAATTTGTATAAAGTAGATTACAAAATAAAGAATTAAGTTTAATTTAAAAAAAAAAAAACCAAATAGTTATCAATTGAGACTCAAGTTATTTATGGTTTGTGATGTGGCCGACAAGTAGATAGACCCTAATAGGTAGTAAATGAATAAATGCATATTGTATACAAGTCAAATTACAAAGATTTTGAAACATTTTAAAGCTTAAAGACAAAATAATTAAAGTTCATATTTTCAAAATGGAGAGAATAACTTTATAACTTAATCTTAAATGTAGTGTATGGTGCATATATGTAAATGAATCAACGTAACCAAGATATTACTTTTTTTTCTTAATATTGATTCATAGTCAGCAGCTTCTTGTAAATTCCTATTCATCTGCACAAAATCACACATTAATTATCGATTTAAGGTATAACTAAAGTAATCAAAATGAAACATTATATTATTTGAGGTTCTCTTGCTATTATTATTATTATTATTTTTTGTATGAGGAAGAAGATGAAGGCAAAATACAATCAATTTGGTTCCGAACAAATTTTAGCATAACATTTTTTTAGAAATGTGGTTGGGTGGTTTAGTTTAATCGAATCAGATATATATCTTAATCAATTGAACTATACTTATTAGATTGAAAATAGTTAATGAGATAAATTGTGTATAAAGTAAATACATATAACGAAAGTTTTTATCATAAGATATTAAGAAGAAAAAGACTTTAAGGTAAAACTATCCGATAAAGCATCTAACACTTTTATTTGTAGGCATTATGATTCCCTTCATTTCATTAAAATGTTGATTGTCGTTCACTCTCCCATTTGTCGAAATAGAATTAAGAAAAAAAAAAACTTATTTGAAAGCATCTCCAAATGTTTTTTTTTTTTAATTTCTTATCTCTTAAATTGTAGCGAAGCATAAAATATTTGAGCTTGAAATTACATTTAAATATGATCATGAATAGAGATGTTCATGGGTGGGGCGGGGATGAGGAACTCTTCCCCCGTCCTTCGCCTCTTTTTAATCTCCATCCTCACAAAATTCTGTATTAATTTCACATGAATCGAGCTCTCTGGAAGAAATTATTCTCTGTTTATTATTAATATTATTTAAATGTAGTTTTTTAATTAAATAATTTTTTTAGAGAAATTTATATTTTTCATTATGCATTCTCATTTACATGGTTAAATCCATATAAGAAATTCTCATTTAAAAAATAAATTCTTAAAACACCTAACAAAAATAATATAATATTTCATCTTAGTCCCATTATCCCTATACATGGGTATTAAAATATAAACATAATAAATTTATTTATTTATTTGCCTGGATTGGACTTAAGAATTAGATAAATAGAAATTAAATAAAAGTTAGGAAAGAGTAATTTTACACAAAAAAATTAAAAAGAAAAATAGAAATTTTAGAGGAGGAGTGACACCAACCCCGAGCGTTCGATCGGTCTCTAGCGGATGCCAGAAACTTGATCGTCACCCGGTGCGATGCCCCGCAGTGTACGG
>JAOANK020000049.1:45725-57299 GCA_026257165.2 Telfairia occidentalis | reverse complement strand
GCTTCAGTACTTCTAAATCTTTGAGGATAAGGGGGTGGTGGAGGTTTGAAAGGAACAATGGATTTGATTAGCCGAGTTTGCTTTCTTTCAATATTCCCTCGATTTCAGTTCCCGAGTAATTCAATGTTTTTTTTACTTGATTAGCCAAATAATTGCTTTACTTTTCTGCTCTACTGATTTCCCTGAGATTCTTTTTATATAATGGGGTTCATCACCGTTAGAATGTTGAAAAATATGTTCATCTCCTGTTGCAGTTTGTTGTTTTCTTTTATACTGGAGGCAGGGGAGGACCTCTGATTCTATACTGCGTGTTTCTGTGAGTGTATAGGTTTTCTAAAATGGAAGAATCAAATCTTAATATAAATTTTCTCTACTTTTGTTCATTTTCCTTTCCTTTTCACTTCCTCTTTCCATCTCTCTCGTACTCAATCTAGTGAGAGCGGTTTTGGAGAGTTCTCTATCCTTCTTTTTCCTTAGAAACAAGAAACATACTTTTCATTTCATGAGTGAAAAGTTACAAAAATATTCACTCCTAATGGCAGTTTACGAAAAAGCACAAAAAACTTGAAAGTGCACACCACGAGGATGCATTCTAGTTTGCTACATCCATCGCTCATCCCAATCTAAACACTTTCCTTAAAAAATTTCTGATTTTTTTCATAGCATAAACCCCACATTATTGTCTTTATACCATTAATGTATAGCAACTTACCCCTTATCTTGAATCTAAGCCTGCATACCTATTGAAGGATATTATCCTTGGTTGACTTATCGAGGACCCTAGAACAACCATAGAAGAGAAACGAAGAATCTCAACATTTCTGGCTGCAATGTAACGTTGGAAAAACAGATGTTATTGGTCCTCCCCTGCCTTAAAAAAAATTGCAGCAGCTTAGACTTAGACCAATGGAGGGGCTTCTTCTTTGCAGTCTACTATCAGTGGTTATACCTTCCTGACAAAGAAGCCTCACAATGGGCTTCAACTTCTCTGGACCATTCATCTCCTATATAAATATATATTCATTATAATTTGTGATTTTGTGAGCTCTCAAATAGAGATTTCACAGTTAATATGCTTGATGGACGATGGTTGCAATTTCCATAATTTAAGGTTTAATTTAAATTAAGGGTCGTGAAAGAAAATTTTACATTTATCTCGTGCTTCATTACCTCCTTCTCCAAGCCGTTGAATTCTCTTTGGTCTTATGTTTCTTACAATTATTTGTAATAATTGGGGGTGTTTTTGTTCATTCTCTTTTATTTTTATGTATTTTTGTTTTCTCTTCATTCCCTCGGAAGTTTGTATCTCTTTGGAACTTATTTCATTTTCATTACATCAATGAGAAGTTGTCACTTGTTTCAGAAAAAAAAAATTATCTCCTTCTCCAAACCATTGCATTGCATTCAGTAAATTATGAAACTGCTCATTGTTTGTTATATTGCTGTTTCTATTATTTGAATAAAAACTCTGGGCTATGTGCGTGAACTATGGACCGTTCTTTCTGATCCGGCATTTGGCACCAAAATGCAGCCTGCCATCAACTCTCAAGTCTCAACTTTATATGGTCCTGGACATTTGGAATTACTCTGAAAAATATTGTTGACAAATGGGAAATTTATAGTGGTGGATATTAAGGACTATTTAAGCTAGGTTTAAAACAATTTTCTGTTTTTTTTTTGATGTATAAATTTTGTTTGGTAGAATAATATTAAACAATTACAGAAGTGTTAAGAACATAACTATTTTAAAAGATCTGTCTGTAAAGCACTTTTTGGAATCCATTTCTTATCTTACAAAAAACCAGTTTTTGAAAACAATCTATTAAAAATACACCCAAACAACCCTTGACACTGAATGTAAATGCTTTCATTTGGTTGTGTTATGCATTTTTGAGGTCTTTCTTGCCTTCATATGTGGTGATTTTGATGTATTCCAGAACTGCCCACTTGGATGTTATAATCTCATATCGGTGGTCATTGGTCAAGGTGGGGAAAACTACTGTTTTGATGAACCTAGATGAAAGTCATGGATGTCACGGTTAGGACAACATGACCCGCGCTTATGGAAGATATCCAAGGGTAATTTTCATCTTTAACTGATTGGATCTCTCTTCTTCATTCTGTACATCTCAAGCACCCGCGCACACATGGTCATTTAGTCAACTTTTATGTACATCTTTTTGAACAATTTTAATTTTTTTGAACAAACTTTAATGTACATATTTAAAGATCATTTATTATTTTCAGGCTTAACGAGACTGTGCTCTCTAATGGAGATGTATATATTGGCAGTTTTAAAGATAGGCTGCCACATGGGAAGGGAAAGTACACTTGGTTTGAAGGAACAATTTATGATGGTGATTGGGAAGATGGAAAAATGGCAGGTAAGGGAAAGATTATCTGGCCATCGGGAGCAAAATATGAGGGTGATATCTCAGGTGGTTATCTTCATGGTTTTGGCACCTTCAACTATTCTGATGGGTCAATTTATAGCGGAGCTTGGAGGATGAATATTCACCATGGGATTGGACGAAAGCTATATGGTAATTTAGACATTTATGAAGGTTCTTGGAAAGAAGGGATACCTGAAGGATGTGGTAGATACTTGTGGTGTTCTGGAAATTCTTATATTGGGAACTGGAAGGTTGGGCAAATGTGTGGTAAAGGGATTATGAAATGGGTAAATGGCGATCATTTCATTGGCTTTTGGTTGAATGGATTTAGACATGGATCTGGAGTCTATCATTTTGCTGATGGTGCGTATTACTTTGGATCATGGAGTAGGGGCCTCAAGGATGGAAAAGGAACATATTATCCGGCTGGAAGCAAACTACCATCCCTGGAGAAGTGGCATAACTTTCTTGGTTATGATATTGATGGAAAAGGTTTTCTATCTCGTACGCTCTCACTAAATTCAGATAAAGACAAAGCTCCAAAACATGGACTTAAGCATAGTTTTTCGGAGAAGATTTCCGTCAGTGGAATTTCAAGTGCAGAAGGACTATCAAATTGGCCTACATCGATGGATGAGAATTGGAGCTTAAGTGGTCCTACTCAAGAAGCATCCGGTGATGAATATTCTAGCATGATGTCCCATGCCTCTGATCAAGGTCAAAATAATGGGCCATATAATGATAGAATAGTTTACGAAAGGGAATACATGCAAGGAGTCTTGATACAAGAGAGGATTAAGGACTATGAAGAATCATTGCATACAAGTAAGGGACAAAAGAAAAGTACAGTCAAAGAAGCAAGGAAGGTATCATGTGTAAACTTCTTTGAAAGTCATCGGAGCTATTATTTAATGCTGAATTTGCAACTTGGCATAAGGTAAATCTGTTAATTTTATGCCTATATAGGCTAAGTTTGTTTCTTAATATGGCTCTAGTCTGGACTACAGCCTGACTCACATTTGCCGCTAATAACAAATTTATTAAGCAATGAAGGTAGAAAGAGTTTAGTTTGAAAGGATACCTAGGTAAATTAAATGCCGATGATATTCTAGTAATAAATCTAAGATATAGCACAAATAACACTTTGATCTGCATTATCACGCACATTCCCTTTAAATTCTCTTTGACAAGAAATGAGCATGATGAGATATGTATCACAATGTTTATTTTTTCCTTTTGTTGATGACCGGTATCAGAATTCATATTAAAAAGAATGAGAAATTTAGTAATTAGAATCATAAGAGTAAGAGTTGCTTGCGATTTCTTTATTATTATATGTTGATTTTGAAACTTTTTCTATATATAGAAATAGGATCATGAAGATTCAAAATGACATTTTTTTAATAAGAATTCTAAATGGTGTATTCAAAGAGGGAAGTTGAAGAAAAAAAAAAGAAATAACTATGAAAAAGCTTTTCACTTCATAACCATGAAAATACTGAAATTACACGACAACTCTTTGTGGTTTGAGTTCCACCAAAAAGCGTAGTGTTTTTTTTTTAAAACAAGAAACAACTTTTCATTGAAGTGATGAAAAAATACATAGTTCAAAAGATACACGAAAAAACTCCCGAAGGAGTGAAAAGAAAATAAAAGAATTACAACTAAAAAATTAAGGCATTCCAGTTGCTATAAATTGCAGAAGAATAATTATCAAAAGTTTTAGATAGAGAACACCAAAAAGAGGCCTTGAAGTTTTGCATATCGAAGCATTTGATCCATGATCTTCTTTTATCTTCAAAGATCAACTAATTTCGCTCGTACCATAATTCATAAGAGGTTGCCTTTACTGCATTAATCCAAAGAAGCTGACGGTGAGAAGACCCTTTTAGACCATAGAGGAACTGAAGAAGATTACTCTATGGTTAGCACCAATTGTGTTCGGGTCACGAAGCTTGCACTCATTCACTTTGTTCTTCTAACGTAAAAGGTGGCTGGCCATTCGTCAACGTCCAGGAATCTGCTTGACATCTCAACAATAGGATTAGATACCTATATCCGATCGAAGTTCCATTTTAGAAACTATAAACATAAAAATCCTCAGTAGTTGAATTGTTTTAAAAAACTCTTTGTTTTCTTTCCTTCCAAATTGACCAAAGAGTAGCTCTCTTTGTGCTCATCAAGGCTTTAACTTTATCGAAGAACTTCATCCCCAAGATGACTTCCATCAACCAACTATCAATCTTCCTAGGGAGGCAAATGGATAGGTCAAATTATTTGAAGATAAAGCCCCAAACTCTTCATTACAAAAGGGTAATGAACAAGGAGGTGTTCTATGTCTTCTCTTCTTTTAAAACAAAGACTACACACTGTAGGAGACAGCCCAATTCAGAAATTTCCTTTGGAGCTGAGGTGCTGTATTGAGGCCCCTCTACATCACGGACTACAAAAAAAGTCTTCACTTTTTGAGACCTTTGGGTTCCCTATGGTTTAACCCACTGAGATTTTTTCACACAAGGCAAAAAAGGTGGCTTTGGTGGAACAAAATCCCCTTAGAATGTATGGTCTGTCTAAGACGATCTCCTCTGAACGAAGTTGGAAATTCTCTAAATTCTGAAGATTGCCCATCTACCCAGCCCTTTATCGAATATATCTCTTATGATCCCAAGGTCCCACATTTAGCTTTCCATGTTCTAGCAAAAGCAATGATGGCTTCTTTTTTTTAGAAAAGGGCGTAGAACTCTGGGGAAGGGTGAAACCTTCAATGTAGAAGGTTTATTCTAGGAATGGAAAAATTAGCAGTGTGGCCAATTTTCATGTTTGGAAGCTTCAATTTATTTAGTTTAGTTTTTTTTATAAATATTTTGAATAAGGGAGTTACAACTTCCTTTGTTAGTTATACTAGTTTATCTTAGAGAGTTACAACTTCTTTAGTTACTTTATATTGATTTATCATTTTTATGCTATATATTAGTGTTTTTGTAGTCTGTCATGTTTTGTATTTTTCTATAGTCCTAAGATATTTTAGGAGAGAAGGATGATTCTCTTAAATTGATGATAGGTGTAGGTTGTAAATTTATGTGATTACATCTTATATAGAGGATACCTATCAAAAAGTTGAGGCCATGAATCTACCCAAATGTCTTCCCAAAACTGAATCTTTTGGCTGTTTTCAGCAACAAAGTTGGAAAAATGAAAGAAATCTTCTCTATTTTTATTTATATCCATCCACGGTCTCCCCTTCACCTTACCCTTAGTTTTTTTAGCCCCTATCGTCTGGCTAGGTGCTCGAAATCACACGCTTCCCTAGAGGATTTCCCTCTTAAGAGAAATACCCCAGCCATTTCAAAAGAAGGGCATTATTTCTTTGCTTATAGTAGCCAATACCCATCATTTGTCCTTACTTCAACGGGCGGTTCTTTCTCCTAGGTATAGAGACCAACATTTATGGTCCCTTAAACTTTTGGGATCCTTTTCTTATTAATCTTTTTTCCTGTGACCTTTTCCTTTCCTCATTCTTTCTTCTCTTTCTCGTAGGCACTAGCAACGAATACCTTTAAAGTCAAGCAGACCACACCATTTTTCATAAACACTCTTGAAAATAATAAAACTACAATATTTAATCGTTTATGTTGATAATATTATTTTCACGGGTAATGATGAGGCATGTTTGGCTGATCTTGAGAAAAACCTTGCAAGTGAATTTCAAATGAAAGACCTAGAAATCTTAAATTACTTCTTAGGGATGGAGTTAGCAAGATTTAAGAAAGGTATATCAAAGGAAGCATGTCATTAACTTGCTTCAAGAGACAGGTTTTTTTGGCTGCAGGACAATAGAAGCTCTAATCGAATCAAATATGAATGAGAAGTGGCAAAAGCTAAAGAAGTAAAGGCTAAAGATTAATACTAAAGACTTGTGGGAGGACTGATCTATTTGTCTCATCCACGGCGAAATTTTGAAGTATGGTGAGTTAATTTATGAGTCACCTGGGTTCATTTATTTTGAAGCCGTGTATAAAATATTGAGATATTTGAAAGGAACCCATGTAAAGGTATATTGTTCAAGAGGCATTATAATCTTCATGTTGAAGTTTATATTGATGCAGATTGGGTAAGAAGTACTATTGATAGTAGATCTACTTCTAATTACTGTACTTTTTTCAGTGGAAATTTAGTTGCATGGCAAATTAAAAAAAATGTAGTAGCTAGAAGTAGTGCTGAAACAAAATTTAGAGATTTGGCCCATAGAATTTGTGAAAGTATTTAGATTAAAAGAATACTTAAGAATTGAGATTTTCTCAAAAGACACCCATAGGGGTTAATTGTGAGAACGAAGCTGCAATTGCTATAACTTATCATCCAATTCTTCATGATAGGACAAAACATATTGAGTTGACAAGCATTTTATAAAGGAGAAGGGTGATGCTTGTGTAATATGTATCTCTTACCTTCCAGCAACTGCACAAACAACTAATATGCTAACCAAAGGTCTTTCAAAAAGACAATTTGACAAACCGAACGTTAAGCTAACTATGGAAGACATCTTCAAACCAGCTTGAGACTAGAGAGAGTGTTGGATTTTATTTTATATTGTAAATATTATATGTATATTAATTGTCTATACTTCTTTCCTTATTGGTAGATGATCTTACCCTTATATAAGAAGACCTTGGATTTGATTCAAATAACCTATAGAAGAAATATAATAATTTTGTTTATTCCCAAAATACTAGTGTATGAGTTAAGTCCTTGAGAAATAGTTATATGTAGTTTTCTGAAATATTTCGTTATTCAAATCATTGTTTTTCAAATTTAGAAATCAATATTTTTCCCAAAAGAAAAAGTAATGCTAACTAAAGATCCTAATTGAAAATAGTGCTCCCCAAAGGTTGTCTGGAGTTTGTTTTTGGGTCTGTTCACGAGATGTCTAAATTGAATTAAATAATAATGCTTACTAACTATTCTACTTGAAGTTTTCAGATATACTGTCGGTAAGATTACTCCAATTCCAATGCGTGATGTTCGATCTTCTGATTTTGGAAAACGGGCAAGAATAGTGATGTACTTTCCTCGAAAGGGCTCTCAGTTCACACCTCCACACTATTCTGTCGACTTTGATTGGAAAGACTATTGTCCTATGGTCTTCAGGTAGTTAATGATCCACTGCATATCATTCACATTTAGTTATTTAAAAAAGTGCTACAGAAAATTATGCATTTAAATCTCTAGTTATAATACTGATTGGTAAGTTACCAAACAATAACATGATGGTGATATTCTTCCTCATATTACTGACTTACTAGTATCCCGATGTTGGATTGTGGATGACATACAGACCATTTCCACCTCCTTTGACTCCCCACCTAATTTGAAGTGTGAACGAATGAAAACAGTTCAATGATTATTTCTACAATTTTTTTCTATAAGTACTGTATATATTTTGTTCTCCCTTGGTGTAGCTTAAATATCTTGTAAGTTAGTCAAATAATCTTAGCCCATTTGATTAACTGTACTATAAAATTTAAATAAATAATTGATTGATTGAATTTTTTTTTTCAAATATGATTAGATGATTGGTAACAGATCGACCTCTTGAAACCGCCCACAAGACGCTATTTAGACTTGATCTCATGGAAGCATCCATCGAGGCGAATCAAAATCAAAGGGGTTTCATCCTAACATAAATCTCACTCACGATAACTAAGGAGACACCACTCATGATACACATTGATCCCTTCTTTTTTTTAGAAAATCATCTGGGCTACATGGCCACCGTTCATAAAAACCTATTGCCGACAAACTTTTTCGATCAAAATAGGGCAAAAACTCTACTGTTGACCACAAACGATGGAATCCTAGGCTCGTACCCTCTTGCCGCACCCTACCTTGACACTATCGATAGGACAGAGGACAATCAAGAAAGTTGCTGACAGCCTTAGCGTGGAGTCGAATCTTATCTCCCCACACGCCACCTCCCAAATTAATGGAAATAAGACAAAATGCAACAAATACACCACAAACCATCCTTGTACAAAACCTGAATTTGAAAACTACTATTACAACCCCTACCCCTCCCCCTCAACCTCTCTTCTCTCTCTCACATTGATTGCCTTTGCGGAATAGGGCAAGGAAACTGTCCCATCAAAAACCCCCTCTCTACCGTTAACTATGATTGACCCTCTTACAACATTTCCCTTGGTTAAAGACCTTGGGCCTGGGCATCCTTCCCTTCCCAACCCAAGTCATTAAACTCGACAAAACACAAAGGCAATGGAGCAAAGGGATCAGAGAGCTTGCTACCCTCATCTCCACCGATAACTATAACAAATCCTCTTACAACATTTCCATAGGGCAGGCCATCATCTATTAGATGATCATTATCTCTTGGAACATAAGAGGCTTAGGCGATCTGGGTAAGAAGGCCTCATTAGAAGTGTTATTCTACAGCAGAACCCCACAATCCTCATTCTCCAAGAATCCAAAACAAAGGTGGTGAGTAGAAGGCTTATCCAATCAATCTGGAACTCTAAAGATATTGGTTGGACTTACCTTGAATCATGGGGTGCCTTTGATAGCATCATCATCCTCTGGAATGACCCATCTTTCAGCATCTCCAACATCACCAAAGGAGCATACACTTTCTCCCTCATGATCACCTTTGCAGATGGCAAATCCTTCTGGCTCATTGGTGTCTATTGTCCAGCCAAAGCAGAGGACAAAGCACATTTTTGGACTGAGTTAGAAAACCCATCCTTCCTCTGCTCAGAAAGATGGCTGATTGGTGGCGATTAGAAAGATGGTCTATTGATGGCGATTTTAACACTATCCGATGGACCAATGAAAAATCCGTTTATTGAAGACCCAATAGAAGCATGAAAAATTTCAACAAGTTCATCGAGTTTGCTGCTCTACAAGAAATCTCTCTAAACAATGGGCTTTCACTTGGTCCAGCTAAAGGGAACAACCTACTTTTTCCCTTTTTAATAGGTTCTTTATTACAAATGGCTTCTCTAATGTCTTTTCTAATGCTATGGCTAAACGTTTGTATAGGGTTACATCAGACCACAATCCTATTCATCTATCTTTTGGCACAAGTAAATGGGCACTACCCCTTTTCACTTTGAAAATATGTGGATGCAACATCTTCTTTTTCCCCTCTCGTTGACTATTGGTGAAAGAACACCCCTTTGAGAGGCTGGCCTGGACATGGCTTCATCCAAAAGGTCAAGGGGCTCAAAGACGTCATCAAGACTTGGAGCAAAACCACCTCCAATTGCCTAAAAACACAAAAAGACAAAATCCTGATCCACATAGGAGTTCTTGACTCCATTGAAGAATCTGGTAACTTCCTACCCTACATGGTCACCAAACACAAAGGAATTTGCTCAAAGCCTAGCTCCTCACTATTGCCATGAAGGAGGAAACACATTAGAGACAACAATGCAAGCAAAAATGGTTAAACGAGGGTGATTTCAACACCTTCTTCCCCAGATCCCTTGGTACTCGAAGAAGGAACAATACCCGTCATGAGGTCCTAACTGAAGATGACAGAAGCCTTCTTGCTGAAAAAGATAATGAGGAAGAATTTATTGGTTTCTTCAAGACACTTTATACCAAACAACATGGCGAGAGATTCCTCCCATCATCTCTGGATTGGAACCCTATTTTCCCTTGCAGAGGGATGAGCTTGAAAGAAACTTTAATGAAGATGAAATAGGGGCAGCTATTCAGAATCTTGGTGCAAAAAAAACCCCTGGACCTGATAGTTTCATGGGAGAATTCTACAAAAAGTTTTGGAACACCTTTAAGCCCGACATATTGAGAGTGTTCCAAGACTTTTTCAAGAACGAAATCATCCATGCGAGCTTGAAGGAAACATACATTTGCCTTATCCTAAATAAGACCGACACCAAAAAGGTTAGCGATTGCCGCCCTATTACCTTATTTCTTGTCTATATAAAATTATTGCTGGAGTTCTCTCGGAGAGACTTAAGAAGATTCTACCCCACACCATCTCGGAGCACCCATCAACATTCATCCAAAGAAGAAGTAATGTTGGACAATTGCTTGGTGGTCCATCTTTTAAGGTTAAAAGTCTTCTTCGTTGGAGGAATTCTGTTGAAGCCTTGCTGCCAAAAGTTTGGTTCGAGAGAAATCAACGTATGTTTGAAGAAAAATGCAGACATTGGTTCAAATGCTTCAGTTTGGTTAAATTTAAAGCTTTGCTTTGGTGCTCCTTGCCTAAGTCTTTTGATTCTTATTCACCTAGCACTATTTGTAATAGTTGGGATGTTTTTATTTTCCATTTGTAGTTTTCCTTTTTGTTTTCTTTTTCTCACTCCTTCGGGAGTTCATTTTTCTTGGAACTTGTATTCCTTTTCAGATTTTCAACGAAAAGTTGTTTCTTGTTAAAAAAAAGGTGGTTTGGGACTTCCTTAATGATATTCTTATGGCTAAAGGTTTCGGACATTGCTGGAGAGCTCGAATTTATGGTGTATCTCATCTACAAATTTCTCCATCATTATCAATGGTAAGCCTAGGGGAAAGTTTACAGCAACAAGATGGCTTTGACAAGGTGACCCCTTTCATTGGTTCTATTTATTTTGGTCACTGATTGCTTGAGTTATTGTTGACGAAAGCTGCTCATTCCAAGATCATAGAAGGTTTCAAAGTGAAGAATAATTCCATTGAAATTAGTCATCTACAATTGCAGACGACACCATTCTATTATCTTTTATCAACAATATATCTCTAACCAACTTATTTAACATCATTTGATTTTTTAAGGAAGCCTCGGGTCTCAATGCAAATAAGAAAACTGAAATTTTGGGTTTGAATTTGGAGGCTACTACTCTATCTCAAATCACCTCTTTTTGACGGTAAAGAAGGGAGCTGGTCATCTACTTACTTAGGTCTCCCTTTAAATGGCAAACAAAAAACATTAGCCTTTTGGGACCCATCATTGAGAACATTAATGAAAAGTTCTCATCTAGGAAGAACTCTTATATATCGAAAGGTGGAAGACTCATGCTCATTAAATCTACCCTTGCTAGCCTCCCCATATACTACATGTCTCTCTTTTTTATTCCTACCAAGGTGTATAAACACATTGAAAAAAGCTTCAGAAGATTTCTCTGGAATGACTATTTAGAAAATAAGGGCTTGCACTTGGTGTGCTAGG
>JAOANK020000049.1:33819-45625 GCA_026257165.2 Telfairia occidentalis | reverse complement strand
ATGCTTGCTGAATCTTCTTGGCCTTGGATCGTGTAATAGGTTCGGTTGGAAGTTGTGGAACACCATGATCCTTATCATGTGGGCATTGAGGTAACTTGGTTTTTACAAAAGTTGTTAGATGTAGTTTAGAAATTAAATAAATATAATGTTATTTGGAATGACATGGGGCCTTACCATTTATCTAGAATAAAAATTAGAAATATATACAACATTTTTATGTCTTTTTACAAGTTGAGAAGCGATACATTTTATTAAATCTATCAACAACTATGTAAAGAGGCTCTTGTTCAAAAGAACGATGGATAGAAGGATAATCACAAAAGTCCTTAATAATTGAAACCCAAGGAGATGCAATAAAACTAGCCAAGGTTTGCCTCTTCGTAGTAGCTCCTTACATCTGTAAATATCTTCTTATTTCTCACAAGTTAGATGTTCCACTTCATTGTAAAGAAAGCAACATGCCAAAGAGCCAACCCTCTATCTTTGAATGGGTGATATAAGATCTCCTTCATCATAGCCCTGAACAAATGATTACATACCATCTGAATGCCAAAAGCCTCCAAAACATGGTCCCATATTGCCACATCAAATAGAGACTCCCAAAAGACATGGTCCAAGCTTTAGTCCTTTTTGCACACGCGCACCATTGAGGCTTTTTGAATATGGTCAATGGTGTTAATTCTTCTATAGGAAATCTTCGAGGAGAATCTAACCTTTGCATATATTCACTCTCAATAGTCGAGAGAATAACGAAGTCGTGGGGGTGAGACTCACACAAGAGAGAGGAAAATGGACTGCATGCAAACTCCCGGAGGGATTAGGAAACTAGAAATGAACATCCCTGGCCCTGAGTAGGGTGAAAATCGACCAACAAGAAAAGTAGCAAAAAAATATCCAACAACTCACAATTGGATGACAGATGACTATTGAAATATCATATTAATAAGGGGGGCCTAATAATATATGACATACATTTATATCAAGCATATCAAATATTATTCGGTTTTTGTAGTCATTTCTTATGGGAGGATATTGTGCAGATCTTGTTAACTCAGGCTTTTCCTCCCTTTTTGATCCACCTAACTCAGAGTTAGGTGAAGGCACACATATAGCTTGAGTGCTTGTACTAGCTGTTTATGAAATGTTATCCCTACACCCACTAGGCCATTATATATAATCACATTACAAACTGTACCATTAATAGTATATCATGTGCGGAATAAAGGGCATCTTTGTAGGTGCAATGCAATTTTAATTTTAATGGGCCTAGTAATACCCTTTGACTAAACATTATAATTCTTCTTCCTCATCGGGTTTGATGTAGGATGCTTCCTCTACGGGCTAAATGGCAAATTGAAGGCTTGATAATGCCCTAAATGTTATCTCTCAAAAGTCAAAACCTTCCTGCAGCGCTTGGCTCCTCCCTTTCCAAATCCCTTACCTCCATTTCCATGTCCAAACATTCTTGAAGCTGATTCTTGAGGACGAAGTGTTAAAATGATTAGAATATTTGATTTGCTATTGTATACCATATAGAAGGCTTAACATTAGCTATAAAGTTGGGAATGGGAAAGAAACTATGTTTTAGAAAGATCCATGAATTACTAAACAGCCACACTCTACCGTTTATCCCTCCCTTTATGCCCTATCCAAATATAAAGATGCAGCTATTTGATTTATGCAACAAAACAGTAATTGGAATCCAAATTTCTGGAGAAACTTCAAAGATGAAGAGATTAAGGCATGGGCAGATTTCACTTCTCTCACCTTCACCTTCAATCTCAACAATCAGCCAGATTATTGGGCATGGAACCTTGATAAAAATGGGAGGTTTTCTCCTGGTTCTTTGGTACAGCTTCTCAGATCACCTTACCTCAGCCCTAGCAGCGGTCTTTACAGTGCCAATTGGAAGGGTCAGTTCCGAAACAAGGGTCAAATTCCTTATTTGGGAGGTTAGCCAAGGTTGTATAAATACCCATGACTGGCTTAAAAATAAAGGTGTCCTTGGCTATCCACTTTGCCTAATTGGTGCTCTTTATGCAGATGGGCATTGAAACGGTGTACCACCGGTTCGTTTTATGTCCTCTGTCCTCATCCATTTGGTCACATTTCACTACGGCTTTCAATTGGTCAATCACCCTCCCTGAATCGTTGAATGAGTGGTTGGGAATGAATCAATGATTTTTGTGGATTATTCCTTTACTAATGGTAAAAGAATTTTATGGGTGAATATTAATAGAGCTCTCATTTGGACCCTTTGGATTGAGCGTAATGCCCATATTTTCCAAGGAAAAGAAAGATGTATTATGTACAGATGTTATCATGGATTTAGCTCTCTTTTATGCATTGGCATGGAGCAGATGTGTTTCTTCTTTTTGTAATTATAGTTTCTCCTCCCTTGTGAACACTCCGGAGGAATTTTTTTAAAGCTTTGGATACATTCTCTTTTGTAACACTTCATTCAATCAATGAATTGTTTTATATAAAAAAAAAAAAAAACTATTTTTTATCACACTCATTTGCACACTGTAATGTACTGTTTTTCTTCGTTCAAATAATGATCATAATGTAGAACCTTTTTTTGTTATGATTATTTTTTTTCTCATAATATTAGGAATTTGAGAGAGATGTTCAAACTAGATGCAGCAGAGTATATGATGTCCATATGTGGTGATGATGGTCTAAGGGAACTCTCTTCTCCCGGGAAAAGTGGAAGTATCTTTTACCTTTCTCATGATGATAGATTTGTGATCAAGACTCTGAAGAAATCTGAGCTCAAGGTTTGAAGGCATTAAACCAGAAATGCCTGGTTTGAATTATTTAGTTTGTGAATTCCCATACCCCTTTCCTATGATCTTTAGTGCATTATATATATATATCTAAATTCAATCATGATGGTTTGGAACACTTGCATAAAGGGTGGCTACAGAATTGCTTCTTCAATATATAGTTTCTCTATATTGCAGTAAAACACACCCTGTAAATGAAATTCTATTGTGTTTGCATTAATGTCATATCTGAAAGATGAAATTTCATTATAAATATTTTTTTGAGGTCAACAACATGTGAGGGTGGGGGTTTGAACCCATGACCTTTGGTCGGAGAGATATGCCTTAACCAGTTGAGTTATGCTCAGTTTGACAATTTTGTTATAAATATTGAATTCGTTCAACTTCAATGTGAATATGTTAGGATGGTACCCTGAGATTTACATATTATTTGCGCCAAAAAAGTGGGGGAGGACAGTGAGTTCAGCTTGTTTGGTTGAAAAAGTGGTTTAGAGGTAGTTTTGATATATATATATATATATATATATATATATTTGCTTAGATAGAAGAATGCAGAGAGTTACATAACTAAATAATGTTCAAGGGGAAATGTGTTAAAAAGTAAACACATTGAGGAGAATGAGGAGTCAATCATTGGTAATCATTGTAAACAATTGATATTTAGCATAGGGAGGGTCTTTGGGCTCTTGATCTCTCTTTGGGTATTTTTATTTGATTACTACAATTGCTCCATAAGATCTTACTATTCCATTGTGTGCATGTGTGTGCACATTCAAAAATTTTTGGTCTTAGGACAATGATCTTTGGTTGATGGAGAATAAGAAGGTTTAGACAAGACTCCAAGTTGTAGGAGGGTTTAGGGCTTTGAGGGCTAGGCACGTCTTCAAGAGTGGTTTGGAGTAGAAGCATTCTATGTTCCTGAGTTCTCTCTCATTGAAAATGTGACCTTTCAGACTTTCAACCATGGCATACACTATGTAAACATCCCTTTGTATAGAAACGAAGTCTTCTCGGTGGATTTGATCCTTGTTAGAAAGGCTTCTTTAGTGATTTAGATAAGAGGTTCATCAACGACGATAGTTCCTTCTCTTGATGGAGAGGAAGTGATGGTATAAATAATGAAACCTTAAAGGACTTGCTTCTTTTCCAAAACCTTGAAATTTTTGAAGAGCTTAGTAAGTGACAATGGCTTCTTATAGATACAAAAAACCACCAATAGAAAATTGTTAACATGGGTAAGAAAACAAATTTGGTCGCTCACTTTGGGTGGATTTGATGGGTTGGTCCTCCTTCCATAAGTTGTTGAATGCCTTCTTAAACTGGAAAAAAAAGTGCCCTTAATCTCAATAGAGATACATCTATTTAAAGGATGGTCTTATGTTGGAATAACCAAATTCAAGTGAGGTTAGTTCACACCTAAAAATTGATAAACAAACAAATAATCCTTTTATATTAGTTAACTATGTTTGGAGTCCTTGTCTACTTGTGTCTGAAATTGGATTTATATATTTCATTACTTTTGTCAATAATTATTCTTGTATGACTTGGTCATATTTTATGAATGGTTCTTTTAAAGTTTGAGAAGCGATAATGCTCCCAAGTAGACCTTTTATACCCTAGGATTATACTTGTATACGCATGGAATCATTTGTCAATTATCTTTGTGTTGATACTCCATCCCAAATGGAGTTGTAGAATGAAATAAGGACAAACATGTTGCCATCTTGAAGCTGAATTGCAAGAACATTATCGTTTCCAATAAATGTTTTCAAAGCACGTTTGGATGGATGCAATTTCCATAACTCGTTTCTTGATTAATCTCATGTTTTAATTTTTTTTCTTAATGGAAGATATCTTGATCATGTTTTATTTTCAAAGAAATCTTTCAAACTGAAAATGTTTAATTTTCCCTATTTTGTTCAGTATATTCATCATCATTTTACAAATTAGACCTAAAATCTTTGAAGTACATTTTTTTTAGGCTATTCTTATGTTAAAAAAAAGAATGCAAATGTTATTGTCCTAATCTAAATAGGTATTTCGTATCTCATGATGGTACTTTCTTTGAGGATAAAACATTCATTTCATTGTTGCCTAGCATGCGAGGAGGAGGAGGAGCATGATCTATTAATTTATACAATTGTTTGCGCTGTAGCCTCTCTCAATTCATTTCTTCCTCCACCTATTATTCAAGTGTACTATAGCAACAACAACCACGTTTGGGCACATATCTTGTACTAGAAGATCCTTTGACATTAGATCTAGGACCAAGGATCAATTGCTGAATTTTATTTTGTTCTTTTATAGGTGCATTTAATCTCATTTCTTCTTTTGTATCTTATAACCACTTGTCATTTTTCAACGTACTTTTTTGCTGTATCTCTTGATTACTATTCCCAAAGCTATTCATGAAGCCCTGTCTTGTTCTAGTTGACGTGATGCAATGATAGAAGCGATGGATGCTTTAAATGATAATAGTACCTGAGATTTAGTATCTCTTTCAGTAGGGAAGAAGTCTATTGGGTGTAATTGTGTGTTTGCAATCAAGGTCATTCCCAATGGTTCAAGTGCTCTATGGAAAGAATGCATTGTTGCAAAAGGCTATCAAGTTATCTTAGACACATGGGGTTGATTATTTTGATTGACCCTTTTTTCTTGTTGTTAAATTAACTTATATTCTTATAGAAAAATTAACTCATATCAGATGACTTTTACATTAGCTTGATGTTAAAAATGCCTTCCCTCACATTGATCTTCAAGTAGAAATTTATATGGAGCAACTACTTGAATTTGTTGCTGGGAGAGAATGAAAAAGTGTGTAGTCTTTGTAATATTTATATGGATTGACACAAAGTCTACAAGCATGGTTTGAAAAGTTAGTCAAACATCTAAGAAATTTGGAAGGAAGAAGAAAGTTTGATTACTCAGGTTTCTACAAACAAAGTGTAAGAGTAGTATAACGTCTTTACTCGGGATGATAACTTGGTATTTTGTCTCTCATAGCTTTCCTCTTGAGTCTATTACACATCGAGGATGAAATACTAATTAAATGTTGAGGTGATAAGAAGCAAGAGAGGGATCTTTTTATCACCAAGAATATATGTGTTTGGTTTGCTATTTGAGATAGGAAAATTGAGAGTTAAGCTATGTGGTATTTGTTATGATGTCTAATTTGCAACTCACAAAAGGTGAAAATTATTTAATGTAACTAAAAGGTACAAAAGATTGTTTGAAAAGTTGAATTAACTTTCCACGACATAATAAAAGATTATTTAGTGAGAATTGTGAGTCAACACACGTCATCGTCCATGAGGGATCATTGAGCGAAGTAAGAACAAATTTTATATCATATAAAAGTTTCACTTGGACCTAGAATTTTATATAAAGATCATGATCATATGAAAATTGAGTGCTTTTTAAATGCTAATTAGGTGGGATCCAAGGAATCAAATCCACTTCAGGATATTGTGTTTTTGTTGGAAGTTATATAGTTTGTTGCGAGAGTAAGAAATATAATGTGGTCTCATGATCTAGTGTTGAACTAGAATACATGAGCTATGATGGCTAATGCAGTTCGATCGAGTTGTCCTTCATATTGTGTCCAACCAGAGCGATCTAAACATATTGCTGTTGATTGTCATTTTGTTGGAGAGAAAATACAATAATCTTTAATTTCTATTAAATATTTGAAAATTGGTGAGAAATTCGAGGATTTTTATTCAACAAGATATCAACTTTTCATTAAGATATTATTCAGTGCTGTATTCTCTCTCCTTTATTCTCGAAGAAAGGGTGAAGATGTTTTTATTAAGGACGTTTTATATTCCAGATTTGGATGGTAACGTGATTGTTGGGTTTTATCATCTAAAAGTATCATTTAAGATAAGGTTTTGATTTTAAAGTCAAACAATTCTCAATAAATGAAAAGTCTGAGATCATTTCTTTGGTTTGACGGAGGTCTTCTCTAGTGCCTTTATGATGAACCCTTCTAGCCCGCCCTTATTTTAAATTCTTTGGAGCTACTGGGTTTTATCTTGTCAAACCTAATTCTAAAGAATGTTTATTGGAGTTTTGGAGATGGTTGGTTCTTCTTCGAGCATTGTTGATCCGTGCTTCTTAAACGATTTTTTTCTCATGAGTACAATCATTCAATCTATGGTGGTGCTGGGGGATTTTCGTTTGCCCTTCATCTAAGATCTAGCCGTTTTTCTATCAAAGCGTCCTCTTTGCTCATTTCTTCAAGGATGTGCCACTTTGCTTTCTTTGTATCCTTGAATAATCTTCTTCCTTTTCATATATCAATGAAAAGTTTATTTCTTGTTAGAAAAAAAGATTTGAACTTTTCATTAATATTTTTACGAAAGCTTTAAATGGGGGTACAAATAGATTATGGGGTATGATTAACATGTATGCTCCAACTCGAGGGAGTGTTATAGTTTGTGTATATATATTTGTAAATAGGAGTTTATTATTTATTATTATTTTTTTTTGGTGTGAATTTCCTTTAGTGGTAACCCAAGATTATTAACTAGCATGCAAATTGACCTTGTTCCTCACTACCAACCCTTAATAAAGCTTTATCAATTGGAAAAGGATTTAAAGAACTTAGGATCAATAACTTGTTGAATAGTCTTAAGGAAAAAATTCTATACCAATTATCGTAGATACAACATCTATGAATTACCAGATGAGGTACCAATTAAACAGTTTATTCTCAATCTCTGGTGTATTGGAAAGGATAGGAAGGTTCGATATTGGGCTACTAACCTACAGAGAAGCATTTGAACTACCCTTAGAAATATCTTGGGAGGAGTTCCTCTAGGAGGCGGCCAGAGGGAGTTCAACATATGAAGGAATGATGACCAACCTCAATGGTTTACCCCTTATGGAACCATCACACAACAACATTTTCTCATTTTCTGCCTAAGTCCAACCTATAAATTTCAAGTTTCTATGCTACCTGTGTTGTTAGAGGTCTTCTCTACCAAGAACGCCTATCTTTAGCCCTCATTTGCATGAAAAATCTGTTCGTTCTAGGTGTTGCCAACTTGCCATAAGAGTTTTGATCATGTTGCAAAGCCATCAAATGGAGAACTCCATTGCCATTGGTTGAGCTTACAAGTAGCTCGGAGGAGTCTAGGAGACGGCTAGAGGGAGTTGAGCATATGAAGGAATAAGGATGACTAACTTCCAATGCCATTGCAAATGTCTCGAATAGCTCTTCTTCCTCTAAAAGAGTTGAATATTGCTACCTTAAACACTTTGTTTTCAATGTGAAAAAATAAATGAGGAATTAGGATCCATAATTAAAAGGCTAAGAAGAACTGTACCAACATAAAGCTCTAAAACTGAGAGAGAAAGTAACGATCAGGGCAACGGCACAAGGGTAAGACACTAGAGAACTGGGAGAAAGAGGGAGAGCACCATCTTCACCAAATGGCAAAACTCTTAATGGGAGACCTAAATAAGTTCTCAAAGTTAGAGAGGCCACAATTGGTTTTAATTCTACTCAAACACGAAGTAGGAAAAAGTTTGTTTCTTTAAGATTTAAATCTTCTATTAACGATAATCCACTCCCTGATCACTGAGATTTTTTTCCTTATCTATGATGGCTACAAAAAGATAAGATTACATTGTAGAAGGCTATATAGGAATCTGAATGGAGATGTCCAATCAAAGTAGGGTTAGGAACAAGTTTTAAGAACTGATATGAGCAAATAAAAAACATAGAAATTTAGTCTTTACAGGAAGTGCACATTGAGCAATGATGTCTTTTCTCTTAATCTAGATCAGATTAGTGAGAAAACATGTCAGAACATCACTAACAGTCTATTTCCTTTCTGCAGGTTTTTCTCAAAATGCTTCCTAAATATTATGGTCATGTACATAAACACGAAAATACCCTCATAACAAAATTTTTTGGTCTCCATCGCATAACAATTAATGGTCGGACTAAGGTATATACTGTCGGCTATGGCTATATTTTCTTTTCTGCTAAACATGTTGGTTTGCACAATTGCTCCATCTTTTTCTTATCAGGTACGCTTTGTGGTCATGGGAAACATGTTCTGCACAGAATTAAGAATTCATCGTCGTTATGATCTGAAGGGTTCAACTCTTGGGAGATATACTCATGGAGATAAATCCAAAGATGGTATAACAATGAAGGATCTCGATTTGTCGTATGAATTTCATATGGACAAATTAC
The DNA here is from genome assembly GCA_026257165.2 of Telfairia occidentalis. NCBI lineage: Eukaryota > Viridiplantae > Streptophyta > Magnoliopsida > Cucurbitales > Cucurbitaceae > Telfairia > Telfairia occidentalis. The sequence goes on along the minus strand of JAOANK020000049.1, from coordinate 36,628 downwards.
TGCGGCAATCCCTCTTCAAGTAAGTTCCTTCTCTTAGAAGTAAATCTCTATAGGTAGCAGTTCGGTCAAGTTCATAAATATTGTATATATAAAGTCCTAGATAAATTATTTATTTAACAGAATGAAACTGAAGATTTAATAAGTTTTACTTTTTAAAAAAATTATTGTAGCCACCTATCTAGCATTTAATATCTTATGATCTTTTTTAGCAACTAAATATAGTAGGGCTAGGTAGTTGTCCCGTGAGGTTAGTTGATGTGCATGCATGCTAGTTCGAATACTCACGAATATGGGAAGAAAAAATATTATTTATGATATATGTTATGAGTTATGAGTTATCAAACCATTATTTAATTCTTATTTCCTCTTTTCCTTGCCAGACAAATTTCTCTCGACTGCATGTTCTTGGAGTCTCTGAATATAATTGACTATAGCCTACTGCTAGGAGTGCATTTTCGAGCTCCTGAGAAACTGAAGACTTTTTTGGAACCTCCTGCTACAGTTCAAAATCCTGAAAATTTACTCCACAATGATGGTACGTTGCTTCTACCTTGACAATAATACCTTATGACCTTGTTCAGTTTCTACCTGTTTATTCATAATAGGGCAGATCCACGTTAGCCCCCATCGGCTTTGTTTTTTCTTTTTAATTTATTATTTATGATAAATGTTGAACATTTTTATATAAATTTGGCCCTTTAATTTCAACGTGCCTCCTTGGTGCATTGGTTATCTGCGCTCCCACGCACTCGTTTGGTTCCATGTTGGAATCCCATATAATGCAATATTTTGAAGAAATGCATTTTTTCCCAATATATATTTCTTTTGTAATTTTAAACAAAAAAACTTATTTATTTTCTTATTTCCAAAATTATTTTTTAAATAATAAATAAATCTAAATCTATATATATATATATATATATATACATATAAATTTTCAAAAGATAATTTTTATTTATATTTTAAATTTTCTATTTTTATTATGATTCAAAAGTTTCTATCTTTGACATATTTCTTTCAGATAAATATCTCTAATTTTTTTCTCTTACTTTTATTTCTCTTTCGAAAATATTAGATTTCTCTCACTTTTCTCTCTTTAAGAATTTTATATTTTTTTAGAATTTATTTTCTTCAAACTTATTTCTATCTCTAACATATTTCTCTCTCAAATTTATCCCTTCATTTTTTTTCTCTCTAATTTATTAAGATTCTAGCTAATAAATATATTTCTATTTTTTCACTGTCTAAAATTTTCTTTCTATAAATCTTCTCACACCATAACTTTTTTCTTTTTTTTTCCTCTAATTTATTCATCTAAATCTTTTTCTCTCGCTAACTTTTCTCTTTACAAAACTCTATTTATATCTCTTTAAATTTTTATTTCCATATATCTAGACATTTTTCATTTTCAAAGATTTGTTTCGATATCTCAACTTTTCAACTAATATTTCAAAAAATATAAAACCAGAAATTATAATCATACAAAATGGTTTATCATAGTTTGGTAATACGAAATGATTTTTTTTTAATATATTACCTAATCTTAATGTTTTATACTAATTTATCTCAAACTATATTTAATTTGTGCCTCTGACTTCAATTTCTAGATTCTCCCCTGTTCATAATTGTAGTTAATGAACCCTATCTTGATCTGAATGCTTTGGTCATTGTGGAGTGTAGTAAAAATAATATCTCATAAGTTTGCCAACCTCTATTTTTTCATTTTTCTAATGTCATCTTGCTGCACAATGCACATTTATATTTGTAGTTATGTGCAATCCTCTGAGATATAATTGACTCTTGTACCCTACTTGAACTTTTGAATTTTGCTATTACTGAATCGAGATGGAGGATGGACTATAGTAATCATTTCCTTATTTTAAGCATGAGAGTTATGTTCTGTTTGGTCAGTTGTTTTATTCCTTGTCACTTTCTATAGGAGTTTGTATCTTGAACATTTTTTCCTTGTGAAAAAGTAGGGGAATTCTAATATTCAACTTATTTTGGCTTGAGTGATAAAATGTTCAAGAAACCATTAACTTTCATGTATTACTATTAATTATTTACATGTACTCTTTTTATTTTTTTTTTATTTTTAAATAAGAACAGTGAGTTTAGGATGAATTTTGAAAATAGTACTATTTATTTATTTTAAAGTTTTAGAGTGAGTTTAGGTTGTTTTGTTCTTTTCACCCTACGGGAGTTTGAATCTTTCAACATTTTTTTTTTAAATTTTTTGAAAAAAAAGTATGGGAGTTCTGTTATTGAAATTATTTCAGCTTGATTAATAAAATTATTAAGAATTCTTATCCAAAAAAATAAAATGATCAAGAAACAATTAATTTTATTGTATTATTAATAATTAATTTTAGGATAATTTCAATGACTAGCAAAATACTTCAGTATAAGTACAAATATGACAACAATTTTTATTTTATTTTATAAATATAGCAATTTTTCAAAATCACAATATTTTTGTTATTCCAAATTTTCCATTTTTCTTTGTCAACATTTTCTAAATTTATTTCTAAGAATATTACTAATATACTTTCTATAAAATATATTAATTTAATATAGCTTAACTGGTTAAGATGTATATCATTGACCGAAAGGTCAGAGGTTCGAGTCTCCACCCTTACTTATCGAACTCAAAAAAGAATATTATATTAGCAGTATCAGTGATGTATTTAATGTAAAACGTAATTAGGAGAAAATTTGTTATCTTATTCAGCATGAGGTGGTCTCTATATATAGGTACATAGAAGAACCCTAATCTAACCCTAAAACATGTACAATTACAATAAAGGAC
>JAOANK020000049.1:23145-33719 GCA_026257165.2 Telfairia occidentalis | reverse complement strand
GTCGAGGTGATTCGAACTTCCAACATTTTGATCAAAGATATATAATCTTTAACTAGTTGAGTTATGCATAAATTTACCACGACTCTATACATTTAATTTCTCTTTATTATTTTTCTTTTCCTCAACTAATCAAGTTTGTAGACCTAATTACAATTCAATTGGAATAGGAATTTCGACCTCTAACCTCAAAGGATAAAGCAATGTTTTAATACTTTTTTTTTAGTTCAACCTTTTCGCATAATGTTTTAATACTTGAACTATACCAAAAGCAGTTAATAATAATAAAACTCTTAACAATATTTTTTGGACAAAAAAAAAAACCTTTTTCAAAAATGTCGATAACCTCATTTTCTCAAAATTATAACTATGGCTCAATTAGTAGTATTTTAATCCTCAACCCCTTATTTGTTTAAGAATACTACTAATCAAATTAGTAATAAAAATAAACAATATAATGAAGTTACTCTAAATTAAATCACATAGGCTAATTGTAATTTCATGTCAAAGGACTTCTAGTTAAAATTATCTAAAAAGACCAATGGAGTTTGGAATGACATCTTAAGAGGTGAAAAGTGTGTTTAATCCTTTCAAAACACTTAGAAAAAACCTAAAGTAATATAAGTGTTATATATATATATACAGTTATATTCATATCAACCAATTTACCAATTTAGTTATATATTGCTTTTAAACAGCTTATCAATATAAATACAAGTATTTTTTAAAATATTATATAAAAAGTAGTTTTTTTTTTTTAAAAAAAGTTAAGATTTAGTTAAAATTCTGAACACCATTTTAAACTAATTAAAAGCGCTTTTTTAAATCTTTAGTAATCACAAGTATTTTAAAAATTTTAGAGAACAAATAAAAAAGACTTGTTTTTAGTACTAAGATAAAAAGCACTAAAAGTGCTCTTTTAGATAAAATAGCTAATTTTCTTTCGAAAATACTTTAATAATAAGTTTTACATTAAAATATTTTTTTTTGAAAAGTCATGTTAAACACATTAAACAAAAGTTTATAGAAAGAAACTTTTGATTTTTCTTCCAAATCGAACATAGTACAATTGATAAAAGATATATTTCCTTATCCAAGAGTGCATGAATTTGAATCTCTGATCCTACTTGTTGTTGAACTCAAAAAAAAAAAAATTGAGTTTTCCAACCAGCCCTGCATAATCTTATGTTTGTACTACATGTATAAATGGTGTTGCATGGGAAAAACTTTATATTTAGTTCTACCTTTTTAAAAAAATTTGTTTTTATGTTGTTTCTATATTGTACTCCATTTTTCCACAATTAGAAGATTATCATTTTTTTAGTATATAGAAGATTATCATTCTGAAAACTGAAATATATTATTTTCATAAATGTAATTATATATATTTATTTGTTTCTAAAAACTTTAATATCAAATTCAATCATATATTAATATTGTTTAGATATTTTAATCAACGTTTGGGTGTACTATTTTTTTTCACAAAAAAAAAAAAAGGAAAATTAGTTGTACTCACTTTCTATTTACAATTTTGTTGAAATGGTTCTTTCCGTTTTTTTAAATATAATACTTGCTTATCAAAATTTAAAATAAATTTAGATAATTTTATACCCAAAAAATGGTTAAAATTTATGAGCATAAATAAATAAATGAAAGCTCGATCCCTATTTTCTGTTATCAAAAAAATAAATTTGTTTGGTTATAGGTTTTTAGTATGTAATCATAGTCCAATTTAAAATTTGAAATAGGCTATTTTTTAGTACTCTGCCCCTTTATTTAATTTGTAATTGTAAAAGGTAAACCTATCAAATAAAATTCTATACTTATTTCATAATTATAAAATTGCACATCATCAACTCTTCCACCAAAAAAAAAAAAAAAGCTGCCATTTGAGCATAACCATATTACCTTCCCAAAGGTAAAATATCTATCTCCATCCACACATTTGTTTGGACTAAAAAAAATTAATGCCCAAACCCTAGTAGAAGATTCTTAACGATATGTTTTAGTCTGTTTTTATAATTTAATTTGTTTCAATTTGGTTCCTCATGTGTTGAATTTTTGTTAATGATAAACATATCATTAAGACAAAATCATATATGTTTTTTTAGTACAACAAAAATATATATCTATATCTATATTTTTATTAAATGAGGCTATGGCTTAAAGTTAATTAGTTAAAGACATATCTTCCAAGAGGTTATGGTTCCAATCTCCCTATCCCATATGTTTTGAACTTAAAAAAATTTATAGCTGCAAGCACATCAATCAAACAGTTATAACCTTTTATATTACATATTAATAGTAACATCAATGATAGTATTTCTTTCAAACTGATATATTTTTTTTCAATTAAAGCATGTTGCACATCTTTTTAAAATAGTTTAAAAATCTTTAAAATTGAAATTTTAAATTATAAAAATGCTATTTTTATTATTATAAATTAGAACTATTGTTTCTTGCTAGTTTAGCATAAAAGTATAATGTTCAATTTTTTTAAAACACAAATTACATTTTGTATAACAATTGTCCATGAAAAATTTGGTTGTTGAATTGTGTGGGAAATAGAAAAAACTAGCCCTCCGTAGCCACGGTTGTTCACAAACCCTAGATACCTCTGAAAACGTAAAAAATCCAACTTTATTAGAGAGAGAAAGAGAGAGAGAGATTTGAAGTATATAATTAACAATGATTATACATATTATTTGGTTATCAAAAAAACCCCTTTTACTGTTTCAGCTTTTTCCTCATGATATCATGATTAACTCAAACAAACACATACATTTGTCATCCTTTCCAAAAAAAAGTCTTTGAGTCAATTCTCTGTTTGTTTCCCGAGAAAAAAAAAAAAAAAAGGCAAAGCAAAAGGAAACACCGTCGCCAGTCAGTCAGTTGGGTCAAACACAGAAAATCATGAGAAAACCATAATCTTAACACAAAAGTCAAAACACAACACAACATAAACTAGAGCATCACATATATATATATATATATATATATGTCTGGTTAAAAAAAAAAATCTGCCTTTGACCCTTCTTCTACTTTTTTGACAAGTGTTTCTCCATGCAAACAAAAAACCCACATCAAACACATCAATTTTCCTTCATACACACACAAAAAAAAGAATATAATTATAATCACACACACACACATATATATATATATATATATATATTTACCTTTTTTGTTTTCTCTTCCAGTTTTTGCATAGAGGTGTTTGGTTGACGGGAATGAAGCCTGGTCCGAGATTATATACATCACATAACAAAATGGTTAAAGCAAAAACAATGAAGATGCTTTAGATCTTTGAGTTCATCAAAAATCTCTTGTTTGGTTTGATATATATGAACCTCGAGCCAAACAACATTCCCATCAACCTCAACCTCTTAATTTCTCTCTCCCTGGTTTCGCTTCGAAAGATTTTGGGGTACCAAGTTCGGCATCTTAAACCTGGAGTTTAATTAGAGGGTCGGATTTAAGACGACGACTCTATTTCTGTGTAGGTTTAGGAAATCTAGGTTTAAGAAGATTGAAATTTGTCAATAAACTTTAAGCTTGACAAACTCAATAAGTCAAATCATGACTCTGAAGAAATTAGGGTTTAACAGGAAAGAAAAGAGAGAGAGCCATCTGTAGGGTTTTCTTACCCTCTTCTCTCACAGTGAAAAGGAAAGATGAGAGAGAAAAGAAAATGTAGGGTTTTAGAGAGAGAGAGGGAATTGGAAAGGAGAGGAGAGTTGACGTTTAGGAAACCCTAGGGCGCATGACTTTATAGGGGGACGATGAGAGATGCCCTCCACCTTTTTTTTTTTTTAACTTCTTTCTTAAAAAAAAAATATTTTTGATTTTTTTAAAAAAATAAATTTTGTAAATTGTTTTTTTTTTTTCTCAAATTTTATGGGGGCGTGGAGCTTGACGGGGAGTAAGTTAGGTCCGGCTTTCGTATCTCCTTTTTTTTTTTAAATAATTTTTATGACGCGAATCACGTCGCGTGCTTTCCACGCTTCCACCAAAAAACAAATTTGACAGCTCAAGGTATCACCTTCAAATTTACTTTTTGGTCCCAAAAATCTATTAAATATTTCATTTCCAAGTTTAGGTACCGTTTCAATTTAGTTATTTAGTCTATATGATTCTAAAAATTTTAATTTGATCCTTATTATTTGGTCAAATCTCACAAATAATCTCGTTGTAAACATATTGACATGTTTTTTTCTATTTAAATAATTGTGTATTAATTGATATGTATTAGAATATTTTAGGGCTGAATTAAATATAGAAGGTAATATGTTAGTTTTTCATGGAGGTAAAGATGGTTTATGAATAATTTATAAGGTTTAACAAAAATATAGAGACCAAATTGAAAGTTTTAATTTAAAACAATATTGACCAAATCAAAATTATGTCCAAACCTTAAGGATCAAGTATGTAATTTAACAAGTCTTTAAATATTGATAATAATGATGTTGAATGTATCATCATAGAGGAAAAACTTTTTAAACATTTTTCATTCAGCTCTCATTCATTATATCAACCATCTTATCAATATTTTTTTAAGTTCAACAACGTGAGATTGTGGAGAATAGAATAAAAAAATTTTTGTGATGATAATAGATGTTTTATCCACTTAGTTATGCTCGAATTGACATAGTGTTTAAGAACAAGTATTTTGTTGGAGTAAATAAAAAATATAATGTGATTCCAAGTATTAATAGAGGGTGCAGGTATACACCATGAGATTACTAAATTTTGTTTCATACATTGATAATGATGTGGTGCCACACAAGGATGTTAGATATCAATAACCATTTGACATGAAAGAATTGTTTGTGGATTTTATTTAAAATATAAACACTGAGACAGTGTTTATCTATTGGGTTAGATGATGATGAGAAAGAATCCCAGGAATGAAAATAGGAATGTTGATGTTGTTACACTCGCCTAGAATGACATTAAATTCCTAGTCATGTTGTTTATATTCATGAGTATTAGCGATGAGACATTATAATTACCAAAATTCTCCTTAATTAAACCTAATAAAAGTGCATTAGCTTAAATAATTATAGTGATTACTTAGAGAATAACTATCAATATTGTTGATGTCAAAATTCAAATCAACGATGAATTTGCTTTGAGTGAAGGAATCGAACCATAGCATACAAAATAGAGAAAAATTACATATCGAGAGTGTGGTGCAAAGTCCAATACACTTCGATATTTAAGCTAGAATTAGATTTGTGGAGAACTAAAGTAGAAAGTAAGGTTTTAGTAGATACTTTGCATATGAGGCATCTCTCCTTATTTATAGATGGCTTTTGACATAGTAGGGTTTTACATGGGCAATTAGGAAATTCGTCATCGCCTGTGGAACGCGTCAGGAATCTCGAGAGCTCATCTTTCGAGATATAACATCAGGTAAAAAATCTAGTCTGCTCAGAAGACCAAGGGACCAACCCCATAGCTAGGGGTGGGTCCATGTGGCCGCATCAAGGCTGAGCACCATGGGCCCAAACTCAACCATACCTAACGTGGTTGGGCTTCTCTTGGGCCTACTTCTTGCTCTTGGCGCTTGGCTTGACTGATGATCCACTTGGTCTTTGCATAACACTGTGGCGGCATAGAGTTTCGTGTCCACTTGAGAATGAATATTTTTACCCATAATAGTGGTTCCCAATCTTGAATTGAGGTTGGCAAATTTGGCCCAAAAATTATCGAATTGGGTCAGATATGCAAGCTTAACTTGATAGTACATGATTATATTTCTTGTTGGTCTCACCCTAGTTTTGGGTCTTTATCGTGGTTCTACGCTGGGGCGAGCTCTTTTCCCTCAGGGTACTTCATAATCATGTATGGATTGATTTAGCCAAGGCTTCAAGTACAACCACGTGTCACTCGCCTTGACCAATACCTCAAGTATGACAATGTGTGGCTTGGCTTGACCTAGCTGGAATCGTGAGTGATCGCATGTGCCTCAGCTAAACCTAAAGGCTTTGATTTGAGCTAATAAAGTATACTTAGGGGCAAGCCCACCTATGCCCTAACTTACCTCTATTGTGACCAAGTTCTCAACGAAGTCTTCCTGGTTGGCTAGAATTAGAGGTTCAAAACTTCTGTCGCGACTAACTCCTTAGCGGGGCCGCCTTCCAAAAATTTTTTTTGTAAGGGTCTCCTTGGTTGGCTTGGCCTAGAAGCTCTAAAATTTTCCTTTGTTATAATCAAATTCTCAACGGATCTCCTTAGTCGACTCAACTTTGAGGCTCTTAATTTTTCATCTACTGCGACCAAGTCTTCAATGGGATCTTTTTGGTCAACTTGGCTTAGTGGCTCTAAACTTTTCCTCTAGCGTTAACAAGTCTTCAATGGGTCTTCTTGGTCAGAGCTTTAGAGGCTCTAAATTTTTCTTTATTGAGACCAAGTCTTCAATGAGTCTCCTTGGTTAGCCTCTAGAGGCTCTAAATTTTTCCTCTACAATGACCAAGTCCTTTTTAAGGTCTACCTGGTCAGCTCAACTTAATAGTGTCGAGTTTTTCTCTAGCACGACTAGGTTATCTCTGAAGAGGCTCTTGATTTAGGTACTTGACTTGCATCGAGTTATTGCTAAAGTTGCTTGTTCACTTATGTTTGTCATGCCTTGCCTCCAGCCCCACTCGAGTAGGTTTTGGTTTAACTAAACGGAAACTTTTAATTAATTAATTTAAATGTTTGTCTAAATAGAAATAATAGGTAAATAAAATAAACTTTTAAACCCTCAAAATTCCATGGGGCGAGGCAGAGCTTTGCCGTCATTTGGCAAAGTTGTAAGTGTCTTTTGTTGCTCTTTATTGCGGACTTGGTCTTTCCTTTGTTGAGGGTGCTAATCATTACTCAAGAGCTTAGGCCATATTACTTCCTTCAAGGGTGCTCACTCGCTTTCGAATCTAACCGGGGGGTTGGGTTCTTCTTAACTGATCTTATCCAAATTTCATCAGCTGAGCTTCCTTCACATCTACCAAAATGTGGTAGAGACTCTATTGTTCGTAACTATAAGTGTCACGATTAGAGCGTCATTGTAAGGCTGGTGGAACCAAGTTGCCTACTCCTTTGTGAACCTAACGGCATGGGTTGGCTAAACTAGGAAGGTGGAACATATCTTCTAAGTCTTAACGCTATCCTTGCCTCGCTTGCTTTCGCCTTCTATTTTCTTCCAAATCCTTCTCTGGTTAGATTAGTGAATATCATTCTAATCTGCCAAGGAAGTGGAGAGTGGTTACAAGCCCGCCATAGCTTTTCATTTCCTTGGTCTTCATTGCCTCAGTCTTGGTTCATCTGCCAACTATTTTTTTAATCAATGAATTATCCTTTAAATGGCCCCATTAGATCAGCAGCTCAATTGCTTCCTTCAATAGTCAAAGCAATCTTGGGTAGCATGGTCATGTACACGTACGGTGGAAGAGGCAATTCCTTTAGTGCGATCCAACAATCATCTATGCAATAGTAAACTTAATCAAATGCAATAGTAACTTTGCTCAAGCTAAAATCTAAAGAAAGATGAGAATTAGAGGAGAAATAGAAAGGATACAAAAGCTGAATTCCACGGAGCTGTCCCTTCTAGATTTGATAACCTCCTTGAGATTCATACTTTGCTCTCATTTCTTGTCTTCTTCTTCCCTTTTCTTATCCTAAAAGAATCTGTAATAAACACTTCCTCTCTTCTTCTTATTCGACCAAAGCATCTAAATCCAAGCCATTCCTCAAATGAAAGTGGCAAGTGTGTCCTATATGGCAGCAGCTCAGTGGATTGTTTTTCTCTTCACGTGGCAAAGTCCAGCTCAATTAATTAATGAACTGTGAGCTTATTGATTTGCACTTTCAGCTCTAGATGCTTCCAGCATTAGTTTTGTTTTTCATTTTGCTCCTACAAAAGTCATTGAACTAGAACATAAGTTATGTAACAGACTAAAATAGACATAAGAGCTTATAATTGATTAATTGCAGATCAAGTAAATAATGTAGGCATGACAATTAGAGAGTATGAGTGACTTGATCAATTATTAAAACACTTATATTCTTACTCTTTTTCCTCATCTCAGTATCCTTTTTCTCCATTGTAGGCTAACATTAAGGCTCTAACTCTTATTCTAAGAGCTAACACTTGGTCAAACTTTCTATTTTGTTTCAAGGAAGTCCCTGGTCTCGAAGGCACTTGGGGGATCCACTCGGAGCATGATTGTCAATTAATTTAGCTGCTTGAAGTGTTGTCGCATAATCTGATAGAGAGAGCTGCCACCAAGCCTTGAATCTCATTCTTCAAGCCCATAGTAAATTATTCAGTCTTCTTGATCTCTATGTCTACTAGCTCCAGCGTGAAACATGACAATTTGGTGAATTTCTACTTATATTCCTCCATTGATCGATTGTCGTGCATGAGGTTCAAGAATTTTATTTGTTTCCTTAATCGAGTTATTGTCGAAAAATACTGTTGAATAGAAAGTCTCTTTAAATTGCAGCTATGTAACTAAGCCTTCATTAACATCAATAGACCTCTCGTAGATTCCTAACAACAAAGGAGCATCATCTTCCAACATGAAGGTTGCACACTCATCTCATGTTCCTTCCGACACTTTATGTACTAAAAGATAGTCTCCATTGAAAGACAACCCAAGCCTCTATCAATAACGTCGAATTCACAGGTAGCCCATCAAAGGACAAAGGCCATACTTCTTAAAATCTCGAAGATACTTGGCTTCTATTGACATGCTCCCTCAATCTTGAGCCAATTGACCATTTGACTAGAGACTACAGTGTGTACAAGTGTTTTGAGGGTCTCATGATTATAGTCGCTACTGTAGACTCTAGTTTCCCTGATGGTTGTTCAATTGGTAGATCCTCAGTCTAACTACCAAGTTGATTCATTGGTAACTTTACTGTCTTTAGGATTGTCTAATCTCTACCAAACTACTTCGTCTTACATGCCCCCCTTCTGCGTGGAGCCATAATCTAAAAATTATGATAGAGTTTAGCTAAATCTAACATGTCAATAACGTCAAATATCAATAATATCATTCATCACAACAAAACAACCATGTCTATTTATGCATGTATCACTTTCATAATACTATTTATAACAAATGACATACCTGGCGGTGATAAGGTACTTGCCTGCTTGGCCATGGTGACACATAATGCTGATGATGTAAAGTAGTCTAGAGAACGAATAACCTTCGACTGATACCAATTATAACAACCCGACGTTTTGGACATAGACTACTAACTAGGATTTCTACATGCATCTATGATATAAACATTTAAGAAACTTTGAGAATATATTAATGAACAAATATAAATTTTCATAAAATAAACCTTTATAAATAAAATAAATTTAGGATCCCATAAAAAATAACAAATCAAAACTTTCTTAATTAAATAAAATAATAAAAAATAACATAACAAAATTTTCAAAATGAAACAAATAAAATGCAAAGTCCATAAGAAAAATGAAAATCATGTTGACATGGACCCCATGGTACATTCAGGAAACAGCCCCAATCACTCGCCTTGTATGTTCTTATCGTTAACCTAGGGTTGAGTATTAAAAATATCGAATAAGTATAACCTTGCTAATGGGATCAGACATGCATACACATACATAACATGAATCATGATAATATAAACATGTGGGACCTAAATCTTTTTTATTAATCAAAACCTTTTCTTTTGGCCAATATGAACAATTAACTCCTCTTAGCATAAACTGTACCAACTCTATGGTAATGCGTAATTAGATTTCCTAAGAGGCTCTACTCCAACTGATAATAGTTGCAGTCAGTGGAGCCAAGTCTCACCTCGACAAAATGTGTCTCAATCTAGGGTGTACATAAAATTATGTGGTTGTCAACTCAATAGTGTGGTTGCCTAGGTAGGTTTCTTGTGAGACTTTATCCCAATAGATGATAATTGACATCCAATTTATGGAGCCAAGACTCACCCACACCTAGCTCCTCATGAATAATGTATATCATCATAATAAAAGAGGGTAATAGCCAAAATCCTCTCATAAAAACATATATACAATCATAAATATTTGTGAGGTCGCATGAATAGACATTCTTTCTTTATGTGATGCAACATGAAAATCATAATTACAACAACATCAATAATTCAACATTCAACACAAATCAATTTAGAACATAAAAAAATTTTCCAACCCAGCCTTAAGACATTCTGAAAGCCAAGCCACTTGCCTCAATAGGGACCTAAAACAAAAGTTCTTTGCACAACATAAATTAATTTTTTTTAAAAAAAAAACCTAAAATTATGTTTGGAAAAACCTCTCACTTCTACTACAGTAATAAGTAGAAAGTAACTGAGAAATTTTAAAAAAATAATAATAATAATAATAAAACGTAGGCAAGAAGTTATGCGGAAAACTCCAAAACCGGAGAAAAATTACGACCCACAGAAAGAAACAACACACTACACGAAAAATTATTACAATTGATGGGGTTGATGCCTTAAACCTTTGTGGTCTTGTAATTTTACACAAATTATTTATTTAATAAAATAAGAGTTATTTCATTCGACATTTAGTGTGCATAAAC
>JAOANK020000049.1:7902-23045 GCA_026257165.2 Telfairia occidentalis | reverse complement strand
TGCTATTACAGGCACATTACATCAGTTTCCATATGTTGCCACCCCACAACAAAATTCGGTTGTAAAACGAAAACACCAACACCTCTTCAATGTAATCTGTGCACTTTTATTTCAATTTCCCTTGAAATTCTGGGGAGAATGTGTCCCTACAGCAGCATATTTGATAAACTGTATACCAATGCCTCTTTTGTCCAACCAAATTCCTTTTTATTCGAAAAGGATGCTGAGTACTCATGCCTTACGTGTGTTTGGATGCCTTGCATATGCGTCAACACTATCTATCCATCGCTCTAAATTTGACCCACGGGCTCATCCACGTGTATTTGTTGGATATCCTGCTGGTTATAAGGGGTAGCTCTTGTGCTCTCTAACATTTTTAATTTTTCTATCTTTTATTAATATACTTTATCTAACATATCTCTCACTTTTAACTTTTATTCATCTAAATCTTTTTTTCTCTCTCTAACTTTGTACAAAAATTTATCTCTATCTCTCTAAATTTTTATCTCCATATATCTACCCAATTCTTTGATTCTAACATTTCTTTCTATATCTCAACGCTTCAACTAGCATTTCAAAAAAATATAAAACAACAAATTATAAATACAAATGGTACTTAATATAACATAATCTTAATGTTTTATACTAATACATTTAAAACTAAATTTAATATGTGCCCTGACATAAATTTATGTATCCGCCCCCGTTTACAAACTTGCTTCTTACTAAAGTGCAAGCTTCTTTATTCTGAGCTAAAAGCGCCACACCATCATGGACATTATGTTAATGCATTGCCTAAAATAGCTCAAACTAGTATTGTTTAAAGATGTGGTGTATGAAGAATGTCAAAGATTTGACTTGACATTTCTCTGTAGTCGCAAAAATAATATAAAAGAGCCTAGCTTCCTTTTCACTAGATTACCAAACAAAAGAAACAAAATGCAAATTATTGGAAGCATCATTAAATGACGATTGTAATTAATGATTTTAATCTAAAATAAACAAACCACAGCCCAAACTGCCACCAAAAGGAAAAAATCATTGGGTTTTAGATACCATTCTCTTCTTCTTACTATTGGCAGCATAATTTTTTGAATGGAAGTTGATGAAAAGGGCCAAAAGAGAGCCATTGAAAACAGCATTAAAACACCAACCCCAAATGCCAGAGCAACCGGCAGCTGACCCTCGAAAATGCTCATACAGCATCTGACCCGAAACCAAAAAACTAAAGACAAACTGTAAGATTTGGCAGTCAGTGACCAACCTCTTCCACCTGGGTCGGATCCCGAAAGTGCATAGGAAGTAGTACCCATACATAATCACGTGCACCGTCGCATTGGTCACAAGCGCTATGGGGAACAGAGACTGGGAAGTGTGAAGCCAGAGATAAGACATGATCAAAACCGTGGAATGGTGGTACACATGGAGGAACGTGAGCCGTTGAAAAGATCCAGTGAGGATGATCAAGAGGGTGTCGACGAATTCAAGAATCTTGGAGAGGTAGAAAACGTAAGCCCAGAAGAAGAGAGGTCCGGCTGGTGGGGTGCGGGGCGGGAAGCAGATAATCCAGCGGAGGTGAGGCACATGGTAAAGAGAAGAAAGGGTGCATCCGACGGCCATGATGAAGGAGAGGATGAGAAGGGCAAAGTTGTGAAGGGCTGAGATTGGCTTGAGGAAGTG
Organism: Telfairia occidentalis; assembly: GCA_026257165.2. Taxonomy (NCBI): domain Eukaryota; kingdom Viridiplantae; phylum Streptophyta; class Magnoliopsida; order Cucurbitales; family Cucurbitaceae; genus Telfairia; species Telfairia occidentalis. Next base: position 21,365 of record JAOANK020000049.1, on the reverse strand, counting down.
AGGGGAAATGGAGGGAAGGGGGATGTGGGAGAGGAGGAAGGTGAGGGATAGGTAAGAGAAGACAACGAGGGTGAGGAAGAGAGGCGTGGAGGCGACGGTTAGGCCTTCGATCCATTCGAAATTGAGGATAACAGGATGATTCACAAGCCAATATTGAAGAACTCTGAGAATTTGATTCATTCTGTACTTGTAGAGATAGAAAGGTTTCACGATTTGAGGGGAGATGGACAAACGGTGAAGGGCTTTAAAGAGATAATGACATAAATAGCAAATTAAAGAAAGGTTAGCGTCCTGAACCTGAGATTCGAGTTGGGGACCAAATCTGAGAAAATTGTCCAACTCCAAAACGTGGCCAGGACAATGGAGGGGAAAGGAGAAGAGTGGTGGAGCTCGAATTGTCAATGAACTGAGAAAAAAATGAACGCCACTAATGGAGATTATGGAGTTGAGGAACGTACCTGGAAAGAAGGGCGTCCGTAGCCCTAGGAATCGAAGGAATGGGAAATCCGACGTCAGAAGTGAACGGTGGAGATGGAGGTCTCGAATTGCAAAGGCTTCGTCCGCCAATATGTGGAAACGACTGTAAATAGAGGAAAGCGCTCGAGGAAGCAGACAAACAATGGTGGTGATTGCTGATGCTTGGAACTTGGAAGTTACAATTAGGGAAACAGGGAAAGGGAAATTACTATTTTTTTTCGGCTTGTTAAGTTTTGGGCTTTAAGAATTTGGCCGGCTTGTGAGATTTAATTTTTCAATATCTTGTGTTGACGTCATATGGACTTGAAATTACTTTATTACCCTTTCGTTTTATTTCCCACGCATGTGAAAAAGTTGCACTTTGATTTTAATGCGTTTCAACTAGTTTAGTTGTATAGTTTGGTGTTTTCGACTTGTTCTATGTGCATTTTAAAGAGAAAGAAGGAAAAACAAAAAAATCATAGGTTTTTTATCATAAAACGATGAAAATTGGTTTTCTGTATTGAGGAGCACTTTTTAGATTATTTCTTTCTGGGTTTGATTTTAATGAATGGACCTTGTTTCGTTGTATATTTTGGTGTTTTTGAGTTATACTGTGTGCATTTTTGTAGAAAAAATCGTAGATATATCGAGCAAAAAATGGCGAAAAGTGTGGCGCGTTGCCTTCTGGTCACTATATTGATCGGAACAATGGCTGAAAAGGCTACTTGACGGTCATATCTGATGATAACTTCGTGACTATATCAGTCAAAATCGAGACTGGAACAAATCGAAATGGCATATAAAATGGGCATTCTGTCTTTTATTTTTGTGTCCATTTCGAGCGATATAATACCGAGTTCACACTAAAAATGGCTCTCTACCTTTCAATCCGATTTCCATTTCCACTCGATATTGTTTTCGAGATGAACGTCACCATGTAATTTTTTACTATTGCTTTTGCTGAAGTCTATACTAATTAATTTGTTTCGATCCGGTATCGATTTTCATTATAGAAATGGTAACAAAGATTAAACCCCTATGACTACTTTCCTACTGCTCTCATTTGTTGCTCCCACGTAACAAACATAATAGATAGGAATAAGAAGAAACTCACCAAAACACAATTAGGCATGCTTAAACAAACTTGTCTGAGCCCCAGCTTGACATCCAACTGAAGTTTAATGGTCCCATTGTCCACTGCTTTCTACTGAGGCAAGGGGAACACAGAGAGTCTTCAATTGGTTATGCATCTCTAGAGTTAAGAAGAGACAATCATATAGTGTCGACCTAAAAAGCTCCAATAGTCAAGTTAGAGATATACTTAGTAATGTAAGAAAGTTCAGAAAAAAGGGAGAGAATAGTAATTGTATTCAGAATGAGTTGGATTCCATGATCCGTCAAGAGGATGGTGCTCCTTATAAAGCAACTGCGTAAGACACCATCATCTGCATCACCAAAAACCTAGAAATATTGGATTTAGGAGGCTGGTCCCTAAACTTTGCTCTGCTAGACTCTCTCGTAGACTGGTGTGTTGACCGAAGAATGGCGTGAAGGTCATCCTCGAATGGTCGAGGATGAAGGACCGTCTTCCATGAACCGAGGACAAGGGCAGACGCTGCTCTCGATGATGGTTCAAATACATTCAATGGCTTAAATAGACCAGACAGATTTTAACCCATACATGCACCTCGAAGAGCCCCTCCTCTGTATTTCCTTCACCTTGTCACTAAGTTCCTTCCAAGTTCTAATTTTGATGTGTTTGGAATATAAGCTTTATCCTTCTTCCCTAATGGTGAAATTAATCTAACTCAATGTGGTACAATGTGTAAGTTGGTAGTTTCATTAAGAGACTACTTGGATAACCCTGACCACTTAAGAGACAATACCTGAGGAAAACTTTGGAACACTCAATCTAGGTTGTCAAAAACACTAACCAAAAGAATGAAGAAAAATCCTTACACAGGAAATTTTACAACAATTGCGTCACTTCAGTTTTTTAAATGAATCCCACCAATCGGATCACAGGTTACATCAGAGGAAATACCATTCACCTAGCAACTAACTTTATCAAAGACTTATATGGCGACTTTGCACCAAATCTATCGTCATACTGCAAAACTGGGTAATGAAGAATGCATTGATTGGAAGAAAGATCACGATTAACCTGCCGTTACCTTTTTCCGAATAATTCTTTTCCTCCGTGCTTTAGGTATTGATTCACCTTCAGAGATGGAGTCAGCACCGGTCCGTTTGAGACCGAGAAGTCCAAGACCAGAAATTATGGAATTCTTTGAAATAAACCATTTTGAGGAAGAGGTACTGACATCTTCAGAAGGTCGGTTGTAAACCTTCTTCAAGAGATCACTTGACTGAACCAGTGGATCTGCCTCCACTCCAAGCCAAGCCAATCTTGATCTTTCTCCTAGTTGCACATTCAAAACCCTACATGCAATTCCAAAACATGGTGAACATTCTTTACCTCGGCTAAGATTATTCAACACTTCGTTGAAACCAGAGATTTTAAGAAAAACCGATAAGCTTGAGGCTTTGCACATAAATGCCACAAATGCTAAAAAGGGGGAAAAACGTTCAAACCTCAATGCAGAGCTGAAAAACAGAGCTACTCCAATAACATCAAAATGATTGATCATTGCTCGGTCAAAACCACACAGTAACTGATACCGGAGATTTGCATAGAGCCCGAGAAACGCACCATAACCGAGAGCATTGGTGCTCACAGATGGAACTGATACAGATAACCTGGCAAACAAGTACACAATTCCAAGTCATGAAAAATGAAGCACTCAGTAAGCACTTTTTTGCCAAAACTGAATAACCTATACCTTTCCTTCTTTTTACTCGACAAAAAATTGGACAAAGCGCCTTGAGCTGCTCCCGCAGTTATGCCGACCATGCACAACTCTGCAGCTTTATAGAAGAATGAATGGAATCTCTTTTGTAAGTCAAATTCCCTTAGAGGATAACTTTTTTCAAATACATTATTTGGAAGCTTCTGTAATGTATTTTGCAAATCAAATCGGAATGTATTTCCATATGAACGACAAGGAGCAAGTGACCAAACAACTATAGCATTGCATGCAGTTACTGTAAGAACATTAATGAGCGCCAGATCCCATTCCTGTTTTATTCTGGAAGCCACAACAGTACAAAAATTTGTAAGCCAAGCAAATTAAATAAAGATATGAATAAAGTTTTACCATATGACTAAAAAACCAACCTGTCCTTGCGGTTCTTAATTTCCCACCAAGCTGAGCAACCAATTGTAGCAGCCTGCTCTAAAAGAAGCCTATAGAGAAAGGCAGGATCTGCTAACATTCTGTGAAAATATGTGATATCATAAGTTAGAAGTTTGAAAATATATATTTTTTCAAAGAGTGCATGCAGTCTCTCGCCAAAACAAAACTAGCGATTAGTACAAAGAAAATTCAAAGAGTTGGGAACTATGAGAGAAATTAAACGTTGATTTTGATAATTTCTTTCCTCAAAATAAAAGGAAATTACTAAAGCTATTGCCTACTGGTCCACATATTTCATATTGATATTGAAATAGGAATATTGAGAAATTTTTCATAGATTTGCTGACGTAATACATAATATTCATATTTACTTCAGGAAATTTAGTCGACAAAGAAACCATGAAACTTTATAGCAAAGGAAAGAATTTGGAGGAAGTTTGGCATTCAGCAAATTTCTTGCATGAAATTGGTGAGCTAATTTATCTCTACAACTTTTTGTACTTGCTCTCATTTTTTTTTCCTTTTGATATCCGTGAGTATCTAAGCCAGCTTGTGCGCCCTCAACTATTCTCGAAGAAATCTGCATGACCCTACTACATTAGGTTATCAAGATAACTCATAGACTATTAAATCTTAGATAGGTAGCAACCATGACTTGAACTCATTTCCTTGAAGTCCTTTACTATTTATATTTGTCCTTACAAACCATTGAGTATACTTATTCTCTTTTGTTATTAATGTCAACCAGAATTTTTTTGTAAGCTCACTGACTAAGCCTTATGTGGGTTGTGGGTACATATCTATCTTCCTCCTAATAAAAGAGAAAATAAAGCAGAAAATAAAGTTATAAAAGGAGAGTTAGAACTTAAGAGATGATGATGAGAAACAATATACAGACAAGAAATAGCCCTAGGATCAGGGATCCAACTGAAGAGAGAGAACTGGACTGTAGATAAGGATTCCAGTTGGCAATTCTAGATGATCTATAATTCAACCAATTATTAAAAAAAATCTCTCTAGAAATTTAAAAACTTGGAACAGCTTATCCACAAAGAATTCCATTAGCATTCTTGCAGAGTTTGAAACCCCAACCATGTGTTAAGACATGAGGTTTTAAAAGAAAATCACCTGCCAATAAACGCCCGTGAGATTCCTTGAGGAAGTGTTCGTGAAATGAACCGAGTTGTGGTTGGCCTAGCATTTATTGATAAGAATTTTACCATTTGAGCTGAGCTAACCAAACCCTGGGATAAATAATCTGTCACCATCTAGCCAAAGTTCAAGGCTAAACCAACACTAACAAGAAAATGATAATATATTTCCTGTTCCCCTGGAAAATAAAATGCATAAACAAGAAAGATACACTACCATCTCATAAGCTTGACGAAATCCAGCAGGCAAATCCATGATTGTCTTCTGCCACTCGTTTAAAACTGCATCTACAAATTTACGATCAAAAAGCTAGAGCAAATACAAAGTTAGTGCTAAAATTGCGCCCACAAAACACAATAGCAACAGATTTACACTAATAAATTGTATACCTCTTCTAGAAATTTCCTTCTCCGAAACAAGCCACCCTCATCCCCCTCCTCCCCATCATCAAATTCATCATAGTAATCATCATCATCACCGTCATCATCTCCACCATCACCACCACCGTGATTAATTTTCTTGCCAATATCTCCACCACCTCCCCCAATAGCAGTCTGCAGTTTGTTATTATATTATTTTAGTACCAAACATTTGGAAATGAATTTTCTTTTTAAACAAAAACCAAGTTTTTTATTGGGAAGGAATGAGAGAATACAAACTCATACAAAAAAGACAACCTTGCAAAAGGAGCCATACTAAAACAAAAGAGGCTCCAATCTAATAAAATAAGACCTAACGAATAATTACAAAAGTCCTTAAACGCCAAAACCCAAAGAGAAACACGAAACTTCACAAGAGATTAAGCTTCCTTCCACAATCTCCCAAACCCCCTAAAAATCTTATTGTTTCTCTTAAGCCAAAGGCCCCATATGATAGCTCAAACTCCAGCCAACCACAAGAAACGACCCTTATCATGAAAGGGTGAGTGAAGAAGAAGTCCCTCCACCATAGAACCACACTCTGTGGAACGCACCAAATAAAACACCACACGTCTAAAGGAAACAATTCTTGACCAGTGAGGTGGACCGATAGCTCCCAAGAATGTGATAAAGATTCTTTGCGGCCTTCCTACAAAGGATACAGACTGCAGCTTATCCGAAAGGAAAACTTCCTTCTAATTTGATCAAGCATAATAACTCTACCATGAACTACCTGCCACATAAAAAGCCTTCCTACAAAGGATACATCACTGCAGCTTATCCGAAAGGAAAACTTCCTTCTGATTTGATCAAGGGTAATAACTCTACCATGAAGTACCAGCCACACAAAAACTTGACCTTTTTAGGAGTTTTAACCTTCCAAAGCAAGGAAAAAATAGGAGGCTTGACAAGGAAGGCCACCAAACAATGGAAGAGGGAACAGTACAAGGACTAAAGACCCGGATCCCTCCTCCCTAGACCAACAGAAAAATCCCTTAACAACAACAACAACATATCCATAATATTCATCGTTTCCCTATCAGACAAAGGATAATAAAACCCAAGAGAAAGAGAGGACAAATTCCCAAAACATGGTAAAATGAAGGCCACTAAATGACATCTCATAGAGAAGAGATGGTACAAACAATGGAATAAAGAGTAGAGGCAGATCCCCCAACCACTCATCGTCCAAAAAAAATACGACATCCACTCAACACTAAATGGACTAAGAGAAGACAGGGAATCCCTCAGAAATCGCTTTCCATGAATTTTTGGGAGTGCCTCCCAAACCTTGACCAGCGGACAAATCAAAAAGATGGCAGCCAGGCTTACTCACCATAACCTTATGCCACAAGGTGTCAATCTCCCGAGGAAAGTGCCACCATCATTTGGCCAACAAGGCTTCATTACAAACTCACAAGTCACTAATACCTAAACCCCAAGACTCCCACATAACAGCACGGAAACCCTTCTGCCCATCCACTCTTTCCTACAAGATGTCTCTCATACACTTCTCTAACTTCTTACTAACAAAAATCGGAACCCTAAACAATGAATGAAAGTAAGTCAAGTGCTACTCAAGACTGATTGGATCATGGTAAGTCTTCCTCCCTCAGAGAAGAAACTCCTCGAGAGGAAAGACACTTCTGAATCTTTTCCAAAATTGGGCCTCAAGAAGACAAACGTCTAGGATTATGACTAAGAAGAAGACTCAACCAGAGGAGAAAGAGAAAGAGAGAAGTTGCCAAAAGATGGTAAGATGGAGGAGGAGAAAGAGAAAGAGAGAAGTTGCCAAAAGATGGTAAGATGAAGGCCACCGAATGACATTTCATGAAGGAGAAGTGGTATAAACGAGGGAACAAAAAGTAGATGGGTCCATCCCCAATTAATTAACCTTCTAGAAATATGTATCAAACCCATCACCCCCACTGAACATTGGGCGAACTAAAAGAAGTTAGAGAACCCTTAAAAATGGCTTTCCATAAATTTTTACAAGTGTCTCTCGAACCCTAATTAGAAGACCAATCAAAAGAATGAGGGCCATAACTACTCACAATAATCTTATGCCAGAAGGTGTCAAGTCTCCCAGGAAAGTGCCACAACCATTTGGTCAACAAGGCCTCCAACGCACCCTAAAGTTACCAATACCTAAAACACCAAGATCCAAACCTTGGTCACCACTTCCCATGCAAGCCAAGATCCTTGTGCTCTTCTTCTTGATTGGGGTGTTTTTGCAGAAAATTCTATGATGATGCCAATTAGATGTTTCTGGATTGCTCCTCTATCTAGTTTTGGGGAAACATTTTATATTTTTTGGATGCAGTTTGCCTTACCTTTCCATATTTGGTGAAAACTTGTGTGTTTACTTTGTGGGTGCAAATGACCTTTCTACTATGGTGCAAGACATATTCTTAATCCTCCGCTAATGTTTCGATTTCAAAAAAAGACTGTCAAGGTCCTTCAGTTAATTGCTTTTCTTGACAACTTTGGTGGGAAAGAATAAAAGATCTTTTCAAGATGATTTTGCAGGTCTTAATGAGATATGGGTCAAAATAGAATTTGTAGTTTCCTATATGTTGAAAGCAAAGAGGATGGGATGTCCAAGCAACCAAGAAGCACGGATACGAACACGACATGACACGGACAAAGCGATACATCAATTTCTAAAAACAATAGGACACTGACACATTGATGACACATTTTTCTCTATAGAATATTTGTATATATATTAATATATTTAAAACTTCGTTATAGATAAAATATGTCCTAATGTACATTTATAAATTTAACATAAAAAAACAACATATATTTCACTAAAAATATTTAAAGCCAAGTCAATTAACGATATTTGAAGAACATACAAATATAGAAGGATTTAGTTGGCTATGATCTTAATAAGAAGATGCCATTCTAATAGTTTAGAAATGATCAATATTTGGAACTTAAAAATTAGAGTATGTAAGAGAATCTCCCTTTTTTCTTACTTTTTAGGTTGAGTTTACATAGCCAGGCTTTAAATTTTTCTTCAAAGCTATGTCCAAGCCACATTTCAGTCGTGTCCAAATTTATAAAAAAATAAAAAAATAAAATAAAAAATAAAAAAAATAATTAATTAATTAATTAATATCATACACGTTTTTTGGCATGTCGGACACGTGTTTGGAGCGTGTCCAGACGAATATGTGTCTGACACGTGTCGAAATGGACACTCAGCCTAAAATGAAGTATTCGTGCTTCCTAGCTAGGTAATCTTTCCCCTCCAACTACCTTGGCTTCCCTTTTGGAGGGAACCCAATACCTCATCCTTTTGGAACCCAATAGTCCAAAAGCTAAGATCTAAGCTGGACAAGTGGTGAAATATTCCTAGTTGAAAAAGAGGAGACTCACATTAGTGTAATCAATTGTATTATGTTCCTCTCTATCTCTTCCCCCTCTTAAAAATCCCTTCCAAAGTGATTACCAGAACAAAGAAGATTATTATAAGGGAATTGTCTTGGAACGGTCCTCATCATGGCCACAAATGTCATCCTGTTGAATGGCATTAGGCTGCTCTTTTTCGTGCGTTTGGTGGTCTCGATATTAGGGCTTTGAAAGAAATAATAAATGCTCGTCAAGTATGGCACACATTCAACTAACTAGGGTGTTGTCATCCCACTTGGACTCATTCCTTAGAGTCATTGGCTGGTGAAAGATTATGAATGTGGATGGGAAGGAATTCCTTGTTCTCGACGCTAAAATTCTCAAGGCCATAATACCTTTCAACAATTGATCTTTATAAGAAGGGGGAGAGGGTGGCCGTACTATCATCTATTGCACTTCTTTTCTCTAGGAAATTTGGGATTAGAGAATAAAAACATGACTAGGCCTTCTTGCCTTCTCCAAAAAGGACAGCAATTTTGGCTTTTGTTATCTCTACAGCAAAACCAATTTTGTTTGAAAGCTTTTCGGCCAAAATAACATAGTCTTCACTTCTATATTTCTTGAGAAGTTTGAAGGTGACTAGGTGGTGAGAGGCGAATCTAAAAAACTTCTAAACACTAAAAACAGCTAGCCAAGAGAGGTCAAGCTTATGAAAATGGAGAAAGAAGAGTTTTTTTTCAAAACTTCATAATCCTAGTACGACTTCCTTTGTATTTACCATCTACTAAGATTGAGAAAGATTTTCTATCAAGTGTGATGGCGCGCTGTGAGTAATTCTACCCCATGAATATGAACTGCTAGGCAGGAGGAAGGTGACACCCAAGGGAAGAGGGCGGAAGCCATAAAGAGGTTGGGGAGTGGGAGAGTTGGGAGGAAGGACAAGAGAGCATGAGGAAACCATCAATTTGAAACAAATTCTGATTAGCTAATTGATGAACTGTTTTTTTAAAAACAACGAAGTTGTTCTTCCTTCCAAAATCATGTATTGGTGAATTATGATTTCAAGTGCACGACAATCTTATTCTTTATGAACGACCCAAAAAGTGTTCTTAGAAATAATAGTTTTGTAAATAAGAGGTTCAAAATAGCAAAACTATGGTTAAAACAATGACGGAAACATCCTCAAGGTGGTTGTTTAAGTAAGATGGTTTTTGGATAAGAGTCAGTAAGATTCTAAAAGAAATTTATGAAATAAATGAAATATGACGAAGAAGCAAGGCAACAATGACTAGGATGAGGCGATGGTGGTATGGTCTGCTAGCATATGACCTTAAACAGATAAAGTGAAAAAAAAAAAATCATGAACTCGGATAGGACAAGGATCCCTAGTTAGGAAGTCTTGTATTTCCATGATGATGAAATATTTCACCAATAGTTAACAGCAGGTTGAGATATGAAAGTGCCCCATATCAACTGCCAGAAATGCAAGTAACAAAAACTTCCAAGTTTAGATACTGTTTCTCAGAAAAGGGAGCAAAAACCAAACTTAACATCTCCAGAAACTAAAGCCTTATCCAACTACGTAACATTTTACACATCTAAAATCCACACAAAAAGAACACCAAAGCACATACTTATCCAGATGAATGAAACCAAAAACGAAGAACTTACCTCGGGGCTTGACTTGGACTGCTTCTGAGACAAATCCAGCTTGGATTTCTCCAAGGTAACAGAACCAAGGGAACCATATTGGCCTTTCATAACAGGGCCAGAGGAAGAAGAAGATGTGGCGGCGAGAGAGGCGTCAGAACCAGCAGGCACAGATGGGGCTACAAAGCACCGCTCCAACAGAGCAATGGAATCCCGACCTGAAACACCCGAAGAAGGAGGAGGAAAAGTGGTAAAAGCCTTCACCACCAGAATTGCTTTGTTTCGTTGAGTCTGAGAGGGACCGAGCTTGACAAGCGGCGGCAGCCGGAGCTTGGTGGTGGGAAGCTGGGTGTTAATGGGCATGATTTGAGCCGTTTGGAACACCGCATGAGACATTTTTCCGCACTTCCAGAACGAAACTTTTCAGCTCTGGAAATCGTTTAATCAAACTCCCGATTCCCTAAATGTTCATCGACATTGACCCACAGGAGAAGGAAGGATTGTGATTTCTGATTTCTGGATTCTGAATTTTGACTCTCTCTCTCTCTCTCTCGCTGAAATGGAGGATTTAGAGAGAGAAAATGAAAGGAGAGAGACCAGTCGGCGAAGCGGGGGTTTTAATGGATTGAGGATAGCCGCCTGCGGAAGGGACGAAGAACTCAATCCGAATTCCGAAATGAAGATTGACCCGGTGAGTCTACTCGGAAGTTTGGGCCGAGTTCATTGCCTGGGCTGGGCCGGGTTTTTGCAGCTTGCTAATTATCTTACGCACCATTTATTTCCGGAATCAGAATTTGGAATAAAATTAATGGAACGAGAATCTTATTCTTTTCACGTTACAGAATTGTCTGAAATCGAAATTAGAAACTCATTTAGTTTACTTTAATCTGTAATCAAAATTAGATAAATGATGATTATCAAAATACGTTTTTATATTTCTAATCAATTTAAAAACTATAACAATTATTAAATTTTAATTCTACCTTCAATTATTTTATTTAATAATAAGAAATTTTATCCTTATAAATTTGATACTAGTAAAATAATAACTAATTAACATAAAATTACATCTAACTTAATAAAAAATGTTGGTATATATTTTATTATTATAATAACAATTATTAAGAGAGATCATTTTTCAATTTTATTATTGTTACATTATTTATTAATAATAAATTTTATCTTACCAATTTAATTTAAAATAAAATATATAAATTTAAAAACGGTAGTAATGTTGCATAATAAGTTATTACTAAATTATTATAATATATTATGTTAATATAAACGGTTATAAATATTTAAATTATATCAATAACATAACAAATGAAATTCAAATACATTATTTTTATCACAAAAGCATAAACATGAATCACAAAAAATATTATACAAACTACTTTCATCATAAGTAACTATATGAATTATGAATATCTCAACTTGTAAAAAATTCCAAATAAATGGTTGCTACTTAAAAAAAAACCATAAAATGAGAAAAAGCTGTAGTGAGGTGAGTTTAAGAAGAGAGGAGGAAACAAAGTGTGTAAATTAATTAATGAGTATGATGTAGGTCATACGAAGTAGGGAATGAGAATGGAATTCATCAGCTTTTTAGATAAAATGAGATTGCCCCTTTTTTGTAAGTGATTCTCTGCATTCCTATTGAAATGAAGTAAACAGGGTCTCATTTCCTAGATTGATATTTAAATGCATAAAACATCAAGAATATGGTGTATATCTCTCCAATTGAAAAGTTAAAGTTGCTTTAGATAAAAAATTAAAAATAAATAAATAAATGAAAAAGTGCGGCAAAAATCAGAGAAAAAGTCCAATGAGGTGTTTTAGTTTATTTTATTTTATGTTTCATCAGTTAATATAGTATTTTGTACATCTTGTTAATGTGTTTGTGATGGAAAACAGGTGTTTAAATATCTATTGTTTTAGTACATGTCTTTGAATATGTATATTGACTATGTTATTGACTTAATTTATATATTTTGAATTATTTATATCAACATAATTTTATTTTAATTAACTATTATTTAAATCATTTTTCTTTTTATAGGATTAAGTATAGAAGCTAACTTCGTAACTTTCACAAATATTGTAACAGTCGTCATCATTAATGACGTTTTACGTTTCATACGTTTTGACTGTTACTCTCACGTTACAATATTTTTAGTGATAAATGACCAATTAAACTAAGGTTAGCTCAACCGACTCATTCGACATAATTTTCGCTAAGGCATTGGTTGGTCTTGGCCTTTTGGACACTTAGCCAAATTTTCTTTGAGATCAACATGCCGACCCCTTTTTTGGGATGGTGGTTTTGGCCGACCCATCTTGGGGTCGGTGCTCGACCCGATTTGGGTCGGGCCTTGGCTCACCATCGAGTCGGCAACCGACCCCTTTTTTGGGGTGAGTCTTGGCCGACCCTGGTTGGGTCGACGGCCAACCCACCTAAGGGTCGGCGACTGACCCTTTTTTGGGGGGTCACTGCCTACCTCCCTTTCTTGGGTGGGTGGTCTTAGCTAACTCGAGCGGGCCTTTTGGGTGATCGATTCTAGCCAATCTCGTTTGGGTAGCTATAGTCGACCCTTTAAACGAAGTAATCATCGGGCTGCCTTTCTCAATTTTGGGATTTCTTTCTTTGACTACTTTTCTTGGGTCTTCTATAGTTTCACCCATAACAACATCAACATAATTTTATTTTAATTAGCTATTATTTATAAATAATAAATAAGTTGTAAATATAGTTTATGACTATTACACAAAATAATATAAAGAAGTTTACTGTAATAATAATTATTTTTTAATTTAAAAATTCTCATAGATGCTTCTAAATTGATTAGATTAGAAATATAAAAAAGATACTTTGGTAATCTTCATATTACGAAAATTGTAATGGGTAGTAAAATCCATAAAAATATTTACAAATTTAGCAAATATTTTTTAAATTTGTAAATCTGGCAAAATTTTAAAATTTGATTTCCATATTTTTCATTATTCTAATTTTACCCTCATATGTGTATCGGCGGATATATTTGATATACTATATATTTGGTATATCAATCAATTGACGTACTTTGTATTTGGTATATCAGTTACTGATATACCAAATATTAAGTATACCATGTTTTTAATTGTATTATGATGGATGTTGTTTGTTCGA
>JAOANK020000048.1:2303296-2313537 GCA_026257165.2 Telfairia occidentalis | reverse complement strand
TTAAGTTCATATTTATTTTCCAGCTTCAATATTATATCTATTATTATATTAATGCATATATTTCGTTTCTAATTATTGATATATGTGCTTAAAATAGTGGTTTAAAGGTTAAATAAACTTGTTTTAAAGTTTAACAAAATAATATTTTTATTTATTTTCATGATATCCGTGATCTTTTCCAAAATATTCATCGATATATCCGTAAATCTGAGTTACCGATATCGATATTAATATTTTAATCCTTAAGTATCTATATGTGTTTATATATAAATATGAGATATATATGAATCATATATAATCGTGCGGTGTATATATTATAAAATATATAGTTCTGTCCATACACAAAATAAATTTACTTGGTATATATCATACATATATTCATGATCAATGCGTAATAGAATTAATATGCCTAACAGTAACATTAAACTCATATAGGCTATATGAGGTTAATACAGAATTCAACAATGTGAATTTATTTCAACTTAAAATGACAAACATAAATAGTAAGATAAATGTAAAAAATGGAAAAAAGAAATTAAATAGTAAGATAAAGTTACTCATGTTTGGCGATGATAAGAAGCTGAAGGAACTTTGAATGGTGTATATAAATCAGCAAAAATACAGAATGATAATGGTTCTCAAAACAACAAAATAGAAGATACTGAAAAGGGTGGAATTCCTTTGGATCTGTACTTATGATAGGCTCCAAAAACGTAGCCTTTGGATCTGTATCTCCCCAAATTTGTGCTGCCTTTGTAAGAACCTGAGTGAATCAGCTAGTAGTCATCTCTTTGTCCACTGTAACTACACATCGCAGATCTGGTCTCAGCTTACACTGGCTTTTAGTTTAGTTGGTCTAGCACTAATCCAGCTCTTGTCTCCGATTGGCTAAATATGGTTCTCACGGGACATCCCTTCACCAAACAAAAAGGAAATATGTGGCTGAACCTAAACCGAGCTTTCCTTTGAGTTATTTGGAATGAAAGAAACTCATGTATCTTCAAAGGACGGAGTAGAACGCAACATGGAAGCTATCATTGATGTCCTTCTCTTTTTAGCCTTATCTTAGTGCAAAAGAATGCAACCCTTTTGTAATTACAGTCTTGCTTCTTTATTCGGCACTTGACAATCCTTTTTGTAATCTTTGAATGACTAACACTTTTGTAAATTTCATTTAATCAATGAAATTGTTTCTTACCTATAAAAAAAAGGTAGAATTCCTCCTATTGAGAAAAATGTTGGGGTGAATTCATTGACAAATTAAAAATTCTTGGGCGTTGAAGTTGGAATTTAGAACTTGATGGAAGATTCCAAGAATGAAATCGTTTAAGCGACAATAATTAGAAGAAGATTAAAAGATGAAATCGTTCATGTTGGAACTTGTGGGATGATGAAATCGTTGGCATCGGAATTTCTGTAATATTGGGGTGTTACCATTTTTTGTGGGAAGATGTCTTTGGCAACAATAACAAGGAGTAAAAAACCTAATTATTTAGGAAATAATGAAAGAAATAATTGAGAAACCTAATTATTAACTCTAAAATATGGAATGTTATTGAAGATTTAAAATTTGAAATTCAAATACTTAATAATTGAATTAGAAGATGGCGGAATTTAACTTGAACAAAATATTATATTTAAATAGATATTATTATTAAATAAAAACATTTTGATAACAAAAAAACCCTCATAAAATTTTGAAGAGTTATATGTGTAAATATAACTAATAATGAAGTTTTGTGAAACTGAGTTTTAAAAACAAACGCTTTGGGAGACAATTACTGTGGGGTCAATTTGATATCTATTAATTGACATCCAAACTTCCATGACATATTGTCATCCCAGTTTTGTTGTTTAGGCTCGGGTGTAATTAAATATTATTTTTGTTCCTAAATTTGAAAGTATGAATGAAAACAAGAAAGTATTCTTTTTTACATTTTTTTCTAAAAAATTACTTTACAAAATTATTCAATCAAACATATGTTCTACATAAAAAATTATCTTTAAAAAATAAAAAACAAATCCTCCTTGTTTTTCAGTACAATAATGTAGATGGAGATTTAAACTTTCGACGACTTAACAGTTAAATCTTAGGTAATATTCACGAATTTAATTTTTGTTCATAGCATGCGACCATGCATACGTTGCTGCCAAAATGATGGCCATTTTTATAGCTCCCAAACTTCACTATATTTGCTAACAAAATTTTGGACTATTAAATCAATTTGCTACATATTCCCCAGTTCCTTTCTTGATTTTTATCACTTTTATCATTTATTGGTTAATTAATCAATTTAGGACATAAATAAGGCTTGGTTAAAGCAAAAACAATTAAGCAATTTATTGAAACTATTTAGAGTGGAAGTGTGAGATGAAAACCTTATTGAGAGATTGATCAAGAACACCAAGTGAAAAGTGATATGTAGGCATTCAGATTCCCATATGACAGGATATATAGGAGAATTTAGAGCAGATGGTATGGAATGGATAATATTTAGGCATCTCCAAACAGAGTGTGATGGCATGAAGATTCAATGGAATATCTACAAAACCCGTATGTGATGGTATCGATCACGAGCAGCACCCAGTACAACCTCCACAGGCATCGGCATCGACACCGACACCATCATCATCTGGCCAATATCATCTGCATTTAACTTCTAGTATTTATTATCCTCAATGCTATGCTCCTTCCTGTTTGAGCATGATGCAAAAAGATCATAGGCTAACAGGAACCGCGACCTTACCCGTGTTCCAAATGATCGAGTAATCGAAGTTCCCAGTTACATGTCTTCAGCTTTGGTAGCTGCTGAAGACCGGCACCATATTATGGCTTTGTCGTATGAGTGGCAGAAACCAGTTAATTCTGATATAAGATAAACCATCACCCGGCAATAGATACATGCCAATGCTTCTATCTCTATATCAATCATCTTAAAGTGCATACATCCTTTTGTATTCATTATTCAACAACTCCGATTCTGATGCAACGACAGACATGGAATAAGAACGAGATCGGCTCTCACCTCGCTTTATACTTCTCATTTTCGACTCCTCCATCCTGTGTTGAACGACACAATAGCACATGGAGCCAATTGTTGTAAGCATTATTGTGCTACCGATCACAGTTGCACAAATGGCAAGCCACTTGTGATTTGAGCCAACAACCACATAAGTGATTGAAATGAAGGCAACTGAAATGAAGAGGCAAGCCAACCACATGAGCTTGTTAATCACAAAAACAAGCTGTCTCTTTGCCTTCTGTTCAATCACAACCACAGATGTCTGGACAACTACAACTGCCAGGGAAATGAACAACGCCAAACTGTCGGAAACCATGAAAATGATGAAAGCTGTATTTGTAGCAATATGCGCTTGTCCCAGAGTAAGACCATTCGTTTCCTGCTCAACAAACTGGCCAGGGACGGTGAATATGGCAGCAAAAGCAACAGTGGCAATGAGAACGGCCACAACAGTTGCAGAGGTTATGGCATTGTTGAGGCCACTAATATGAAGTTTCTTCAATCTTTTTGCAATTCTCTGAACCCTAAAACCAGTTTGGCGGGTCTGTTGTAGTTGGGATTCAACATCATGCTTAATGTCACTAACTGTCTGCTTAAGTTGCTTGGCTGCACTTGGGGGTTTGCCATGGTCTTTGGAATTAACTGCCCCTGCTTCCTTCAAGATGGCTACAAGTTCTGAAGATCCAAATTTTTCTGCAATGTCTAGTGGGGTCTCTCCATTCTTGTTGTTGGCATTGATGTTGATACCATTGACGGATAATAGGCAACGAACATTCTGCAATGATATGAAGATCTCAAAATAAGGCCAAGACACAGTAAGAGAATTAAAAAACGAAACTGAGAACTTTTTCTTATATTTAGATATACAAAATGCACATCGGCATTAAACTTGAAATATAATACAAAAGGCATATGAGGAGATTGAAAAGGAAACTTGCCAGTTTTTTCTCTTCTTTGTATGCTCCAGCTAAGGAGCTGACACCTTTTCTAAATAATTTTCCGTGGCAGTCAATTAAGAGTTTGAGAAGTGGTTTTCTCTGTAGACGAAATCAATAGGGTTGTCTTGTCTTATGTCCTAGTTCGGATGATTTGTCATTGGATTTTTATCAGAGTAATTGAGAGAGGAGGGTTTTGGACGTGAGTTATTTAAAATTTTTTGGGGGAATTTTTTTAGTCATGCAATGAGACATCCCAGAAAAGTCTTCTGAGGCAAGGCAACTAATGTGAAGAATTTCCAGCCATTAGTAGTCTCGGGACCAATCTGTATAAAATAATTTATAAAGTTAGAGACTAGAGTGGTAGTTCCCTCTACAATATATCCCTTTGCCAAGGAGCCTTTGCAGCAGGCAGACAAATCCACAAACAAGTGTTCGTTTGCTAGCATGGCTATTGAGTATATATCAGTCATATTAACAAGAGATAGTCATAATTTCATCTTAATTGTAGATGCTCTCAAAAGAATGCTCTGGATTGAAGAGGATAGGCCATGTCTGAAAAGATTTAGGATCAATCAGATCAAGTACAAAGTCAATCTGCAATCTGCAATTTAGTGATAAAAAAACCTTCTATTGTTGAGGAAAAAAGAAGTCACTCGGGTGCCTTAGTGAAGTCCTTAGCAAGATCGAGAGAGCCTCAAGTCTTATAGTAGATCCAAATGTTCCTTGGTCAGTGTCAACGTATGAGGCAGATAAGGTTGACAGTTCAGCATGTAAGATTTGGTGTGCGATTGCCCAGCTCCCTATGAGGTATTGGGGTCTTCCCCTTGGTCATAATCTGGAGAGCCTATGTTTGAGAACCAAAGTCAAAAATGTTTTAGGAAGCATCTTTCTCTCAAAAAGAAGGCCTTCTTTTATATAAAAGGTAGACTAATTCTTCAGTTAGCTTTGAGAGGAATTTCTCACTATTTCTTGTCCATATTTAGGATCCCTTTCTTAGCTAGAAGGATTAAGAAACTGATCGAGAAATTTTGTGTGAGGGTCTAAAAAAGGTCGGCCTCGTGTGGTCAATTGTTGAAAAAAATGGTATTGGTATTTGGACTTAGAAAGAACATTTCTCCATGACTAAATGGTTTGTGCATCCCTCTTTAGCTTGACACTTGATGACAGGAAATTGAAAGTGCAGGTTATGCACTTGCAGGTGGGATGGAACTCATGAAGTTGATTCTAGAAGAATCATGGGATATAACAATGCTCCTCTATATCCACTTCAGTTCCTCATCTTTATTGTCTATAAGACATTATTTCCCCTATAGTTAATCTCTCTTCTCGGTTGAGTTCCTTTGATTCATGTTTTGACGTGCTTTTTAATGATAATCTTGTGAGGTGCCTTCTCTTATAATCTTTGAGTTTTCTCTAAGACTGAGAGGAAAGATTATTGTCGGGTTTTTTAATTCTTGTAGGATTCTCACTTTAGATCCCTTCTTTCCCATTTGGCCTCCTCTTTTCGACCTCAATCTCTCTTTCTGGCTAAACATTCGAAGTTGAAAATCTCAAAGAAGGTTAGGTTCTTCTCTTGGCTAGTAGTGCGTGGATAGCCAACACTGTCGACGTGTGATCAAAGGTTGGTCACTTTAGGTTGAATCCAAACTGGGGAGTGTTGTGCAAGAGCGTCTTTTGGAGGGATAAATCTTCTGTTGGGGCTTTATGCTTTTCCTACTTCAATGTGGGTGGCTTTCTATAAGTCCCTCACTGTCATTTTGCAGGTTTCCTTATTGTTCTTTGGTCCATTTAGTTGGAAAGGAATAGGAGGATTTCTTCATGGGGGAGGAGGTTTGAAGTTTTGCACACTTACATTTTTAAGTGTTTTGTGTCCACATTGAAATTTTGGGATATTGCTTTCGAAGCCTTTGGTTGGTCAGCAACCTTGCCCGTCTATACTTGCTGCCTTCTATCCTTTGCCTTATCGGGGCACCCCTTTAAACAGAAGAAAAGGCTTCTTTGGGTGCACATATCAAAATTTTCTTTTGGGTTACTTGAAAGGAATCAAAGGCCCTTTGCACAAAAAGAGAAGTCCTTTGATAGTTTTCCTTTTTAGAACATCTACTTTACAATCTCTTGGTGTAAATTGTCTCCACTTTTTCACTCCTACAGCTTTTCTACTCTTTTGACCAATTGAAGAAGTCTTTTATAACTCCCTTGGTTCGAGATTTTTTATTCTCTTTTGTAATTTCATTCATCATAACATTGTTTCTTATCTAAAAAAATAAAATAAAAACTGAACAATTCAATCAATAAATCATAATAAATTATACCAAGACCAGATATCAGAGCACATTTGAAGGTAATCGAAATTCAACCCCCATCTCCCCAAGCAATTGGATTTCAAGATTATAAAATTTGCTAGACAGTGAATGCAATAATTACTAGTTGCTAAACTTAATCTCACGGAATCCATTTATGTTGACAACACACATGGTAGGCTAAAAGTAAATCATCTTAGTACGTCACGAAAAAATGAACAAAGAAAAAGATTGGCTCATTAAATCAAGGCCCTAAGTAGTAAGTATCCATGCCATATCAAACTAATGAAATCAAAATTTTCATCTATTAAATACTTTTGCAGGCAGTGAACATAACAAAATAAATTGCTAAACTACCTGAGTACGTCTCTTTGATACAGCAATATGTAATGCTGTATTTCCCTTGTTATCTTCCAACATCAAAATTGAAGGATCAGGCCTTAGTAACTCCATCACAATCCCCTCGCTCTGCCCTTTTACAGCCATATGCAGTGGGGTTTGGCCCTTCTTGTCAGTTCGGAAACCGAGGCTTGGGTCCTTGCTTATTAATAATTTTACAACTTCAACATGGCCCATTCTTGCAGCTGAATGTAGGACAGTCTTACCATTGTTTCGAGCTATCTTCGTAAGTTCTGAGTCAGTTTGGAGAAGGAGATTTACCACATCCATGTGCCCCTGCATAGCTGCTGTGTGCAAAGCAGTTGAGTTGACCGAGTCTGTAGTCATGGCCAAGTTGGGGAATACTTGAAGAAGCTCCTGCAACACCTCTGCAATATTTCTTCAATCAGAACGACATCAAGAAGAGATGATACTATTAGGAAAACAACAGAAGGTTGATATCACAGAGTAATATCTTGAGGAAGAAGATATCTTGTGATTTTCCACTTGTTTCAGCTTTTTTAGTTGATAAATTTTAAAACGTGATTAATCTCGTGAAAAGTAAAAAATGTAAATCCAGAAAGAAAAAGGGGCAGCATACTATTACCAAAATTCTAGTGGTCAAGACAAAAATCCTATGCAGTCATAAAATAAAAACTAGAAAATAAAAGGTACAGGTAGTTATATGAAAAAATTCAATAGCCGAATATAGTTTTGTCACAGAGGAAGAGCTTTCTATAGTGGCCAAAAAAACAACAGCTTAGGATAAATAAATTTTATCAGATATTCAAGATTATGTTATGCCTTATATTAAAATATTTGAGATACATTTGAACCAACTGACATAAAAAATTTTGAGTTAATAATGCTTACATATTTATATGCTCAAAGTAAAAAGTTTGATTTTTTTCACCCACAAAATGTATGATTTTTGCCCTAAATTTCTTTGCATGTCAATCACTATTCAAAAGTAAACAAATAAACAAAAGCATCTATACCCTAGTTGTGTGTTCAACAATTGTTTGACATGTTCATGAGAGGAGTCTAACACATGACTATTAACAAGTGGTTGCCACATGGCCAACAATTGTCGGACTCGTATTCAATTTGTTCAACTAGTTTTGATGGGTCTATTGTGCTTAACAAGGGTCTAACACATATTAGACACAAACACGTTATCGAAACTAACGTGTTTGTGTAAATCTCTTCAAAAGAAAAAAAAAAAGCATTATTGAGATGCAAGTCTATATTAAGGCACTCCACAGCTTACATTATCAATGAAAAGGATAAATATAATTTTTCAATTAAAAAAAGAAGTACAACAACATGTGAGGTGGAGGGGATTCGAACCCACAACCTAATCAATTAAGTTATCCTCAGGTTGGCAAGTAAAGGGTTATTTGATGAATCGTAAAGACAGATAATTAGGCAGTTGATAAACGGTCAGCTATATAAACAGGCATTTATCAAGCAATTGGCATCCCTAAAGTCATTGACATTAAGACTTGTTACTATTTGTGATTTGAATGCGATATCTGAGCTAATAGCTGAATCCAATGGAGTTCTTACCAAGATGGCCATGCTTTGCTGCGACGTGAAAGGCATCAAATCCATTTCTGGCAGCCATAAATGCAGTCTCAAGGTCCAAATATTTCAACATCTCTGCGACGACGAGGTCATGCCCATTTTCTGCGGCTGCGTAAAGAGGAGTCTCGCCTTCGAGATTCTGCTTTGACAGTAAACCATTTGACTCGTTTTTATCATCGCAATTCTGAAGAATCTCTTTGACTCTCGCTATATTTCCAGCTCGTGCTGCTAAGTGAAGCGGTGAATCCCCACGTTTCCCTGGCGATTCCTTCGTTTTCTTCTTCTCGCCGCCCATAAAACTGAGTTGCCTCTCCATCACCATCCGGAAGCTTTTCTGCTTCTCCATGAATCCTCGAAAGCTTTTCTGTTTCTCCATAACCACGCGAGAGCTTGGCTGCTTCTCTAACGATATTTCTTTGGAACTACTAAGTTTCTCCATGATCATATGCAGAAGAACATCGAGGAAATTAGTTTTGTGTAAGTAAATCTGAACTAAACCGAGCTCTTTTCAGTTGAAACCGATTGTTCGATTTCACAGCCCCCAAACTTAACGCTAATTGTCGATGGCCGGCGGAAAAACACAACACTAGAGATCGATCAGCAACCGATTCTCGAGACTTGGAATCCTGATTTGCAGATCGATCAAATTGGGAATGAATAGAAGAAAACCTTCAAAACCACTCGATTGGGTACTTCCCAGAAGAGCCCTTGTTAAGCTTCCGAATTCTAATTACTCCAGTTCAAAGCCCATTCCTGCAATAAACACCCATTTCCATGAGAAAAGATAACCAGAGGGGGGAAAAAAAGCTCAAAATCAGAAAGCAAAACAGTATTTACAGAGTAGAATCACGAACACCCAATACCTAGGCCTGGAGCTTCCAACCCAAAAGCCGTATCTGTAAAGAAAACCCAGATTGAAAAAACCAAGAAAAATCAGGTAGAAAGCCGAGAAGAAGGGGAAAAAACACGTTTTGCACCCAGCGGCAGCGGATGAGAAATGGAAGATGAACCGAAGAGAGAGAGAGAGAAAGAGAAGCAGACAAGAATCTTTTCTTCCCTTTTTTTTTTTTATATATATCGAATGGAAAACATCCAAAGAGTAAAAGAGAGAAGAAAAAAGGAAAACGATGATGATAGATACTGTCAGTAATAAGTTATAAGCAAATATCCAAAAGAGAAAAAGAAGGCATTACAGAGTGAGTACTACAACCACCATTGCCACACGAACCGCACGTATCATTTTATTTTCTCTCCTTCCTGCGGCTGTGTAGAGTGAATTTGGTGAGCCAAACACGCATCCTCTCTCTCTATCTCTCTCTCCGTAAAACAAGGGAACTTGAATTCACAGAATTTGGTTTTCTATGATCGATGATTATGTTTGGCTTACAAGTTAGTGTGTATCATGATGTTGATAACCATGTTTTAGTAAATTTTTATTTATTTTTTTTTTAATATATGAGAGTTCATTTTAAATTATTTTTCTTATTTGAAATGAAGCTAAGAAAATTATTATTTTTTGTTTAAATATTAGTTGAAAAATATAAAAATAATAAGTTTACTCATATTATGAGGTTAAATCAGAACATATTATGTGGTAAAATCACCGAGAGACACGTGTTTTTAGGGATGGCAACGAGGCGGGGTTGGGATGGGGAAGCGGGGAATTTTAATCCCCATCCCCACCCCTGTCCCAGAAAATTGGAAGTCGGGACAAAGTAGGGATTCCCCTTTTTTTTTTCCTCCTCATTTTTTCCGCAAATGCTTACATTATAACGGTTTATAGTAAAGAAAAAAAAAATTCAAATTTTACCCATAAGCGTCTCAAGTTATATCAATTTATAATCTAAATCTTCAATTTCTTTAAATTGAACCTCAAACTTAGAAATTGTTTTTACTAAAATTTTTACCTTTGAATAAATTTTCATTTGAAAGAACACGAACAAATGTATTCTTATACAGAGAAATTGAAAATTCTGGTTAATGAGTTGAAGAGTCTGAAAAATGATAACTCAGAG
>JAOANK020000048.1:2249675-2259984 GCA_026257165.2 Telfairia occidentalis | reverse complement strand
CCAACCCAATTTTAATGAGTTGGTTTGGGTTGAGTTCATAACTTTAGAAGGGTTGTTTGAGTTATACAAGTTTACAAGCCGAACAATTGGGTTGAGTCTAAAATTTTATAAAACCCAACCCAACCCAACCCACAAACATCCTTAGATATTATAGATATTTTTGTGCAATAAACAGAGTTGGAAACCTTTATTTTTCTTGGGTTGAGCGTATGGGTGCTAGTCGGTCCGTGGGTTGATTCAACTTTCTCTTACTAAAACCTACAATAATTGATTTAGTTTCAGTCTCTCACTAAGCTATCAATATTGACGATGATCGTAGACGTCTTATCTACTGAATTATACTCAGATTGTCAACAATCTTTAATTCTACACGACGCATACGACATCTTATGATATAACTACACATTTGCTAATATTGATTACTACTCTTGCAATACAAAAATAGGTTGAGTATGAGAAAAAAGAATTTCTTCCTCTCTCCAAGACTTTTTTGAGATAGACATCCAGATTACTTTATTTATTTTAGGATAATCTTGTGTATCTAGGTGAGATGCCTAGGATGCCCGCGAGAACATCTCACCAATTTTAATTTGGATGACCTTTTGCAACATGAGTTTTTAAGATTCTCATGATTAAGACATACTTATAATAGTTTTGTCTTTCATTTTATATATATATACACATACACATACATACATACAAACACATATATATTTCTTTCTTCAATTATATCTTATTTCACAATTTTTTATTTTATATTGTAAAATAAATTATTATATTTATGCATTTAGATAAGCGTTTGTAATTAATTATATTTATATTTTACATTTACATATAAAATGAATTTTAGTTAAAAATAACAATATCTTGATTATTTTTTATTGAAATTTAAAGTAGAATATTTATTTTATGTGATATTTTTGTATTTAGTGAGTTTTTTTCTTATACATTTAATGAAATAAATTCTTTAGTTGTAATTTCTATTAAAATTACTAACTATACAATCCATTACAAACAAGTAAAATTCCTTTAAAAGAGTCTAGTTTGATAATATTATAAATATAAAACTAAAAATAATATTAATTACATTAATTGTCTTCTTTGGAAAAAAAAGATATAGTTCGAATTAAAATTAGTATTTAATATTAAATACTTTATAAAAGCTCTCATAATATAAATTATTTTGTTTTACAAAATAACAAATAAAATTAGTATAAACTAAATTAATATAAAAATAAAATATTAAATTAATAAAGACTAAAATGTTATAAAAATTTAAATTATGTTAAACTTATAATACATAAATTATCTAAAAAATATAAGGACATTATTGATATAATACATAAGACATTTCCATGCAGAGATCATGTTAAACAAACATAGTTATTAAAATGTTTATAAGCACGCTTATAAATTATTTCTTTTACACAAATATAATTATCTAAAAATATCTATATTTTGGAGTATTTATAATTTCGGTCATTTAAAATTTTTTGTTATTCAAATTTCCAAAAATTAAATGGGCTCAAATGATTTATAAGTCTTTACGAATTTAGTATGTATAAGGTTGTTCGTTATCATATGAAATACAATAATCTTGCTTTTTTACATAAAAATTTCACAAATTAAAATTAAGATTTTAAGGTAAATCTGTTGAAACCAGCAGAACAGAAACATGCACAATTAATCAGAAATATAATAATGTAATTTCTCTATTATGTAATTTCTCTATTTTTGGAAAATTCTAACAATTAATAAATAATTTTTATAAATTTTGTAACAAAAAGTTAGAGGCTAATAAGAATATTAAAAATTATTTTATGATATTAATTTTAAAGTAGCACCTCATTCATTGGGGACGAGGTGAGATGAGGCTAGACCAAAGACATGAAATGTTGAGTGTAGGGGTGAAGGGGAAACCTCACCTCATTCACAAACATTATGCGTCGAAGTTGACCCAGCTAATGTGCGGATCATCTTATCCTTTTCCCTTCTAGTGGACTCATTTGAACAGTGGACAATACATTGTATTTCACACGCAGCCGATCCAATATCCTTTGGCTCATGCTAGCCTTATGCATCTCTTCGGCTATTGCTACCCAAGGTGGAGTCTCCTCGGCTATTGCTAGCCTTAGGCATGATGAAGAGAGTACCTAAGAAGGGAGAATAGGGTTAAAAGAGAAAGAAAAAAGCTTGGATCGTGAGAAAATTTTTAAAAAACATGAAAATAGGGTAGAAGGACTTCTCCCTTATATAATCAGGTAATCATGCTTTTAAATCGTTAGATCTAGAAGCGATCGTGTAGCTGGGTACTGCGAAGAGGTGCACTTTTAGCCCGCGTGAACAGGCGAAACGACATCCTGACTTGCCTCTCCATGAGCGATATGTGTCAGAGCCCATCATTGCCTCATCATTACATCGAACATCCTCTAACTTTAGCAAAGAAGGAGAATAGGTCATCTATTATGACTTTCGAGCATACTCACCTCCTTCGAGGAAGAGGCCTAGCTCGAAAGTGGGGCCAATGTTATGGGATGGAAACATCCCACACCACATGACCCATTTAAGGGAGAACATGTGTTCGCACTTCAAATCGAACGACCAAGGTAATGAATCCACTGAAACCCTATGACATGGCTCTTAGCATAGTGGATAATGCGTTAACAGTCAGGTACCCGAGATTGTAGAGTGACACTCCAAGACTCTTTATAAAAAGACATGGCCATTTCCTTCCTCACGCAATCCTTACTTGCATCGACTCGATATCAATTCAGACTAAGTTCTAACTTAAGCTTCAAAGTGTATAGGGTTAAGCACCACATCATTGTAATGTTAGGAGCGCAACCAAAGTCCCACATTAGATAGAAAAGAGAAGGATCATGGATATATAAATGAGAAACAACATCTAGATTGGTATGAGGCCTTTTAGGGTGAAACCCAAAGCAAAACCATGAAGGCTTATGCCCAGTGAACAATACCATACCATTGTGAAGATGTGGAGGGTCCATTGTCCCTACAAGTGGTATCAAAGCCATGTCCTTAACTTAACAATGTTTGTAGAATCCTCGAGTACTGAACAAGTAGAAAGTAATGAGTCTTAAGAAAATAGTCATATGGAGGCACTCTAGAGGATTCGTGGTAGAGCTCTATCGGACAGACGGTGTGCTGCGCTTCGAGGGAAGGAGTTGGCTTGGATAAGAGTGAACAGATGGACCTTTGTTCGAGGAGAAGATTGTTGAGAGTGCGACCAAAGTCCCACATTGGCTAGACATGAGGAGGATCATGTGTATATGATTAAGGGACAACATCTTCATTGGTAGGAGGTCTTTTTGAGTGAAACTAAAAGCAAAGTCATGAGGGCTTATGCCCAAAGTGAACAATATCTAGAGATATGGAGGGTCTGTTGTCCCTACAACCACACTCAAGGGATTTCTCACAATTTTCTTCTAGGGAAAAAAGTCTCACAAATCACTTGAACACTCAATCTCCTTATAGAGTGGAGTACAAAAATCACTCACTCTAGATCTCTTTAGATGTCCATGTCATCGCAGTGGTGTTCAGAGCTTGAGATTAAGTGCAGGTTGGATATAACTTTTTGAAAAAATGTTTTATAGTAAAACATTTATTATATAAGTGTTTTTTAAAGACAATTAATTAAATACTTCAGCTTTAAAAGTATTTTATATGTCTTTACACATTTTCAAACCATTTTTTACTATTAAAAAAAATTCTAAAAAGTACTTTTAATTAGTTAAAAATACTCTTCAAAATTTTAACAAAATACTGTTAATTAAAAAAAAAAAAAAAAACCTTTATTTCTATCAATAAACATGATACCAAACGCACCCTAAATGTTAGGAAGGTGCCTATTGAGTCTACTTCGCTCTAACTTTGATTTGATTATTTTCCTCTATGGTTATTGTGTTTGGCTAGAAAGGAAAGTGATTTGAATGGAAGTTGAGTTTTAGAAGCCCCTCCCATGGATTCCCCTGGTATATCTGGAAAGTTGAGTTAGAAAAAAACTTAAGCCTTAAATTTTAAAAAATTTGTCTATTTAATCCAACGTGCATAAACTCTCAATTTTGAATCTAATACTATCATATGTTGACATTACTTGACATAAAGAAATCCGCTAGTTGATCTAAATAGGAATTAGTAAATCAACTCACTAATCCAATCAATGTGCCACATTAATAGTGATTTGATAGAGTTTAAATTAAAAATAATTATAACCAGTTATATTCTCAAAGTTCTAGGCTATTGAGACGTTGAACTCAAACATTTTCATTGGAACATCTAAATCCATATTAAGCACTTCATTATTGTTTGAAGATGGAACTTGCTACTTTAATTTCGTCACTTCTTAATGGCTAAAGTTATAGTAACATCATGTAAGAGCTGTAGCTAACATTAATATACAACTTTATGCCTTTTTTTAGTTCAATTACAAGAATGGAGATTAAATCAAACTGAACACAACTCAACTAGTTAAATACATATCTCCTTGACTAAAAGGTCATAGGTTCGAAACCCCCCTGTGTTGTTGACTAAAAAAAAAATTAAACCAAACTTTTGAAATGATATTAGATGTCTTATCCATAGGTGGAGTTAAGAAATAAAAGCATTTTTACCAATAAATTAATTAAAGAAACTTCATTAATAACACATTATCATCCCACAGATGCTTACACCAAACATTTGAAACATCAACATGTAGCTAATAGAAAGGCTGACATTCAGAAGAACCAGTAAATATGAAAAAATGAAGAGCCTCTAAATCATATATCCCATCTCTTTTTGACCCTGAACATTAGAGCTGCAGCCCTAAAGTCATCTTGTGGAACTTGTAACATGAATTGTACTTTCATCTTCATTGGGGCTGTTTTTGCTTTTCCACCTTCATCTCCCACCTGAAATTCATGGTTATGATCACCTCAAACTATTAACTTCGACACCAGATTTTTTCGATAGCCATTTCCATTAGTATTCTTTCACATGTGATTTCTTCACAGCTGAAACAAAGGTTGGTACAAAAGCATCTGAAAGAGGCAATGAAATGAAACCAACCAACCACTTACCCACAGAGATGCCCAGCCGAGTCGCTCCTTCGCATCGTAACCAGTTTTAAGTTTCAAATCTTTTCCATATGTGTGCTTGTACACCGCACTCCAGTCGTTAGAATCCAAATCGTACCAATAGCTGAAAATGTCAAATGCAAAACTATAGATTTGGGACAGGGTTTTAAGCTAAATCATATGGACTGGAATCAACTATAGGAATTAGCCATCGAACACCCCTAAAGGGATTGTGGCCTAACCTCAATTTATCAAAAGGACCAAACCGACGCTTGAATGCAAATGACAATGCATTAGAAGGCAGAGAAATTTTTGGAATAAATGAAAGTGCTTCATCCTGCAAAAAGTTCAGAGGCTTAACAAACATTGTGGAGAGTTAAAATATTGGAAGTTGAAAAGCACAACAATTCAGAACAAACCATGCTTCAGAGTTGCATCTTTTCGGGCTGGAGGGGAACAGCATTTTCTTTTCTAATTGCATAGTAAGTTCAAGATACAAGGCAACAACAACCACAACGTAGACAAATTAGATTCTAACCTTGTAGCTGTATCTCAGTTCCAATTCTTCATCCTTGTAGTGAGCAGCGCAGGTGCCATTCACAAGTTGGCCTTTAAGAACACCATTTATCGACAATACCCGGTTCACTTCCTCCTCTTCTCTTTCTTCTAATGAAACTTCACCCACGGGAAACTTAAACGTTGCTCTTGGCTAAATCATATCAATTTTGGCCAAAGTATTGTCAATTTTAACAGCACAATAAGAAGTTCCCAGAGATAAAATACCAAAAACATTCAGCAAATGCGAGAGTAATATAGTACGATAGATAAAACGGATAATTCGACAGTCGATTTAAACATTGCCAGTGCCAATTAGGATTTAGATTTCCAATTTACAAAAACTCACCAGTCCAATTGCAGGAACAGGTGAAGACAATTCCAAGGAGTAACCAGGATCAGCAATTTTAGCAACCCCACCGATCTCTCCTTGTTGAGCCTGAAACAAATATTCAGATAAGATTGGCATAGCACTTTTTCTTATGGTACTTTAAAAAAAATGCTTTTTAATTATGCATTTGGTTGCATTCTTTTAAATTTGTTTACTAGCACTATATTCAAAAGTGATTCGACGAATCACAAATGTGTTATTTTTTCTTACTACATACTGTGAAAATTTTATTTTTTGGATAATCATCTCAAGTATTTCTAGAGTTTTACAATAAATCTAATCTTTTAAAAATACTTTTCATAGATTTTTTTAAAAACACTTTTTAATCGTCACTAAACACACTCTAAATTAGTAATTCTTACAAAGGAGCTTGCCAAAAGAGCAGTGGTTTTATATAAAAGGCATTTTCTTTCCTAAAACTCATCCCAAACACACACTTTTAACTCAGATGAACATGGCAAAGAGACACTCACTCCAGCATCCCAACAAAGATCAAAAGTAAACCATAACCATCCCAGTTGGAGTACACACTAAAGCAAAAGAAAAATGAGAAATGCTGTATACACATGCGAAGGTGAAATTAGGTTGAAAAATGGAGGCAAACAGTTGGGCAGGGATAAGAAGAGAACACAAACAAGACAAAATTGATATAGAGAGAGAAAGCAAGGGAAACCTTGATATCATAAGCAGCACGGATTTGCAATCTAGGGCCAACGTCGAGAGAGGAACGGAGGAGAGCGTTGTGTTCCTCATGATCGTAGTGAATGGAGAGATACTTGGAATGGAATTGCAACTGGGAATCGGAGATATCGCCTTTGTTGTTGTTCTGGAAGGAGAACTTGATCTTGGCGAGGTTGTCGAGGAGCTTGCATGAGAGCTTGTGGAAGAAAATGGAGGATTCACTGTCGAATTCGGAAGTGACTCGAATGGCGGGCCGTCTGGGAAAAGGGAAAACGGGGCGAAATGAAGGAGGAGGAGGAGGAGGAGGATCCAGAGATGGGGAAGGAGGAAGAGAAATGAGGTAGTTGAGATTGGGAGGGGGAGGAGCTAAGGAATCAAAATCCGCCATTGAAAGACACAGAATTTTAGCAGTAGAAGTTGAGTGAGAGAGGGATATGGAATTTGGGCGGAACGTTGATAGGGAAGTATGAATGAATTGACGCCCCTTTCTTTTTTTCCGGATTTTAAATTCAAAAAAACTTCTACAAATTTCAAATACTTTTTTTTCTTTCTTACTACGTAAAATTTGAACTTATCACTTTTTGGTTACGAAGATATGTCTTAATCAGTTGAACTATATTCGACATATCGAATATTTTTTTTTGTTATAATATAAATTGATATATTATATCAAAGTGGAGATTTGAACCTAGATCTCTTCTAGAAAGTAAAATGTTATAGCCATTTTTTTTTAGCCACTTAGCTATACTATTTATCAAATATTAAGTTAAATTGTTAATTTAGTTTTTTTTATTGGGCACTTGTAAATTTGGCAAAAATAAATATAATATTACAAATTTAGAACCATTTTTATGTTTTGCAAATAGAAGAAAAAATCAAGGCCCAACTTAAACTAAAATGCACATGAGTCTAGAATACCCTTAAAAGAAGGTTTTTTTTTTAATGCGTGCAATTTTATATTAGGTATATAAGTAATATTAGTGATATATTATTGTTATATCATTGATATACCACTAATATATATGATACAAAATATATCATTTTTTTTTATATTTATAACAAATATGTCGTTAATATACTACTTCCTTAATATATATGTAATAAGAAGTATATCAACGATATATTTAGTATTATATCAGTAATGTTAGAGATATACTACTAATATATCTGATATTGTTGGTATACTATTCTCTTGATATAACTAATAAAAAATATATGAACAATATACTTAGTATTAGATGTATCACTGATTTACAGTTCAAAAGCTGATTTTTCATCAATTTTTTTCTATTTTGTTTTCATTAAGCTCTATTGTGCCTACGGTTAATAGTTTTTCTATAAGATACCATAAATTTTTGTTAGAGAATCACTAAATAAAATAAACGAGAAATTAATAAGAAAAAGGAAGTGACGAGTGAAAAAGAAAATTGAATAAAAAGAAAAAGAACAATAATATGAAGACATTGATTTACCTTATTTGAAGAGGAAATTAAAGGAGTAAAACGCTTAAAAAAATCCTATGTGATTTAGTATATCATTGATATACTTCATATTAAATATATTTTTTATTTAGTACATTGTTAATATATTTTTATAAAAAAAGGTATATCATTGATATACTTCATATATGTTTAACAATATAAGTATATTATTAATATACTTCATAATAGGTATATGGTATATTCATCATATTATGTATATCATTGATCTGAAAATAAAGAGAGCGAAATTGAAATAACGAAAAA
This sequence comes from Telfairia occidentalis, assembly GCA_026257165.2. Lineage (NCBI taxonomy): Eukaryota > Viridiplantae > Streptophyta > Magnoliopsida > Cucurbitales > Cucurbitaceae > Telfairia > Telfairia occidentalis. The sequence goes on along the minus strand of JAOANK020000048.1, from coordinate 2,251,537 downwards.
ATGGAAGTTTGATTTAAAATTTTTTTGCTATATTTACAAAATTTAAAATTAGTTGCTATATTTGCAAATATAGCAAACAATTTTGCTACCCATTACAATTACCATATTATTATTTGGGCTTAATTTTCTTTTGGTTAGAGTTTGTTTACCTTTTTTTAGTTCAACAACATGTGGGTGTGGGGATTTGAACCCACAATCTTTTGATATGCCTTAACGAGTTGAGGTATGTTCAGATGGACAAAAAAGCAAAAAAAAATTGATTTATAAAAGGGCTTACCACTTTTCAGATGCAAGTTACCAATGGAAAAAAAATAATCAAACAATATAAAAATTCAACGGTTTTAAATTAATTCTACTGCACAAAAGATTGTCGGTTCAATTATATAAAATATTTTTCAGATAAGTACAAATTTAATCCCTAAATTTTTAGAGTTATGTTTATATGGCTTTGAACTTTACAAAATATATTTAAGTTTGTATTTAAAAGGTTTTTAAACTTTCAATTTTATGTTTAATAGATGACCTATTTGACTTTTTTTATAAAAAAATTTACCGACCTACTCAACACAAAATTGAAAAGTTAAGAACCAATTAGTCAAATTTCAATTTTATATCTCATGACTTACAAATTTTAAGAAAATGTTAAATAGGTCAGAGATTTATTAGACACTTTAAAAAAAATAGTTCAACAATGACATTTTTAAAGTTGAGAGACCTATTTGACATAAAATTGAAATTTTAGTACCTAATTTGACATTTAAAATGCAGAGGCCTATTAAATACAATTTTAAAAGTTCAATGACTAAACTTGCAATACACTAATCTTAAATGCGAAAAACATCCATTTAATTCCAATTTGAGTCATTTTTCATATCAATAAAAATCTTAAATGTGGTACACTATAAAAGGATGCAGGATATATATATATATATATACATATTATTTTAAATAGTGAAAGGAGTTCTTCCATTAACAATTGGAATATAGTTATTGGTTAAGTTAAATGTTTTAAATGTTGGTGTCAACGAAAATACCGAAGTCTCAAATTTATCGAAATGTTGATGAAAATACCATTGTCAATGTCTACTTTTGAGAAAATTATAAAAATAAAAAAATTTATAAAAAAAAAATATTTAACCTAACAAATAAGCATTCCATCTTCTTAAAATATATTGAAAATTCTCATAAGTTATATATTTTATATTTTAATAAAAATAAAGTTCACCTTTATGTTGATGTTGAATTCGAATCCATAGACTAAAAACTGATAGATGATAATATAACATGTTAACTGACATTGAATATTTTAATCAAGGCATTTCTAGCTCTCACCCCATATTTGTAGTATAATATTATTTTTTTTTTCAAAATTCTTCCATTCATTTTACTATTCATTGATGTAAAAAAACAATTGATAGTCATTTGATAAGATTTTTTTTTTTTCATTAAATATTATATCTATTTACTAACTTTTTTCTTTATATTTTAATCTACTTTTGAAATGATAGCCAAAAAAGAGAGAGAAAGTAGCAAACACAATGAGCAGGTTTGCATTATACATGGCAAATTGAGTCACCCACCGAGTAATTGTAGTGTTGCCAACTTCCCCATTGGTTTCCACATATTACTTAAAATAATAAGCGTTGCTTCTTCACATTAATGAATCACTAATGGAAAGAGGAGATTAGAAAGCGGGGGATGGGGAGGACACTTTTTTTTTTTTTGCCAGAATCGTCGATCAAATCTTTTCCTTACTTTAAGTACATTAAGACAAGTAAACTCTTACTTCTGCTTCTGCTTCTGCGGAAATGCAATGGATTTTGACAGCCCTACTAAAAACCCTGCCATCAACACCATTGCAT
>JAOANK020000048.1:2225081-2249575 GCA_026257165.2 Telfairia occidentalis | reverse complement strand
CTTCTGCTTCTGCTTCTGCGGAAATGCAATGGATTTTGACAGCCCTACTAAAAACCCTGCCATCAACACCATTGCATTCCATTTTGACTATTATAATTAGACACCTTCCACCCGCACCATACTCTTTCTTCTAACCATACACTCGGACATACCCCCTCCATGTATTCCATTTCTTCCCTTCAAGTATTTGCTTTTCATGCCATATTCACACTCACCGGCTTCCCCCGCCCCATCGCAAATCCTCTTGTCCCATCCGGCATTCGAGGACCTGGAGGCTGCTGCTTCACTGTACCTGCCTGCTCGATGGTCGTACAACTACTGGATGGCGGTGTTCCTACATGGTTCCCATGGTTATTATTATGGTGGTATTGTGATCGGCCACGTCCTTTACCACGTACTCTGCTTCGGACTCTTCTCTGCCCACCGCCATCCTTTTCACTTCCCTGCTCCTCTCGCTGCAACAAACATACTAGTATTAAGAAGAAAGAAACAAGAAATATAATAATATGCATCTACTTCTCAAGAAGTATAGAGTCGATTGTGTCCCTCTCTTTTCTTTTCTTTGGTAGGTGGGGTAGGGGGCAAAAGTTGTGCAATCGTTTCTGCCAAGTTTGAAGAATTTTTGGGAATGAGTATACCAACCAAGAATACATTTTTTTAATCAGAAAGAAGGAAGGTTGACAAGTCGTTCTTCGGATACGCAAAATATAGAAAGAACCCTTCCCTCATTAATACGCAAAATATAGAAAGAATACAAATTCTCCAAGCTCTTTGACCAAAATACTACTAGCCAATGGACTACTTCCGTACTCTTACGCTCCCCATAACAGATTACTATATTGTCTATTACTTGAAAAATGGGCCTCACCTGTACGAGCTTAGACACGCATCAAGCATTCCTTTAGTTCTTGTATAACTAACTCAACCAATTAGGCTTAACTACCTTCGCCCTAGCATACATAAACTCAAGTTGGAGGTTTTTCGTTCCTTTCAAAACCCCTAACCCAAACCTTCACCTTGTCCTCAAGGGGGAAAGACGAAAATTGTTGATTAATCCATTCAAACGATTCCCAAGTATCTTTGCCACCCGATCGTCCTTTTCACAGTAACAACACCTCATATTCTTCAGAGGAGGTTGACATTCAAACGTAAAGGTAGGTGAGTAGGGTGGACATTATTGTCATAGGCCAACTTAATGGATGGATGTTGTGAGAGTAACTCCTATCTGTGGACAATATTTTTTCCACTCGCTCCAAGATGGGAAATGGCCCATAATATCTGAGGACAAGTTTCTCACACTTCTTGCAGCCATTCAACCGCTATCATAGGATTCCAACTTTATGAAGACCAATCCCCAACTTTAAATTCCCCATTTCATCTGTGCTGACCATCATTTGCTTTCATTATCTATCAAGCACGAATGAGCAATTTGGGATCATCCAACATGGTCTCGCAGTCTTGTAGATACATATCCATGAAACCCACTGGAGATTGGACTAAGCATATACCTTAACAGAGGTGGTGGGGTCTACTGAACAATTACAACGGTGTGGTTCAGGAAACATGGAGGGTTGTGTTGTGCCACACTCCACCCACAACCCATCTAACCCACATACGAGGTTTATAGGCAAAAGAGCACAAATGGGACTCAAAACACCTATTGAACTTAAACTGACCATTAGTCTGAAAAATGATTAGTCGTGCTTCTCTTCAACTTCATTGCCATAGCCTGTAGATTGAAACTTCCTGCCAGAATTGACCGATCCAAAATAATGGAATCAAGCCCTATGTAACCTTAATGAACAAGTCAGCAACCATGGATGACAAAGAAGGGTGCTTCAGAAGGAAATGGGCATTACTTTGTTAGGCATTCAACCAATGCTAGGATGTCTATGCCACCTCATTTCGATGAACTCCACAAAGTCCATGTCGTCCATATTGAGTATGGACAGTGGCTATAGCAACCTAAAGCTTGATATTTCTAACACTGATATGTTTTGCAATTAGCCACAAATTCCTGCATTAATTTCCTCATTCCTTCCCAGAAGAAATTTGCTGACAATTGTCTGTATATCTTTAGTTCCCATGAGTGCCCCCAACCCAACTGCAACGGTATTCAAGTAAAGAGTACCTACCATTTCTAATTTCTTTGGAATCACCAATCGCCCTTTATAAAAAGCTAGCTCTCTATTGAAAAGTGTGGATAAGTAGTAGCCTCCCTTCTTTCTACTGCTAGCTTGATCTTGGGTAAAAATGGATCTTCCCCACCTGTTTCTTAATGACTTCTACTCCAGATGCTTTTCCTTAAATCAAGATAGATGCCAATGTTGCATGAAAGGAAAATTGTGACAATGCATCAACAACTTTATTTTCTGGACTGGGGCTTGAATCTCAAAGTCATATCCCAGCTCTGTCAACCACCATCGATATTCCACATTCACCAAGCGTTGTCCCAACAAATACACCAGGCCTTTTAGTCATTAATTCCTTTCATAGATTGACTTCTGTCTGAATGAGATGAAAGAACTTGATAATAATAGGCTACAGGCTACTGCTCTTGTATCAACACCGCACCTACCCCAGCCCATACCTCAATGCACTTGTCTTAACTACAAGCTTCTTAGCAAACTTGTATCACGTTCTTCATTGCCCTTAAGAAAATGAGTGTGGAAGGGAAGGATCCCCTCGTAGTTCCACTATTCCTTCTCCCACTTTAAATTTAATTGTCAGGGTCTTCTAGTCACTTACAACTCAGCCAACCCAACCACTACATGCCAGGGATGCACTCACAGTTACCCAGGTATGAAGTGTCCTCACGGGAATTCCAAGCAGTTTGAACCTTAATCAAATAAATCTTGTCCTCTTGAGGGAGGTTTGTTTTGAACCGTGTGAACCCGACGAAAATTTCCTCATTTCAAGAGTTGATTCTATCCTTGATTAATTGAGCCACTCCCATCATTTTGCTAAGCCAAAAGGCCCTAAGTACTCAAAGCTCCACCCAAATCTCGAAGTTCATTGATGAAATCGTACCTCAAACTACCACTAGAATACACAAACATACCCTACTTTAAAGCTTGCAACGCTCATATAGAGTCCTTTCTTGTGCCAATTAAAATTACGCTATAGGAATGGTTCAGAGTTCTATCCACCTATGGAAGGGATGTCAATTATTTATAAAATGCTACATCACCAGAGCACCTCCCACTAAGCTAATCGCAATCGTACCCGATCGTTCCTGGATTTAGCTCAAAATACTTCTAGAAAAACTATCAAACTGAATCAACTCCATAAAACATGGGAAAGTCCAACTTTCTTATCACCAACTCAAGTACCCTTTTCCTCTCTATTCACATTGCTCAATCCCTGTAAGTCACCCAAGTTCTCTTGCTTCAGTGGAGGTTTTCCTTTGTCTAAAGCCTGACATTCACTTTGTCCACTTCTTCCTGAACTCTTCGAGAGGCCTGAACTTTAAGCGTAAATCCTAGCAACAATATACAGCTTCCCCGTCTTGCTATATCCCTTGCCCTCCCTATAAAAAATTACTACTTTGTCCACTATAAAATGTGCCCCACCTGAACAAGCTTGGACACACATCAAACGCTCCCTTTATTCCCATAGATCTAATTCCCCTAATTAGGCTTATCTACCTTTGTCCTAGCATACATAAACCAAATTGGAGGTTTCATACTCCTTCCAGAAGAAAACAACACAAAAATTATTGTTGATTTAGAAAAGGCATATCAAAAAACTATAACCTCCCACCAGGAGTTTATAGAAAAGAACTCCAATCTGGTTGCAATTACTTTGTTCCAATGTTTCATTAAAGAACCTTCCCAACCATTTGGTTGGTAAAGTCTCCTTTCTCCTTTTCAAATTCCCAATCCCACCTCCACTATCAATAAGGTAAGGAAGTGATTTCTCAATTAATCAAGTAACATAATTTTCCTTTGTATTTCCTCCCCACAAATGTTCTCATCTTTCTCTCCTAAATTCAATATTACGTTTTGTAGCACTAGGAGGATAGACATGATGTAAATATGCAAGCAAGCAAGAGAGTTACCATTCCGCAAGAGCAAGTCCACCCCGCCTTGACAACCAGAAATTTTTTCATTTTCCAAGCCATGCAACTCGACGTTTCCACCACCACACAAATCTGATCGAGTGCCAATATTATTCCACAATGGCCGATTTCTCCAAATTTATTTTGAGCCCAAAGCACATTCAAATAGTTACTGAGTTAAAAAGAGATACTCAATTGAACTCTAAACGTCTACACAATGTGTAGACTGGACTTTATTTTTTTTCTAATGTAAAGCCAAGCTTTCATTGAGAAAAAATAAAAGAATATAAGAGCATACAAAAAAAGCCAACCCAAACTAAAAAGAATCTAACCAAATGGACTTAAAGGACTAATAACCAAACTCCTTTAACAAACTAAGGCTCAAAGAAAATATTAAACCTCCTTCAAGACCTCTCAAACCTCTAAAAATATTATTGTTTCTCTCACGACAAAGACCCACAAAATAGAACATACCGAAAAAATGACTTAGTGCGAAAGGGTGACGAAAGAAGGAATTATATAACATAGAGCTCGTGAGCACTCTAGGGTGACGCATCAGCCCTAGCCCAACGCTAAAATTGTTGAACGTCTGAAAAAAAAACAGTCCCAAACCAAACAAGCCAAAATACATCTCCAGGTGATCAAGGTCCTCAACCGCTCCCTGCAAAGGATGGTATCATCGAGTGTGGACTAGGATGGTGCCGTCTATAAACTGAAGGTGAGGCAATCAGGCCTCTACCTACACCCAAAATTAATCAACCTTACATAGAACTTCTTCAACAATATCTAACCAAAAGGATAGGATTTCTCCCTTGCCTCGATCAATGTTTTGAAATACCATTAACTTTGTGTATGATCGATATATCAACATGTGATTTGTTGAGACATAAACACTAAGGACGACCTTGAGGCTTTTTTTTCCTTGAAAAGACGAGAGAGAAAGGTATAATCAACTATTACCAAACATTGTATTTTTTGTCTTTTTCTTAAATAAAGATTCCAAGTAGTCATTCAAAATTTTATCTTCAATATCCTTCTAGTAGTCAATAGTAGTAATAACTAATTAAATCACCACAACTCATGGTGTATTAGCATTCATTACATACAAGAACTTTCATATTAATATTAGATGAGGCATAAGACCACAAACCTCCGGACATTCTCATAGAGAAGTAAGCCTCTTTTGATACAAAGACCACGTAAGTTCAAGGCTAAAAATTTAAGCCTCTCCCAAAGCAAGCCCCAAGGCATAAGCCTCAAAATTCTTTTTTACTATGTTGCCGTCACCCTGCCTAGACTATATGTTAATGAATTCGGAGAATTTAATACTGCAACAGTTTAACTCTTGACTCTATAAAAAGAGACTTTCCACCAGCATTTGAGCTATGTATTCCTAACAATATAGAAGCCATCATTTTCCTTTTAGCTTTGCCATCGAGCATGATGGTCCACATTGATTTCTCCTTTTTACAAGCCGTTAAACCTCAATGGTGAAAGTTTTACATCCACAGTTGGAAGTCCTTTTTGTAATCCTCAAGCCTCCCACCTTAAACTGATTGCCCCACTTTTGCCTACTCCTATTCATTTTGAAGAATTTATCTCTAAGAATTATCTTTTGTTTCCCTTAACACACTTTCAGTGGACTCCCAACACCCTCTGAACAATTTATCTCCTATGTTTTCTTTCTTCCTTTTCCTCAACAATTTACTTTTCTTTCCTTTCTCTGGATGACATATATATTCTCTTTTCTCATTCCTTCAAAACATAATTTGAAAAAGAAAAAAGTAAACAAAAGAACATTAATTTTAGAGCTTCCAGAAATCTAAAAAAGCTTAGAGGGAGTTCAATTGTACTTGTTCATGCGGATGAACATCCACTTGATCAGAAAGATCATCTACATGCTTTTCAGTACGTGGTTGCTCGGAGGTATCATCATCTTTGCAGTTTATATCTCCATTATGTCCCTTCTTTCCACGAGATGGAGCAGATTTTGACTGTGAACAACGATGAATTTTTAATTAAAGCACACGCAAACAAACAATGACAGAAAAGAAAGAGAGAACAAAGCTTCATGATTTGGATTCAGAACTAGTATACATTTTTTGATGCATACATGATACAACAAAAATGCTTATAAATGTAAATAAAGCAACTTACCAAAGCCAACATGTTTGTTTGGTACTCTACCCCATGGAAGCCAATTAGACACAAGAAATGCAGTACATAGTATCTTAAACTATGCACCAGAAAGAAAATCAAATACATGGAAAAAGTACCGTGCATGTAAGCATCAAACGGAGCCTAAGTGCATTTCTCCAATTCCCTTCATCATTTAATCCTGCAACCTGCAAAATTAATTAACTTCTTTTTCATCTGAATTTGCTTTACAAATGAAAAAAAGAACTTTATTCTACGTATTCGAATAGAAAGCACTTACAGCCTTTTCAGCCAGCTCAACTGATTCATATTCCACGAATGCATGCAACTGAAACAGAACATGTTGTGAGTTAAGTTATTCTCTTCTATAGAGAATAAATATTGTAGTGGATTCAAAATCTCATAGAAATTAACGTTCAGTAGTAGTTTCAGTGACTTGTTTAAGGCTAAAAAGTTCTCCTACTCAAGTGAACCATGACGATTCTCCATTCATAAGCCCAATGATATAGGACAGTTTACTAGGCATCAGTTAAACAATAAAAAATCCCATGGAGTAGATGTTTGGCTAAGAATCTGATGCAACTTATAAAAAACATGTTATTCTACAAACAAATAGTTGAGAAAAGATCTGTACTGCCAGTGTCTACGCAGATTGGGGGGATGCAGAAAAAACCAAAAGAAGGCCGAAATATTTTGTGGGATTAGGCAATGGAATAATATGCAGATTAACGACCAAATTGATCTGTCATATGTTATTTGGTCAAGTATGAGAGAGACCAACTAAAATAATTGGAGTTATAAAATGTGTAAGAAAGATTTTTGACCATTCCCTTTGGATTTTAGAAATTGGCAACCTAATATAGTGACCATTTCTTTTAATGAAAACCATGTTTTCATTTAAGAAAAATATCAAAAAGGCGTAAAAAAGAGACAGCCCAACAAAAGGGAGTCAAACTAAAACCAAAAGAAACTCCAATCTAACAAGAGGACCATCTCCATCTTGATTCATAAATTTATGGTAATGAGATGAAACTTCCAAAATTTATTAGAAAAATGGAGAGGATGATTCTAGAGAGAAGCACGTACACGAACACGGCAACACGTCAATTTCTAAAAAAAAAAGTAGGACACAAATTTATTGAGAACACTTTTTTTAGAGAATATATGTGTATAAATTGAAATATTTAATCCTTGTAGATTTATCGTAAAAAAACATAACATACTTCACTCAAAACAAAAAAAGTCAAGTCAATTAATGATATTTGAAGAACTTATAAATATATAAAGATTTAATTGACTATGACTAGAGGAAGAAGATGTCGTCATAATAGTTAAAGAATGATCAATATATAAAGATTAGCGTAGGTAGGAGAATCTCTATTTTTTCCCCTAATTTTTAGGTTAGGTTTACATGGGTTAAGTTTTAAATTTTCTTCAAAGTCATGTCCAAGTTGTGTTTGAATTGTTTTTTTTTTTTTAAATAATAATAATAATATCAGAAACTTCCTTTGGTGCGTCGAACACATATTCGGAGTGTGTCCAAACGAATCTACGTCCAAGCTTCCTACTCTTTAACTAATGAAAATTTTGAGAAACTTGAAAGGAACATCAAGGGGTAGAGTAGAAATCTACCTGGAAGTTCGGCCAAAGAAAAGAGTGAAAAGGCTTTTGATGCAATGGAGGATGCTGGTTGTTTATCCATGGGACAAAGGGAGAAGATGATTCTTATTAAACAGAGATCTGTTGAGCTATGCTGCAAAGTGGAAAATTTCTACAACCAACATAATTGGAGGGACAGAAATTCTGAAGGAAGGCTTTGCACTACAAACTGGGTGGACAATTTATTCCAAGAGGGATTATATTGACAACCTATTTCTTTGGAAGAAAGTAGATGGCTAGAGACCTTTTGAAGAATGTGAAAATGTATTAGTATTTAAGAGTTCATGAGTTTTTATAGCTTTGAGGCCAATTCATTTCATGAAGAAACTTCTTAAAAAGTTTTGGAACTTCGTCAAGGGTGATGTTGAGGATCAACTTGCCTTAAAAACCTAAGATTTTCTAAACAAGAAAAAAGAGAGCCGAAGGACTTTAGAATAATTAGCTTGGTTACTAATATTTACAAAGTCACTGCAAAGGTTTTGATCGAGAGATTGAAGTGTGCGCTACCTTCAACAATTCTTTTTTATTTTTTTTGGGTAGGAAACGGTAATTGTAATGTAAACAAAGGCAATAAAAAAAAGGACATCCTCACCCAGCCAAGGGTATTACAAAAGGGACTCCTAATTGGAAAAGGTTTGCAACAAATTGTACTTGCAAAATCTTTCGATAGAGTGCACCAAGTAGGAAACAGAGTCTAACTAGTTCCCAAAACTCTTCAAGGCAAGAGTGAATCCCTTGAAAAACCCTTTGGTTTCTCTCTAAGAAGCACAGACACGACACGACACGACGGCACGTAAATTTTCAAAAAAGTAGGTCACGACACGCCGGGGACACGTTAATTTTTTTTATAAAAAAATATGTGTGCATATTTTGAAATATTATCAACATATATTACTTTTAAAGTCGATATCTACCTATAACATCAACATAAGTACATAACATTCATACAATACGATTGTTTAAAAAAGATAGGCCGCTGCTGCTTCAAAAATTAAAAGTTTGTGGGCTAAAAAATGGACTGTTGCTATCTTCGTGGGTATCTCAAATAAAAGTGGCTATTTGCCTATTTCTTAAAATTAAAACTTTGTAAGCTCAAAATGGGCTATTTTTTAACTATTTTAAAATTTAAAATTAGAACTTTGAGGGCTGAATGGGTTGGGTTGTTTTCCCTCTTTTTAAATTATAAATAATAGGTTCACGTGTCACCGACGTGTCCCTGCGTATCGCCAACGTGTCACCCATGTGTCCACCCCCCCAAAAAAAAACAGGACACTCAATTATGCGTGTCGGATGCGTGTCCGTGCTACCTAGGTTTCTTTCAAACCACAATCTCCATAGTGACACATTTGTCCAAATAATCCTTGATTGCCCATTGAAATAAGTTCCAGAATTAAGATGGAAAAAACCTAACAGTACCAGGGGAAGAACCAGCAGATACTAAAAAATCTTAACGGGTTTAATTCAACAGGGGAATGAAACCTTTGACACAAGTGGCACGCTTCATAAACTACGCAGGTCGCTCATTTTTATTCCCAAAGGCATAATTGTTATGGGTTAATCATATTTAAGCTATTATTCCTGATGGATTAAATGCAATCAAAGATTTTTGAAGATGGGCTTAGAGTTTGGAATGAGCGATTTGACTTAAGCTAAGCCCAAGGCCACTCAGGTGTGTTCTTTGTCTAAATTATTTGTTAATTATGTTGGCAATGATATTTGTATTACATGGGGTGCTTTTATTTCTGGCGTTTAGATTTCTGTTTGTTACTATATTTTCACTCCTTTTGGAATTCATATCCTTAAACAATTTTCTTAAATCAACAGGAAGCTGCAAAGGAATGAAAAAAGAAGAGATGCACTTGACCCCTCCTCTCCCATTGTACACATGATGCACCATTTGGGAGAAATCATGTAATTCGACATTCTTTTTGAATTCCCTAGCACATATTCAAGAGATACTTTCACCTTTTGAGGGATTTCGGCCTTCCATCCAAGGAGGGCTAAGGCAAGCTTACTTCTCAACAACATAAGGCACCAAAGAGGACCCCTGAATTAAGACAGGATAGATGTGGTTTGAATAGTCTATTTGATAAAGAGGATTAGTTCACCTTTTTTAAGAAACCAGTGTCTCTTTGACAGAAGTTAGGGCAAAGTATGTTGCCAATCCCGTGATTTAGCTTCTATATAGTGCCTCTTCAAGAATACAAACTTTAACAAGTCAATAGAAGAATGATTAAATCTTTCTCGAACTCAAAAGATATGGGTTGAGTTGAGCTGGATTCCTTAGGAAGATTCTGTGGTATGCTGATTTTAAGGAGATGAATCTAAGATTTTTGTTGAAGTTGTTCTTCGAGGAGGATAATCATTGTCAGTCTTGATATCTTTATCATCTGGTTTGAAAATTTCATTATCCAATATCCATGGTTCAAGTTATAGAGAAATAAAGTTTATGTAAAAAGAAATGATGTCTTTGCATGTATATTGTATTAAACCTTGGTGTTTAAATGGAGATTTTAATCCGTGTTTTCAAGGCGTAAGGCACACTTCAAGGCAACAAGCTCTTCGATCGCCTTAAGGCGAAAGGCGATAAGAAAAGCGAGGCCTGAGTGAAGCAAGTATATATATATATATATTATTCTGTTTAAATTGTATTTTAATTTTACACAATTTAAAAATGAAAAAAGAATTATAAAAAGATATATAAAAATAGAATTTAAAAAATGAACCAAATTTAAAATTAAAAAGAAATGAAAATGAAATAAAAGAAATGAAAGCATAATAAAAAATATTAAAACATAATTAAACAAATAAATAGAAGAAGAGGCGCGAAGAAGTGGGTTTCCTTTCCGTGGGTTTTTTTCTTCACTAAACTTCTACCTCGAGCACACGCAATGGAGCTGTAGACAGTCAAGTAAAATCCAATCCACGAAATAATTTGATCTATGGACAACATCGTTGTAGTAAAGGTCGCCAAGTGCTTGTTCATGGTGCATGAGGCCCAGGTCGCGTCGCCTCTCGCCATAGGCACGCACCTGGGCTCGTCTTGAAAACACTAATTTTAATGTGTTCCTATGAAAGATCCACAAGGGTAGGAGAACTAAAGACTTCAGAGTCTGATATTAAGGCGCTTGAATTGATGGATCCATCACCACCTAATACAATAGTCGGCAAACTTTTTGTGTCATGATCTGTCGAGGATTCAATTGAAACAAAGAAACTTTTTGCAAAGTGCATCTTATTTATTGGGAGAGAAGAGCCTTTTAAGGTAGCTGACAAGAATGAGGATGGTATTGTTGACATATGGGTGGATGGTTTAAATTTAAGCGAATGGGCTTGTTTTCCATTTTATGATGTTGATCTAAACTCTGATTCAAGTGCATCTCATATTGTAGGTCATGAATGGCAGAAAAAAAAGGCTAGTGGAAGAGAATTGATAGAAAGATTGTTTTGTTATTACGAGCCATCAATCACTCAAAAGTGGGCCTCACCTTATGGACAAATATTTTGTAGCTAAGAGCATATTTTGGTGGTTTGAAGCAGCTTTTGCAGCTTGAACGTTTTATTCTAGCTCATTGTTCTTCAACGTTTTATTCTCTTGTATTATTTGGAATTCTATTCTTTTTTTTTTTTTGGTATCTTGTCATTTATTTTGTTCCCTTTGTGAGTCTGTATCTTTGAACAATTTTCTTCTTTTTTTCATCTATCATCGACCAGTTTTTCTAGTTAAAGAAGAAAAAAAGAATTAGGCACCAAAGATCTAACAATGAAGGCACCCATCCATCAAGGGTTCAAATTTTTAGGTCTTCCTAGCTCCTTGGAGCAAAGATAACGAGGGCAAGCTTTACAGGAAGGTCCACTCCACTTCAAGATTGGAAAGAGATTCCTAAAATTAAGGTCACACCCTTTTAACTCCTCTCGAACTCGAGGAACAAAGGAGCCTAGAGAAAGGCACTAGAAGTGAGAGACGTTACGCCACAAATCTTACCAGAAAAATTTTTCTTCCCTGCCAATAAAGAATTGATACCATTTTAACCAAAATACAACATGTCACTATAGAACTCAAAGGCTTTTGAATCTAGTGAGGCCCATTAGGTTATGGATCCGTTCTCATTGGATAGTTGATATTTCCTTCTCCGAGACCTCTTTTGCAAATGAGAAGAGGTATCTTCCAAATTGACAAGATTCTTAGTACCGCCTCCGCTGTTCCTAGGACCTTTCTAGAAGAAATCTGTAATGAGTTTTTCCAATCTCCTAATAACCTCACAAAGGAATTTGAATATGGATAGGTAACAGAGTGGGACACTCAAAAGCACTGCATTGGCGAGAGTCAATCTACCTCCCTCACGAGCGAACAAGATTTTTCCACTTTTCTAGCTTGTTAGAAATTTTATCTACAATAGGCACCCAAAAATCCTTGTTCATTCTCTCTTCCTCCCAAAAGCATTCCTTGATGGTCCCTGCAATGCATCTCCAAATATTGGGCTAAGCTAACCACATCTTCTTCACTGACATTTAGTCCCACAACAGAAGTCATGGATGGATGAATTCTTTTTTGGAAAAGATACCATTTCATTGATGAGTGAAATATTACAAAAAGGCTAAAAAAAGCCAAACTAGTTACAAAAGACTTCCAACTATAGATCAGTGTAGAGAGACTATAATTACAAAAAAGCGAATACTATTTACACCATGTGAGAGCTGTAAAAGTGATATATTCCAGAACATAATCGAAATTTCTAGCTTTTTCCGTGAAGAGATGAGCATTTCTCTCATTCCAAATAATCCAAAAAAAAGGCTCGTATGAAGCTGGTCCATATCTGTTTCTTCCTTGATCTGAAAGGATGACCCGTTAATACCATAGCAAGGGTAGTAGGGGGATCTTCAAGAATGGTTAAAGGTCATCCGAATGATTGAGCCATGAACATCCAAAATCTATAGGCATATAAACAAGTGCAGAAGAGGTGGGCTTGTGAATATGGTCCATTGTAACAAATGGGGCAGCAAGAAGGAGAAATGGTGAGCTATTAGAGCTTCTTCTGTCACTTTTCATGGGTGTTGAGGCTAGAATGGGCCACTTCCAAAAGATGAAACTTTGTTTTTTGGGATATTTACCTTTCCAAATAGATCGATGGAGGGAAGCCATATTGCTAGAACCTTGTCTCTAAAGAGAGAGAACGAGGGAATTTGTAGAAATCACACCATCCTTTTCCAGATTCCACCCCCAACTATCGTTAGTGTCTTCCTGTAATCCAGATGGAAGGATGTTTAGGAAGCGAGCTAGCTCGTCGGTTTCTTCATTAGTTAGGTTTCTTCTCATGGATAAATTTCATGAACGGGTGTCTTGTTGCCATAAATCACTTATAGAAGCCTCCTTTTTGAGCGATAGAGCAAAGATACCTAGAAAAGATTGTTGGAACAGTCGATTGCCCAACCATTTGTCCTTCCAAAAAAGGGTGGTTGCACCATTGCCAATTTTGTGACTGATATTACCAAAGATCAAGGCCTTGTGTTTAGCAATGTTTTTCTGTGGGCCCTTTGATTGCTTCAGGCGGTGTGTATCTATCATTCTGTCGAAGTGTGTGCAGCCATATTTTGTAGCTATGACTTTCCTCCATAATGCATCCTTTTCCAAATGAAATACCCATATCCATTGAGCAAGGAGGGACTTGTTTTTCAGCCGCAAGTCATCAATACCTAAGCCACCATACTCTATAGGCAATTTTACCTTATCCCATCCATAATTTTACCGCCATGGATGGATGAATTCTCAAACCTCTATTTTTTTATAAGAGACAAACTTGCATATTGAAGAACAAAAAGGGAACCTAAGCGGCAAGGAAAGAGGAATCCCTTGCCCAAGAAACTACACAAGCAAATTAACTCTCAAACCTCAAAGAAGCTCGAACAGTGTGACTACCATTACTTAGCTAGTCCGATTCACTATTAGAGAAGAAAAGGAGTGAGTTTTCACCTACTAAAGATAATTGATATGAATAATATCTTTGTCGATGATTAAAATATCCGTTGATATATCCGTAATTGGAGTGTTCGACATCGATATTAAGGATCAATCGATATCTCTTTTATCCATATAAATACCATGCAACGTAAATACTATTTTTGTGAATAAAAAACACAAACATCATGCAACATAAACATAAATAATATTATCAATGAGTCACGAATATGGTTATAAATGCTAATAATAAGATCTATAATTTATTTTAGAACTGAAAGGAAGTTAATTATTAATTTAAAAAAGTTCTATAAATTTTTTAGTTTCCAAGAATATTTGTTAAAACCGATATTTTATCGATGTATCCATACAATTGAAATCTCGATATCGACATGGTCACTGATATTTCAACCCTTGATCCCTACCGTGCCCACCAACGTTGGAGACAACCCTCTTTGATCCATGCTACCCTCAATAATTCCATCAAACCAAAATGCTTTTATTAAAGGAAGTCATATTCTTTTATGGAAAATTATAATAAGGAGAAAGAAGGTGGATGGATGATCATAATTGACCTGAGAAAGGCTCTGATATGGTTGATTGGAATTGCTTGCTAATGGTGTTAGAGAAGAAATGGATAGAACAGATAAAAGGATGCATATTTGGTATGATAATTTTTGTCTTTTATAAATGGTAGACCAAGAGGATAGATGAAGGCAACTAGAAGTTTGAAGCAGGAAGATCCACTTTCTCAGGAGAATGTATTGAGAAAATTGATTGAGGAAGCATACAATTTCTGATGATATACATCTTTCGGATACAATTTTCTGAGGATACTACACCTTTTTGTAAATATGAGAAAGAAATGTAGAAAATATTTCCAAGGTTTTTAAAAAACTCAAATTTGTGGGATCAATGTTTCAAAATATCATGTGTGGAGGAATTCGCAAGGAAAATGGACTGCAAAGCCTATGATTTTGCTGCTATCCTATTTGGGTATGCCTTTAAAAGATCATCCAAAAAATTCAAGTTTCAGAAGCTGCTGGGAAAAAATGCATAAATTGAAATCATAGAAAAAGGATTGCCATTCTAAAAGTGGTAGGTTCACACTTTGTCTGAGTGGTTCTTTCAAATTTACCAACTTATTTCATATCAATCATTCAAATGATTGGAAGAGTGGAAGTTAATATGTAAAAGACAATGAGAAATTTTCCTTGGATGGTTCATCAATTGTCCCAGCGATTCTTTCAAATTTACCAACTTATTTCATATCAATTATTCCTATGATTAGAAGACTGGTAGTTAGTTTGGAAAAGAGAACGAGAAATTTTCTTTGGGATGGTTCGTGGAAATAGAAGAGTGGTAGTTAATTTGTTAGCAATGCCACCTCTCCTCTAATACTTTCTCTATTGCATACTTTCTCTTTTGCATCCTTTCGAAAGAGGTCAGAGGTTCGAATCATCAACCCCATGTTGTTGAACTAAAAAAAAAAGACTGACAACAAAATTGTATTGACAAGGCATGAAAAGAATGTGAAGAATGTGAGAGAAATGAGTAATATACCAATTGAATAAGACAACAACACTGTCTCAAGCTAGGCTTTTTAACCCTTTGCTAATTCCCAATCAAATTTGGAATGACATTGTCCTAGATTTTATCAAGGGACTGCCCAAATGCAATGGTCGACACTATCTTTACTATTGAGGATCTCTTGAGCAAGTATGCTCATTTAATTCCTCTTTGTGACCCTTTAGTGCTAAGACAGTGACTATTCCTTATGGAGATCTTGGACAATCCATATAGTGAAGATTTAATCATACATTGTCCCTATAATAGTAGAGGTTAATGAAAACGAAAGACTGGACCAAAAAGCCCAGATACCCTATGCTACAGAAAATAACTATACCTTGTTACTGTAATGCATTCCATCAGCTTTTGCTGATTTAGATGTTGAAGAGGCTCCACTATCTGAGATTTGAGGTTGACATGTTCGAATATTCTTAACACTGCCAAAGAGTAAAACAGCATGGTAATTCAATATTAATTTAGTAAGTTGCTGAAGAACATGCAACGAAATCATGCAATACTTGTACCTTCCAACAGCAGAAAAAATCTTCATTAGGTTTTGGTGGCAATGATCCTCAGGTAAGTTCTCCGCAATTACTATGCGAGACTGACAGGGGGCAAGTAAAACAAGAGACATACCATGCAAAGATTTAAAGCATTGGTTTGTAAATCAATGATATATTGTGGACACAGGGTTGGAACCATCTCACATGTTGCAATGCAAAACAGAACAAGTCTACAAGGTTTTAAAAACATAAAATTTAAAATTATAATTATAAAAATTATTATAAAAAAAATTGAAAATAATTAAAGCATTGGTTGCTAAACAAATGATATAATTTTTTTATAAAATTTATTTATTTATTATATCAAAATAAAAAATATATAAAAATAATAATAATTAAAATTAAAAAAAAATAAACAAATAAAAACCTACTTGCAGCTCCTCCATATCTGACTCGGAAAGTGGTTGTTTACGTCTAACTTTCTTTCCATCTTCACTAACCATCTGTAGAATATTGAAGAAAAAAACATGAGAGGAATAAAACACGAAAGAGAATTGAGGATAACTCGAGGACAACACAGCAAAGGAAGATGTTAAGAAATGAAATACTCACAAGCTTAGAAGAGTTCCGCAAAATATTGGCAAGCTGAGAATGACTATTAATGAGAGCCTTAATCTTCTTGAATGATGCAACAACCGATATAGGCACTGAATTAAAATAAACCTTACTCAAGTAAAGTATTTAAGAGAGAGAGAGAGAGACAAGGGAGTCCAGTTGACTAAGTCTACGAGGTCATTCAAAATCATCATTAAGTCGTGAATATTACCAAAGCAATCTACCTATGGTGGGATGGTAAGAGCAGGAGTTCCACACATTAATAGATTGTGAAATTTCAATAAAGATGCCAATAGAGGATCTTACCATATCCATCGGGATCTTTATTGATGAACCTCATCAAATGATCAGTAGTTGCCAAGTTTAAATCACTGAAATAATATTCCACCTAAAAACCATGATTTTGCAAAGAATTCAATGAACCGAATAAGGTTAAATAGAAAGAAGGATTGGAAATTTAAAAACATAGTTGAAGTACACACCTACTAAATCAACCATTCAACATTTTTATTAATAACCACTATAAGAGACCTGGTGAACTTATATACCTTTCTACTAATTTCACAGGATACTTGTAGAAAAGTAATATCCTAGAATAAATATTTAAATTTATGATTTCAAAGTCAGCAAAGACAAATGCCTAAATTAACACAATATTTGAAGTGATCCTTGTCGAGAAGGAATAGTGGGGCCAAAAGCTTTAAGGAATAACCAAAATTGACGATAATTAATAACCTTCAAAATAAATTTACTTCAGTTGCAACAGAGGTAAAGCCCAGGGTTGAATGTTAATAACCCGAAAATGCTGGATTCTACTGACACAGCAGGCATAATAATTGGGAAAATTTCAGCTTCAAGATCCTTAAAACTCCAAGGAGGTGACCCGTAGTGGCTGCTTTATAATTAATGGTGACTAGAAGATTTAAACTTAATTCAATTTCCAAACGTAAGCAGTAGTTTTCCGTCAGATAGGGCAGCACTTTAATTATCTTCAACGATACCATCCTCCACACAGTAGCGCAAACAAATTGGAGAAGCAACTCCAAACCAAGGAATAAAAACGTAATGTAACTGATGTAGCGGGTTAAGATTAAAATTTTTGGTTAAATTCTTTTAGTTTTTTAAACACTTCGTTGTTAAACCCTCTATTTTAGAGGGTTAATCTCTTGTATTGAATACTTTTTTATCCTAACAAAATCCTCTAGGTTAGGGAGAATTCTCTCCTTCGTGGTTTAGGCTACACCAGTAACTCTCTGGTTTAAAAATTATATCATATAACCTTGAGTTAGAAAGGACAGCTCACCACTATAGCAACTTTGAAATAAGGATATCCAAGAACCTTTATCCATTTTTTAACAAGAAAGAAGAAACAACTTCTCATTGATGTATTTTAGTAAAAAACCGAGATTTCATTGAAGAAGTGAAAGAATTACAAGGACATACAAAAAAACAAGTCCAACAAAAGGAAACCCAAGCCTAACTATAAAAATGGCTCCAATCCAAAAGAATCTATTATCTAACTAAGGTCAAAATGACTAAAAGGCTTCATGACTGACGCTCAAATGGAGGGATTAAATTTAACGGCCTCTCAAACTTCCTCACTAGATCTCTTAGAGTCTCTAAAAATTCTACGGTTTCTTTCAAGTCAAATACCCCACAACAAAGTAAAGAAACAAGCCTGCCACAACTCTACCATTATCCCGAAAAGGACACAAAAGCACCTATTCAATGATCGAACCCCTACAACATGGCAAGCTCAGGCCAAAAGAAAACAACTAGCAGATCCAAAAGTCCTCAGCAAACTAACAACCCCACAACAAGTGACCGAATCCTCCCACCTCCTGCAAAAAATGCACCACTGTGGGCACAAGATAAAAGAACATCTCAGAATGCAGTCCAGCGTGTTAAGCCCCCCATGTAAAACCGGCCATATAAAAATTTTGACCTTGATAATTTTCATCTACCATAGAGCAGAGAAAGGAAAGGACCCTGGGAAATGGAAGGATTACATAAAAAGGGAAGAAAGAGTGGCAAGAAAAGCTCCCATAAGGATCTGGAGGCCAAACCCTGAGATTCCATCTATCATAATGCACAAAATGACCATGACCATTGAGAAGAGCGAGAAGAGAAGACACATTCCTCACCTCTCAGAAAAAGGGCGCCAGAAGCTTTTGGAGATCGAAGAAGAAGGATCTAAGGATGGCAAGATCAAGGCAATCGGATGCATTCTCTTCACCAAGAGGGAGTACAAACAAGGGAACAAGGCACAAAGGATTTCTCACTCACCCAACAATCCTCTCAAAAGGTCTTAAAGCCATCCCCAACGGAATAATTAATAAATTGGGACAAGAAAGGGAAACTAGAAATAATAGCTAACGAGAGGTTTTTGCTAGAGCCCAAATATCGACCATCTAAAACCTACATCGAAGGCTGAGAGACATAACAACTAACAATTACCCTATATCACAAAGCGTTAGGTTCCATAAAGAAGCGCCACAGCCATTTAGGGCATGTTTGGGAGTGATTTTAGAATGAGTGACTAGGAAGCATGGACACTTTGTTTTTGACAAAGTGTCCGTGTCGGATACATGTCGAACACAAATACGTCCAGACACGTTCTGAACACGAGTTCGACATGCAATTTTGAGTCTCTTTTTTTTTCTAAATTTCGAACACGTGTCCGACATGTTTAAGACACGCCACAGTGAAGTTTTATCAAATAAATGGGACCATTTTAAGGCCCAAATACCTATCAAAGCCAATTCAACATTTTGAATGAAAAATAGGCTCACTTTCATTTAAATTTAAAAACAGAAAATGAATAAATTTATATTATTATTTTGTAATTAAAAGAAAAACAGAAGCCCCTTCCTCCCTCACATGCGTTCTGTTTCTGCCTTCCTTCCCCATCTTTTTTTTTTTTTCTGAAACATCAATCCTCTTCCTCCATTCATTCTTGCTGCGCCGCCTCCGCTGTTGCAACTCCGATCAGTGCTCAACCATCTCTCTTAGGTTTAACTTCATTTTTTTTGTTTTTTTTTTTAAATAGTTAAGACGTCGGGGAAAAAACTAAAACATTTTAGGTTGCTTTTCAATTTTAGATAGATGGCATCTTCCTCCTCTAGCAATAATAGTCAATCAACCGTTCCGTGTCCTATTACTACATCAATATATACACATATATTATCTAAAAAAAATTGTTACGCGTTCCCGACATGGCTGTGTCCTATATTTTTCAAAATTGGTGTGTCGCCGTGTCCGTGTCGTGTCTGTGCTTCCTAGATGAGTAATTTTAACAAAAGAAATTTTATTATAACTGATTTTGTAAAAGTGATTTTTTTATATATAAGAAATCATTTCATTGATGTATGAAATTACAACCAAGGGTAGAAACCTCAAACTAAGGGAGTTAGTTAGATAGTAAAGAAGTAATGCTGTTTGATTTAAAAGGATTAGAAGATTTACACCAAGATATAGTCAAGAAGACAAGTGCTTCAAAAAAAAATCGAAGAAATGTTTCTTGTCATTGAAAGTTTGTTGATTTCGTTCCGATCCATGTAGTCCATAAAAACGTGCGGATTAAGTTCTTCCACAGAAGTTCTTTTGCCTTCTTAAAGGGACGTGCGACAAGGATGCTGAAGATGGGGCAGCCCATGTCGATAGGAAAGGCAATTTTCCATAGCTTTGTGGGAACTTTGGATAATGGTCATTCTATAGGAATGGTTTTCATTCTCCTTATCATTAAGGATGTCAACGAGGAGAGATTTGATAGAAAAATCACCTTCGTTCTGATTTTTGGCAAGAGGTTGGGGACTTGTCTGGTTTATGTGGAAACATGTGGTGCATAGGGGTGATTTTAATGTGGTAAGATGGTTGAATGAGAAATCTAGAGGAGGCAGAGTAGCTAGAAGCATGAAGATTTTTAATAGAATTATTGAAGACATAGGCCTTATAGATCCTCCCTCCATTAACAGCCTCTTTACTTGGTCAAGCATGAGAAAGGCTCCCTCTTTAACTAAAATTGATAGATTTCTCATCACCCCCTGAATGGGCTAGTTTTTTCAAAGAAGTTAGAGCTGAAAGACTTTCCAGACCTACTTTGATTCACTTTCCGATCCCTTTGAGAATGGGCTGTCAAAATTGGGGAGCCGTTCCCTTTTTTTTTTTTGGAAAAGATACCATTTCATTGATGTGTGAAATGTTACAAGGCAAAAAGCCAAGGATTTACAAAAAACTTTTCCATGAAAAACATAAGGAAGATAAGTTGTAATCTTTAAAAAGGGGGACAATTTACACCAAGTAAAAGCCGTATATAAAGTGTATTCCAAAAAAATGTTGAAGGGGCAATATTTATCATTGAAGATCCCGGCACTTTTATCCATCCAAGTTGTCCATAAGAATGCTCGTGTAATGCTTTCCCATAAGATCTTTTTCCTTCCTTTAAAAGAGTGTCCATAGGTGATGATAAATGGTGGGCTCTTTGGACAAGTGAAGTGCCAGCCAAAAGCAAGAATATGTTGTTCCCAAAACCTGTTCACACGCCCGCAGGTGTTAAAGAGATGATCTTGAGAGTCTGGACCCCTATAGCACATGGGGCAGCATATAGGATAGATGGCCCATCCAAGGGATCTTCCTTTGTAGCTTGTCGTGTGTATTTATGCAGGAATGAGAAAACGGAGCAATGATTTTGATGTGTAGACTCCATCTTTTTCCAAATTCCACACCCAAACATCTGAATTTTGTAAGTATATTCTAGGGGGAAGGATGTTTAGTAAACAGGCCAACTCTTCAGCTTCCTCATCCGAGGGATTTCTCCTTAAGAAAAGGTTCCATGAGCTGCTACTTTGATTCCAAAAGTCATTTATTGATGCCTCCTGCTTGAGCGTGAGAGCATATATAGTAGGAAAAGTTGAGTAGAAGGTCAAGCTATTGAGCCACTTATCTTTCCAGAATGATGTAGAAGCTCCATCTCCAATTCTATGTATAATGATTTTGGTGATGAGATTCTTGCAAGAGGCAATGTGCTTCCATGGGCCTTTGGAGGCTTTCAAATGCTTGTATCCACTCGTTTGTTCAAAATGGGAATTACCGTACTTTGCAGCAATAATTTTACGCCATAAGGCTTCTCTTTCCTTGTTGACCCGCCATGTCCATTTGGCGAGAAGAGAGCAGTTTTTCTTCATTATGTCGTCAATGCCCAGACCCCCTCTCTCAGTAGAAAATTTGATCTTATCCCAACAAACAAGGTGAGATGCTTTTGTGCTCTTTGTACCACGCCATAGGTAGTCTCTATAGAGCTTTTCAATAGAAGCAGCTGTTTTTTGTGGAATACGGAACAAGGAGAGTTAGTAAATGGGGAGATTGGATAGAGTGGCCTTGATCAATGTGGATCTGCCACCTTTGAAGTTGTGTGATGAACCCCATGTGTGGAGTCTTCTTTCAATCTCCTCAATAATAGAAGCCCAAAAGGAAGCCGATTTTGGCTTGTCATTCAATGGTAGACCCAAATATGTGCTTGGCCAGAAACCTAGCTTGCACCTAAAAATAGAAGCAATAGATTCCAGAGGTTGAATCTCCATATTTATACCCATCAGCTCTATTTTGTGAATGTTCACATTCAATCCCAATGCATTTTCAAAGTCTTTTATGATGTTAAAAAGGTTGGTGAGATGGTTCATCTCGTGGGACGAGAAGAGGATAGTGTTATCCGCGAATTGTAGATGGTTAACATTAAAGGGACCCACTCCCTTTAGATTCGAAAACTTTTGGCTCGACTCCCCTGAGTTACTCCCTTTAGTTGAGAACGGGTGGATATCCAACACTGCGTCAGGGTGGCCTGGTTATGTCTTCATGAAGAAATTAAAAGGCCTTGAGGGGGTTCTAAAGACTTGGAACAAGAACACCTTTGGTGATTTAAAGAACAAGAAGTTAGGCCTTTGGGAAGCTATTAATAAAATCAATGTTTGAAGAATCAAGGCCCATTGTTAGAACTATCTCAACAAGATAGCCTCAAGATGAAAGTTGAGTTGGTGGAGATAACTTTGAAGGAACGAAGAATGTGAGCCCAAAAATGTAAGATTAAATGGCTTCAAGAAGGGGATGAGAATACCAACTTCTTTCATAGATTGGACGTCTTCTCGAAAAAGTAAAAATGTGATTTCGTCCTTAGAAACTAAGGAGGGAATGGTGCTTGCGTCCGAGACCGATATTGACAAGGAAACTATCTCCTACTTTTTGGATCTTTATAGTAAAGAAGAGGGATTGCGGTTTACTTTTGATGATATTGATTGGGTGCCTTCACGGCCTTCATGGCAACAACAACTTGAAGCTCCTTTCGACACTAATGAGATCCACAAAGCAATCCTAAATCTTGAGAATTTGAAATCTCCAGGTCCGGATGGAATGACTAATGAATTTTGAAAAAGACATGGAACATATTGAAAAATGACTTCATTCAAGTGTTCCATGACTTTATTGAGGAGGGTATCATCAACAATTGCACCAATGAAACTTATAATTGTTTGATTCCAAAATTCTCTAAGGCCAACAAGGTTCGAGACTTTAGACCAATTAACCTAGTGACGTCCCTATATAAAGTCATCTCCAAAGTCCTTGCTGAAAGACTAAAAAGAGTGTTGCCTCACATTATTGATGACTCACAGGCTACCTTCGTTGAGGGCCATCAAATATTGGATGTAATTTTAGTGACTTCTAAAGCAGTTGGGGTGTGGAAGAGGGATAAGAAGGAAGGCCTTCTGCTTAAATTAGACTTTGAGAAAGCTTATGACAAGGTGGATTGGTCTTTCCTTGACGGAGTCCTTGAGCTTAAAGGTTTTGGACCAAGATGGAAGAAATAGATTTGGGGTTGCCTCTCCTCCGCTAACTTCTCCATCCTGATAAATGGTAGGCCTCATAGTAAATTTTTTGCTAGGAGAGGCTTAAGACAAGGAACTCCATTTTCGCCTTTTCTTTTCACTATTGTGGGAGACTCTTAAGTCGCCTAATTCACTTTTGTTGTGGTTGAAACATTCCAAGGGGCTTTGCCTTTGGAAATGGTGGTCTAGACGTTACTCACCTCCAATATGTAGATGACATCTTAGTTTTTATGCCATGCATCCGCTTACTATATTCATAATTGTAAAAAAAAAGGATTATTAGACTTGTTTTTGCTCGGGTTCGGTCTTCCCTTGAATTAGAACAAACCGGCTCTGATTGGTTTAAATAGTGATCATGAGAAGGCATCAAAATGGGCTGACTTTTTTTATTTTCATTTGGAGAACCTTCCTCTAATGTACTTAGGTTTTCCTCTTAGGGGAAATCACCAGGTGGTCAACTTTTGGGATCCTATTATGGACAAGATGAGAAGAAAGCTTGATAATTGGAGAGGTATTTATCTTTCTAAGGGTGGTCGAGTCAATCGATTTTGAATAGCTTACCTATCTATTTTTCCTCTACTGTTAAAGCGCCTAACAAAATCATCCTTCAAATGGAGAAAATCATTAGAGACTTTTTGTGCAGAGAGGGCTCCCTTTTAAATCACTTGGTCCAGTGGGAAGTTTCTTCCCTCTCCAAGAATCTAGGAGGTTTGGGCATAGGTTCTCTTAAGCAAAGGAGTGAGGCTCTCCCTTTTAAATGGCTTTGGAGATTCATTACCGAAAAAGAAAGGATCTGAAGAAAGGTTCTTGCAACTATATATGGAGTCGAAGAATCTAGGAGGTTTGGGCATAGGTTCTCTTAAGCAAAGGAATGAGGCTCTCCTTTTTAAATGGCTTCGGAGATTCATTACCCAAAAAAAAG
Organism: Telfairia occidentalis; assembly: GCA_026257165.2. Lineage (NCBI taxonomy): Eukaryota > Viridiplantae > Streptophyta > Magnoliopsida > Cucurbitales > Cucurbitaceae > Telfairia > Telfairia occidentalis. Next base: position 2,225,259 of record JAOANK020000048.1, on the reverse strand, counting down.
GATCTGGAGAAAGGTTATTGCTACTATACATGGGGTCGAAGAAGACGGTTGGCTTCCTAACCAAGTCTCTAGGTCAGTTAAAGGAAGAATCTGGTCGGATATGGACAAGCTCAGATATGGGTTTTGGAATTTCTCTAGATTTGCGTCTCCAATAGTCATAAAATCAAGTTCTGGGATG
>JAOANK020000048.1:2119174-2136782 GCA_026257165.2 Telfairia occidentalis | reverse complement strand
TTTTTTTATAGAATGGTGTCATCAATCAAAGGACCAACGAAACGTATATTTGCCTCATCCCGAAGAAGTCTAATGCTAGCAGAGTTTGTGATTTTTGCCCTATTAGCCTACCTACCTCCTTGTATAAAATCATTGCAAAAGTCATTGTGGACCGGCTCAAAAAAGTCTTGTCTTCCATCATCGAGGATTCTCAAGCTGTTTTCGTTGAAGGAAGGAAAATCCTTGATGCGATCTTGGTTGCCCCGGAAATCGTGGGTGATTATAAAAGGAGAAAGGAGAAAGGAGAAAAGGCTTATTCTAAAGCTTGATTATGAGAAGGCTTACGACAAAGTCGATTGAGATTTTTTAGATGTAATTCTTGAGCACAAAGGCTTTGGCACCTGTTGGAGAAGATGGATCAGAGGCTGTCTTTCCACCGCCAACTTCTCCATTTTTGTTAATGGGAGACCTAGAGGTAAATTAAAACGGAGAGGGTGATGAATATTATTTATGAGATGGGTACCCGCCAAGGGAAGAGTTACAAGAGCTTCCCCTCTTTCCCTTTCTCTACGGACTTTAGCCAAAATCATAAAAGTATCCTATTCATCTGCTCCAAAACTATAAGTACTCGGACCCCTCCCTTCTTACATCATGAAGGGAATCTAATACAAAATAAGTGGTCTTATCCTTAACAAACGACTCTAACTAATTTGTTTCCTTATTTACGTTATTACCCTCACAGGCTTCTTTCCTAGTGGATTCCACCTCTTGATCAGCTTCGAGATCATTTTGAAAGCATCGGTGTAGATTCTTTAAAGGTTTAGCTTTATTAGCTATCTCCTTCTCTGCCTTAGAGTGGATGCAAAGCGGGCTTGAAATAGAGGACTCAGAAGAGAGGATTTTCTTTTTTCCTTTATCCAGAGACAGTCCTTAGTTTGCTCTCTTGAAGAACAAACTTTCCCTTTCTTTAATCTAGAACTTCTGGTAGCAGAGGGAAACGAAGGCTCTTTCGTGAAGCCTAAAGAGGCTTATTTCTTTCTTTCTCTTTCATGAGACCTTCTTCAGAGAAGTCAAGGAGTGGGCCCCTCTGGAAAGAGACTTATCTTGAATCTTTTCACTGCTGTCAATCAAGATTGGCCCTATCGGGCTGGAGACCGCACCCTTAGACGTAGGCAGGCGACAGACCTTAAGACAAATCAAGCTATGTTCAACTCTTCAAATATCCATTGGGCAAAGACCCTCTCCGGAGACTCGTGGACCTTTGAAGAAATTTGCAGCAGCTTCTAGAGAAAAACACTCGTGAACTTCAGCTTGTCTTCCGATAAGGAGGTTTTGGTCTTGAAATGTAACGATCTGCACTGAGAAAGTGTAGTCATTTTCAACTAAGTCGATTTCAGCAGGGATAAAACCGCATTGGTTGCCTTTCACTTTGATAGCCACTTCCATACAGTCAACCATCGAGGAGTTATTTTCAGCATATTCAATGAATCCACCAAACCAATTTCCAATCTCTTTAAAGACATCTCCATGCCATAAGTGCAGAGGGATATTTTTAAACCTTATCCAACCTCCATAGCGAGGAACCACATTTATTCTTCAATGAAGAAGGCTGTTCCACTCTTCAAATTTGAGAATAAAAGAGTCAAAACAAACCCACCAGGGGTGTTTACACAGCTTCCTCGCAAGGAACTCCATTGGGCATTTCAGCAAGACCTTATCGGGGTGGAAAGGATTAATCACAAGAGAATAGTGGAGTTCTGTTTCAAGCACTTGAAGGATTCTTCTCCAGTGAGCATGGAAATCTCTGAGTAAGGGAAGGTCTGGTTTTGCTGCCTCTGGCCTGACCACATCGGCAAAGGAGCGGCCTACTTCAAGTTTCTTTTCTTTTACCATTCTCTTTGTGCTTTGCACATCACTCTGTAGGAAGGCCAAAAAAAGTGCACGAAAAGCTGCCCATCCTTTGAAGTTGGAGCCCGCCGGAATAACCAGATTCGCCTTACCCCCCAAGTTTTGAACTTTCGTAACCTCTATGAAGCTCCCTCTCTTGTTGGTTGTTTTTAAGACCCACACGAAACCATTTGCACAATGGGTTTTTTTGGAAGAATTTCTGAACTTGGGGACCTAGGAGGAGGTCTTCGATGGTGTCTGCAAGCCACACCACAACTACTTTCTCTATCGTGAAGAAGAAAAACTGACGGAGATGAGTTTCCTAGATTTTCACCATTCTCCCTCTCGACTTTCCAGCGAAACTTATAGAGAAGAACTTGTTTTCTATTTTCGCCTCCCATTTCCGAGTAGCCATAAGAAGAAGCAATCTTCGTAGTTGAAAGACGAGTCGTCACTCCGCCGGAGCATGGTTGGAGTTGGAGACTCTGATGGAGAGCGGAGAGCGCATAGTTTTTGCTCCCTTCGTTTGCAGCTCTGAGTGCAACTTCTTTTCAACACCGCCGGAGCGCCTAGTTTTCCTTTGAGCTCTTGCTTATAAATGCCTCAATACCCATGATGTTATCCAGAAAAAGTGTAGACACGGGTCCTTGTCTCCTTCAATATATTGTATGTGCTACAAAGGGGGAGAGGCCGGGACCATCTTTTCCTCTATTGCTCCTCCTGAAATAGGTGGAATGTCCTTCTCAGCATGTTAAATATTTCCGGCTGCCTACCTAATTGTATTGAAGATTGGTTAATGGAGGCTTACTCACATGGAACCTCAAGGGCCATTCTAAAGTTTTTTGGAGTTACGCCGCCCGAGCTTTGCTTTGGTCTATATGGCTGGAGCGCAACGGGACAGTTTTTGAAGATAAGTCTTCAAATTTCTCCTTTTTTTGTAATAGTGTTCAAATTAACACCTCTTGGTGGTGTCATACAAACAGCAAATTCTTTTGTAATTATCCTATGTCTATGATTCTTTACAATTGCGGAAGTTTTTATTGTAATTAATCTCATCTGAGAGGGGGTCCCCTCCACCCTGCCCCTAAGCTGTTTTCTTTTTTTTCTCTTAATGGAAGTTTCGTTGCTTTAAAAAAAAAAGCCGAGAATTGTTAGGGATGCGGGCAGTATCATGGTATCAGAACTTAATTCTTATTTGAATTCCTATATTCATCTTGATGTTAGTTGAGGTGATTTATGATTTGGAATGTTCGAGACTGTTAATAAGTTTATTTTATAAGGTTTACACTCAAGGATAATGCTTGATGTACATTGCTTGTGTATTTCCAAGGTACAATTGATTGGATAGAGTAAATAAACATCATGTATCATTTTTTTTAATGTTTCCATCAGCTATTTAGTTCTGCCATATTTCAGAACTTTTATTGCTTAAAAATGCAATATATCACAGGACGTGCGGTGATTTGGTGGCCTTACGTACTTGCCTTATTGGGGGTCTTTACCGTAGTTACAATGTGGGCGGTTGTTGTAACTGAAGGTTGCAGGAAAATTAAGCTGCAGTATTATGGTTTTAAACTTGCTTCAGCTGCAAGGTATTCTAATTCTTTTTTGGTTAAATTATACAAAATATCCTTGAACTTTAGGGCTGATTTTAACTATGCCCCTTAATTTTAAAAAGTTTCATGTTAACTCTGAACTTTGAAATTGTTCTAAAGCATAAGTGACATCATTTACAGCATCATACTCATAAATTGATGTAGCAGTTGATGTGTAAAAATTGATTATGTGGATGATGTCTTAAATTATGACAACAATATTTTTTGAGTTAAAATAAATGACAATAACTATTTTAATCTTCTATATAGTTGAAGTTGAATTATAAATGATGATAGGTACGTATTTCAATTTTTACACATCATCTAACACGTCAATTTTCATCCTTCATTTTGATGGAAAAACTCTCTAAAGGTAATTTTTGGTAAGTTGAAGGGTTAAAATGAAACTTTTCAAAGTCCAAAGGCATAACTAAAATTTATCTCAAAGTTCAAAGGTTTCCAGTTTCTTGTCATAGTAAGCAGTTTCATAGTATTGAATGAGACTGATTCTATTTTTCTGCATGATGTTAGGGTAAGATAAGGTAATGTCATGTGATCCGTTTAGTTTCATTCCTTTGTTCATACATCCTTTTGTCACTTTCCTTTCCATTTCCATTTAATGTAGCTTGCATTGGCTGTCTTAAACAGATGTCTAGCTTTTGAATTATGCTTGAACTCATTTCCGATTTTCTCTTTTTTAGTTCATCACCCATTGTATGATGCCCTTTTTCTTTTGGTTTCTGTCCAGAGACGACTCACCAATCACTGAAGTAGAGCCTTATATACCTTTTAATATCAATCCTGCCGGGATGCAACCAATTCTCACGACCACTTACCTCTTGGCGTTTCCCAGTATCCTTGCCAGGTTGTTAAATGAAATATATCCTTTGCTACATTACGACAACTTAAGTTATCTTACTTTATGTGACTTTAATCGACTTTTCTTGTGGAGATAATGATGCAATTTCTTGTATATGAAAAAGAATGATGCAATTTCTAACACCAGGTTTTGTACACAGCCTCCTAAATTCAAAATTCTGGGAGCATGTAAAGGAGATACTGAACCCTGAAAGTTCTATTGGTGCAGAGCCTTGGGTTTATTACTTAATATATGCAGTTTTTGTATTCTTGTTCAATATATTTGACATTGTAAGTTTCTTTATGGCATGTCTTTTGGTTTTAAAATGATTATTGCATTTCATATGCTGCCACATCAATAGAATATTATATAATTTTTTTTGGTTAAATATACATTTTAGTACCTAATGTTTTGATAATTTTTTAAATTTAATATTATCTATGTAAGCTTATCATGTGCTTCCTTAAACATCTACTAAGGGTATAACTAAAAAATGTTAAAATATGAGGGACCAAATTAAACTTTTTAAATAATTGAGACTAATTTGAAAAAACACCCAACCAATAGAAACTAAAACATTTATTTAGCCTATTTCTTTTCCTTCCAGAACTAAACTCTTGCGTAACTATCTCTATGTATGATGAACTTATTAGTAATTATTGCAGTCGTGAATGCTTGCATGTAGATCTGCTTCCCCTGGATAGGTTCTCACTTCCATTGATTTCCTAAATGTGCAAAGCCGTGGTGGTTGTAGACTGCACTCTATTCATACTAACATGTGTGGATAAATTAAATGATGGTCTAAGAATTGTTAATGAACAAATGAAAAGCACAAATTAATCCAAAAAAAGATATATAAGGGGAAAAAAAGACAGGAAGTTAGTAATACCAAATTGACAAAGTTTTTGTTTTTCTTGTATACTTGTACTGTTTACTGCCTCCAATTGGGTGCTTTATATAAAATCCATTTGTAATTTCTCTGCTTCTCATTAATCTAGATTTGAGGCCTTTTGTTTGACTCCTAGGCAAAGAGAAGCCCTGTCCCGCTTTTTGGTTGTTTGGATACATACACACACACTGACACGCACAAGTTATCATGTTTCCTATACAAAAATTGACAATAAAGTTCATAGTAAATTTTGCCTCTCAAAATGTGGTTGCACTTATTATTATAAATGTTTGCATCTGCATCACTAGAGCATCATTACGTACTTGAAATTATGCCCAAATTATTCTTGTGTCTCAATAGTCTGCAATTCATAGAATGAGTTAGAACCTTTTATTTTCTACCCTTGATATTTCTTAACTGGGTTATCATAGAAAGTAAATAAATTGACTCCCTTGTCATCTCATTTATGCACAACATATCAACTGCAACATTATGATGTATGCATAAACCATATAAAGATGAACTTGATTGTGTTACTCTTATACATTACTTTACTCGTCCAGGCCAACTTGCCAAAAGAGATTTCAGACTATTTAAATAAGATGGGGGCAAGGATACCAACCATTAAACCTGGGAAAGCTACTATAGAGTACCTCACAAAAATTCAAGCATCAACACGCTTCTGGGGTATATTTTATCATTGAATTTGTGGTTTAATGATATTGGCTTTCCTACCTGACCCATATTTTCATATTTAGGTTGGTTTCTCCTTTTGACTTCACATCATGGTAAATTACAGGGGGGCTATTGTTGAGTTTTTTGGCAACCACGTCATCTCTTCTTGACCATTACTTACGCAGTATTAATGCCGGTTTTGCAATTGGTTTTACATCAGTTCTGATCATTGTAAGTACAAAAATGTTTATCATTGTGTTATCATTACTTCAGTCCTTGGAAAACGTAATGACACTGGTTCTCCCTCTACACGCATAAACACATTTATATATTTAAAAAAAGACTAACAGGTTTCACCAAAACAATGCAACTGATCGTAGTTCTAAACTGTATTTTCCAACTGATCATTGGGATTTTGATAGAATTACAAAATCCCATTTCAAACTCTGCTATGGGAAGATTTGCTAGATTTGTTATTTTAGTAAACTGTTCAAAGTTTCCAATTTTATTGCTGAGCTCAAGTTGCTGTATATTCAGGTGGGTTCCATTATTGAACTCAGAAGATCTTATCAAGCATATAACGTAATGCCAAGTTTAAGCAATGCTTTGAAGCGTTATGGTGTATGACATAATGGCAAGTTCAAATGATGCTCCAAGCGGTTTTGTATCTAAGCTTCCAAAGGATCCAGTTGTCTGCTTCCTCCTGTCTTGCAGCTGAGTTTGAACATTTCGCCACTTCTTCAATTGTGTAGCGGAGTTTCAGAATCATGTGCATCCATCGACATTGTATACTAATGCCAATACCCACAAAATTTTGATCCTCCGGGCTTGAAACATCTAGCGGAACAGGGCACACACAAGTATTGGAACAATATAGATACCGAAGGCCAGTGTGTTGCTAGCTACAAGATCACATTCTTGAGTCTAATTTTGATCGTTTTCTCCCTATTTTTTATAAAATATATGTAATACGAATCTTAACATATTTATCAAATTTATGGCCACACCGGTGCTGCATTAAAAATCTCCGGTCAGATATTGGCTTCCATATAGACAATGATGCTCATATGCGAAAATAGGGACCATTGTAGACTGTTTAATAGTGCATATTGATTTAGCTTGACAATTTTAAGGTCAGACTTCTCTCGGTTTGGACGTGTTAATCCCCATTTGAAATCTAAACTGCATAGTGCTTATAGTTACAGCTAGCCATTCAGAAGTTTTCTGTCTATTAACAGATATCTTGCCGAGCATACCCAAGTTGTAGATTGTATCAAAGAGCCATCATTCTGATGAATTTTCCAATCAATACTCATCATGAAAACAAATATTATAGGCATGTAGGATATAGATGTATCAAACTTGGATCTTGTATTTGATCTTAATCTATATGCAGGCTAATTGCATGCAAACGCATTGACAACAGGAAGAAAAAGTACAATGACTTAAAGGTGTGCATTTCTCCTGGTAAATCATAATTTAGCTAGTTCGTAAAATTTTGTTTTTGTATAATAAGGATGAGAACTTATAGCTTGGCAGCTGCAGATATTCAATCCTCAAATGGCGGCTACACACCGATGCTTTATTGTAATTTTCTGAATGCACATATTCACTAATTTTCTTTTCTGTATATGCTCAAGTGTCAATGCAGGGTATGATTTGTTGTATTGCTCTCTTCACCTCCAAAATGCTTGCTTTCTTCCCATCCATATTCTCCTTCACCTGATCATAAAACAACATATCACAATCATTGGAAAATTAAGCTTAGAATATGAACTCGATTATATGATCTGTGGCATCTGTTGGTGGCATAAGCTGCATTTGTGGAGCATTATAGACTTCCCTCTTTCTATTGTTTTGTCAGAAGTGAAGATATGACTTATAATGATTGAAAATTGCGAATGACGATCAAGGCTGGAGTGTATATGAATTTCATTTCTGAGTAACATTGTAGTAAATCATTGTTTGAAACTAGTGATGCGGTGATATGTAATGTGCATCAAGGTTGATTGTTTAATTAGACTATGCATACCTTGGCCCGTAGCTCAGCTATGAAAACCCCATTGCTCAAGGATGACCGTACTGTTGTGATGTCAATCCAGAGGCCTTGGAGAATGAGCAGAATATCAAGCAACAGTCCTTCCTTATATGGGCACTGGAGCTCCAATAATCCATCACTTCCTATTATTGAGACCTCCAAGTTGGTATCTACTGAAGTAGGTGAGGGCAGGACTGGTGGTGACTTGAGCACCTTGTGCTTTGTACATCCGTCCCCAACACCCTCCAAAATCATTAGCTTTCTTTTGTCTAAACAGGTTCGATGTGCTGCTGCGTTCCTCTGTAGTTCTTCAAAACTGGACCTCCTACTACTCTCCAATTCTCTGTTTTGAGCTTCTAGATCCTGAATTTTCTGACGAAGTTGTTTCAGGTACTCCACTGTATCCCCCAAAATAGAGGCCTTGTCCATTTTGGTCGTGAAAGGTACAATCGACCTTAGGATGATAAACTTGTCGTTCAGCATTTCATTCCGGGCCAGAAAATGGTTTCCGCTAAGCTCATCTTGTGACGCCTCTGCCTTCTTTTGGCATCGGCCATCACAAGATATAGATATAGATTTAGATTTAGATGAATTGTGGTCGCATGGATGCTTGGTGTGAAGAAAGGGTACAGTATGTAAAATGTGTTTGAGTACATATTGAGACGTGCTAGTGCTTTCCATTGGAACACAGTGTTGATCTGAACTGCGAGTCCACTTGGAGAAGGCTGATTGCGTGGAGCAAGTGACGTGGCCGACGAAGGATGAGTCCGTCCACCGGCTTGACTGCTTTTGGTTAAGGAGGATGACTGAGAGCGTGTTGGAGTAGTGAGTGTCTTCCTCTGTCAGCACTGCCACTGCTGCTGTAGACTTTCCTTTATAAACAACAAACACATGGAACAGTTCAACATGTATGAACACTTCTGATCTGAGTCTAGTTTCATGGGCATGCATAATGGAATTTCTTTAACTAAAGAAGAATTTGGTTACCTGGAGTTGGCGGTACCGGCTGAAGGTCAGCAGTATTACATGGCTGTGTTAACAAGGACGGTGGATGATACTCAAAGTCAAGTTTGTTGTGTGAGTTGGGGATGGGGAGAAAATTGTTGGAAGCATCATCAAGTTCAGGTGAGCCAAGTCGAATGCAGTCTTCAGATAGCTCAAGTTGCATTATTAACTCACTTGGTTCGCCGGCAGTGACACCACCGCCCACTGCACCAACACTCCAACAAGGGCATCCTCCTGTATTATTGCTATTGCTGTTGCTGGTTGAGCTGTCCGAATCCATTTCACCACCTTTTTTCCTCTTGCCTGGTGCAGCTGAGGTACTGTAAATGTGGTTATAATAGTGCTCCAATGAAGTGCCAGAGTTTGAGGTTGAAATCTCTGAGACTGCTGCTTTTGGTGCTACTGATTGGGTCTCTGCGAAGATGGATTTGATGTGTTGTACGAAGCCAATGTCTTCTTTAACCTGAAACATAAACGTGTAAGTTTCACACACTTTGAGCTCAAACTACATACTGTAAAGTTCACTCTCAAAAAAAATGTATTAACTTAATAGAGATATGCTGTATGGTAGCAAACAAAGAAAGGGAAAAGAAAAAAACACAATTCGATGATTCGATCCATTGAAACTACGAAAAGGTACTACGTCTACTCTACATCAAGAAGTTCTAATATATATGGTTTTTCAAAAAGAAGTCATCTTAAGATCTGATGAGTAATAGTGAGTGATTTTTGTATTCTTTTTAGTTCAATAATTGCAGGGTTGGAGGATTAAACTATCGACCTTTACAATGGTAGTTGGCGTCTTATCCACTGAACTTATACTCAGATTGACAAACTCATTTGGTCGGAGAGGTATGAGTTATGTTCAGGTTGACAAGTAACACTGAGTGATAAAGTATTGGAATAACGCATTTATCTCAATATAATATAACGCTTTGTTTCATTTGAACTCATTTGGATGAAGCTGGCTTTGATAAGCGCAGCTTCTAACTGAAAGAGATAAATTTAAGCAACAACATAGATATATTACCTTGTCAGTGGTTCCTAGTTCAACTACACCGTCCATTAGAGGAATGCAAACCACTGTCTGCATGAGATTACACATTATTATATGTAAAATTTAGGAGAAATGAAAAATTAATTGCAAAAGCCAATTTATGTTATAAATAAATTGAACTCAAAAAAGAAAAATTTATGTCAAATAAATTGATGGGATTGTACCTGTATGCGAGCACTCTGGTGTTCAAATCACGAGCGAAATTCCCATATATATCGCCAAACCAACAACAAAATATTAAGAACCAATAGAATTCCTTAACAACAATGTTTCATGGAGAAAAAAAAAAAAAAACCTTTTTTGATCCCTGAATTTTGGGTTTTATTTTTATTTGATCTCTTGTTTTCAAAAGGTTTCATTTTTACCTTTGAGATTTATGATTAGTTTTTATTTAGTCTCTAAGTTTCAAAATATTACACTTTTAATTCTGAGTTTTGAGTTTCTATTTGATCCATAAATTTTTAAATTTTATGCACTTATACTTATGAATTCTCACTGATGTTTACTTTTGATTTCTAATATAATAATTATTAATAACCTATAGAAGGTTAATTTTGAGAGTTTATTTAATATTAATTTATATATTATACCATTTATATGTTTAAATAGTGGACTTGTTATTACTAAGTTATGAACCAAAAGTGAGCAATAGTGAAAACTTAAGAGTAAAAGTGCAATATTTTAAAATTTAGGGATCAAAATGAAAATTAAATTCAAAACATAAAAGGTAAAAACGTAAACAATTTGAAACCTATGAACCAAATAGAAACTAGATTTAAAATTCAGAGATAAAAATGTAATATTTTGAAGAACTCAAAACTTAAAACTAAATATGTATTTATCATTATTATTTTCATTTTTCAATTAATATATGGTGGAGAAATATATATAAGTACAGCTGTACAGAGAGTAATATATATATATATATACCTTAGCAAGAATAGCTCTGGAGAAAATTTTGGTGTCAATCTCATTTGCACCTGTAATCCACACATGTTTCTTCTTTGCAAATACCTTACCAGGCAATCTGTATATAAAAATAGTGTTTGTAATTAATTACTGATTCTATTTAATTTGTAGGAATAAAAAAAAAATCAATTTTTAACCCTTAACTTGTTACGTTGTATCGATTTTTTTCTAAACTTTCAATTTCATCAAATTGGTCCACAATTTTAACTCTTTGTTCAATTTCCGTTGATTCACATGTAAATTTTCACAAAAAAGCAAGGTAGAAGTTATTATAAACTCACTAATTTCAATATATAAAGCATTGAAAAAAAAAGTTTGATTTATACACAAATTAACAATTAAATAACTTTCTCAAAATTTACAAATTTCAACAAAAATTTAGTTATAATGTTGCTTTTTTTATATATATAAAAAAAATCTATCAATTTTGTTCTTTAGGTATGTTTTATAATTCATTGCATGTAAAAATATATTTTTAAACTTTTTTTCGAGCAAAATTTTTTGAGAGAGTAAAACTTACAACATTTTATCAAGGTTAATGTTAAAATTGCAATACCTATCTAATTTTAGAATTCAATTTGATGAAATTAAAAGTTTATGATAAAAGTTGATACCACTTTAAAAAAAAAAATTGTTTTTTTTTTTGCCCTAAAACAATGTAAAAAGGGATATAAAAGAAAAGGGTGTGATTCAAACAAGTTACCCAAATCCAAGAGGAAAAGAGAAAGAGAGAGACAACAAATAGAACCATTCGGACTCCGTCAAGTCCTCCGGCGAGAGGGCGGCGGAGGAGCGGCGGCGGTGGGTGGATAAGGAGTTATAGAGATCTCTAAGTTGATGGGTCCTTTGAAGAGAGGAATTTTGTGTATTGTCAGTGTTTATAAGGTCGGCAGCGGGATGCAGCGTTTTGGTGGTTTTGATTGCTCCATTATAATACCCATTTCCCCAAACCAACGTCCTGTCATCCACAAAATCATCAAAATCACTATATAATATATAACACACACTTTTAATTTTTTAAATTACTAAACTAACCTTCAAACTAACTCAAGTTTAATCAATGCTCTTAGCAACGAATATAAATAGGGGTGTTCAAAAGAACCGACAACCCAAAAAATTCGAGTAACACAATCCAACCCAACCCATGCGGTTTAGGTTAGGTTGAAAATTAATTTGGGTTCCTTTTTTCCTAGCCCAGTTGGGTTTTGTTGGTTTTTTGGTTCACTATATTATTGAATCGATCCAACTCAACCTAACTCATGATAATATTGAATATAAGTTTTATAAGTATATTATTACCTTAAAATTTACTTTCACTTTAATATTACTTTTACTTTTAACTCAAATTAATTTTAAATCCAAATCCAAATAGTATGAATTATGCCATAGTTCGAAATATTTTTAAGCAACTGAATTCTACTTTAACACCCTTAATCCCAATCCAATGGAACCAAACAACTCAACCCAATTTTAATTGGTTGGTTAGGTTTGAGTTCATAACTCTGTAAGGGTTGTTTGAGTTATACAAGTTTACAACTCAAACAATTGGGTTGGGTCTAAAATTTCATAAAACTCAACCCACGAACACCCTTAAATACAAGTAATTAGTACTCTCAATTTAAACATAACTCAACTAATGATGTAGCATATGTCATAGACCAAAAAGTCGTGAATTCAAATTCTCATCCTCATACATTGTTAAACTAAAACAAAAAAAATACTTAATACTTGTTTGGGAGTGATTTTTACAAAAAAAAAAAAAAACAAAAGATTTTATTATAAATGATTTTGTAAAATTGATTTTTTAGTTTCATACTTTAAAAGTAATTTGTATATAATTAAAAGTGATTTCAACTAATTAATACTTTAAAAATCACACAAACATCATTATTTCAAAAGAAAGTTAAAAAACATGTCAATTTGAGCAAAAACATATACTACCATTGCAAAAGTCGATTGTTCGATCTCCCATCTCCACAAATATTGAACTAAAAAAAAATCACTTCAAAACATATCTTCAGTAAACATATCAACAAGTTTGAGATGAGAACGAACTAGAAGTAAACTTGAGAAGGCCTTCAACAATCTTGTATCCCACGAAGTGGACAAACAATCTCAACATGTTTGGTTCATTCATGAAAAATTAGATTGAGAAGCAATACATAAATAGCCATATGATAGCTAGCAACTGATTCATCCATACCAATTCACTAGTAACAACAACGGCTAAACCCCGATCTAATAGATTCCCATATCGATAGACAATCCGGTAACACTAAGCTACTTCTTGAACTTCCAAGAGATTAAAGAATCACCCAAAGGAAAAACACAAAAACCTCTAACAAATCCCCTCTTATACAACATAACAAAACTAAATTAATTACGACCCAAATACTTTAAGTTATAGTACTTAATACATAAAATACATACCGTTGTTGAGTTGAGAAGCGCCAGAAAAGAGAGTAAGTCCATTCAACAGATTCCACTGCTAACTGCAATAATCTTCCTTCAACTTCCATATAATAAAATCCCCCTTTTTTCCTTTGGCCTTAGTCTAATTTTCACTTAAAAACAAGCCTAAAAAAAAAATGGGTTTCTTTGGTTTTGTTGGTTTTTTGAAAATTGTGAAATCAGATCCTTTGAAAGGTTGTTGGTTTGTTTTTTTCATTTAAAAAAAAAAAAAAACTGATACAAAAATGAATGAAAGTTGTGGGTTTTGACTGACTGCTACTGGTAATTCTACTTCTACCAAACAAACAAACTTTACATATTTTATTTTAGTATATAATATTTCTCTCATTTATGTCTTCTTTCCTTTCTTAGTTTTTAATTATAACTATCACTACTTCTCACAATAAATTACCTTACCACCTTAGTTTATTCATTTATATACCTCTGACACACACATTACATATTTCTCTTTTTTATTTAACACAAAAACTTATCTTTCTCTGGAATTCGAACCTAAGATTTTTTGATCAGGAAGATATGCTTTTAATCAATTGAGTTATACTCGATTTGACATAAAAATTTATCTCTTATAAAACGTATCATATTATATTAATATGATCTCGATACGTACTATGTGTCACATTTTCCCCCATATAATGTTTATAATTAAACCAACCACCTCTTAATATTTTAGGTAATGAGATTAGTGCATGTTTGTTATAACTTTCTTTTTTTTAAAATGTTTTTAAGTAAAACATTTAGGATGAGTTTGGTATGACTTTCAAACTATTTATTGATAGAAAACAAAATGTTTTTTTTTTCTAAATTAATAGTGTTTGGTTAAAATTTTGACAAGTGATTTTAACTAATTAAAAATGTTTTTTTAGAATTTTTAATAATAAAAAAAAATAGTTTGAATAGGTGTAAAAATATATAAAATATAGTTAAAGCTTTTTCAATTTTAGTATTTAATTAATTTTCTTCCAAAACTGCTTGTATAATAAATGTTTACTTAAAAATATTTTTTTAAAAAGGTTATACCAAACATGCACTTATTATATAAGCATTTTATAAAACCATTTTTTATTATTAAAAATTTTAAAAGTATTTTTAATTAGTTAAAAATACTATTAAAAATTTTAATAAAATAATGTTAGTTTTGGAAAAAAAACATTTTTTTCTATCAATAAACAGTTTAAAAGTCATATTAAACATAACTTAAATTTAGTGTGATTTAGTTATTTTTAGAGAGTATTATTTCGAGAAGATAACAAATGGTGCACGTAAGACTATTACGGATGAAAATACTAACTCTTGAGTAAACGTGAAATTATGTTGTCAAAATCGAACATAACACAACTCGTTAAAAACATATTTCCCTGATCAAGAAGTCATGGATTCAAATCCTCCTACTCTACTTATTGTTCAACTCAAACAAAAAAAAAAGATGTGAAATTATGTCACGGAGTCTAGTGCAAAGACCATGGATCACTAGATGTGATGTTGATTCTTAGAAGTTCTCAACGATAGGGTCGCAAATTCCCTAGCAATCACGAGAAACCCTACATCAAACACCTTGATAAATAGGAGGGAGGTCCTTGTTTGCAAGGTATGCAAGTAAACCCCAATCTTAGTCTAAGCTATTCATAAACTTGATTCTAACTTGAGCATCAAAGTATGTATTTTAGCAACACACCAGTGTGTAATTTATCTTTGTTTCGTAGGCACAATTCACTCGATTTCCTCACTCAAATTGATTCACGATTGATTCGAATTTTGGCTTCAACCTAAACATTTACAATTATTTCAAACAACTCTACTTAGAATTTCATACCACCACTTTATTGAATTTTCAGATGATAAAAAAAATATGTAGATAGAAATTAGAGATAACATAAAAGTATGCATGTTTGTTAGAGAGATATTTATTTGAAATATATCGGTAATTGATTAAGATGATTTAAATGGGCCATACTTTATTCTAAATAAAAAAAGAAAAGGCCCATATTTGTGGACGCAAAAAAAATCGCCAAGCTATAGGCCCAGTTTAAAAGAACCAAAGGTCCAATGCGCTACATATTTTAGGCCTAAATTATAATATTTTTCCAATTTATTACAAATAGACTATTTTGTCCATACATTTTTTAATATTCAATTTTACATTATCTCCCTTCATTGTATTATTAACCTATTAATTTTGAACTTGGGATATGATCCATGTTTATTGGCTTACTATTAGCATAATTCCTTACAAATTTTATTAAAGGTAAATATATAAAAGACTAAAAATACTTGTTTTTTTTTTTAAATTTTGAATATGAGTTATATTTTTTTATTCCATAAATTTAAATCAGTCATTAGAAAAATAAAATCTCAAAGTTGTATAAAACAAAAGATTCACATCCATTGTACATGTGGTAATAAAAAATCTAACATATTTATTAGAAAAATTATATGATTAAAGGAGTGAAATTAAAATTTCGCTCCAAATTTTTTTTTATCTATAATTAGCAAATTTATTTAAATGAAAATGGCTGGAATTAAATATTACTATAAGAAAAATAAATAGAATTTTATTTTTCATTACTTAAAAATATATTTTGACTAGCAAAGGAAATGAAATAGTAAATACAATAATTATAACAATGTTGACTATAATTAAAAGGCTACCAGTGGACTATATTAGTCCACTTTCTTCTAGAATATCTATAAAACAAAGCAAGTAAAGGAAAATCAAAATATTAAAAATAAATAAAATAATAGGCGTTGGTACAATTATATGATTAAATTAGGTTTTAGTTTGGAAAAAAAAAATAATAATAAGGACATGGGCGTATTATTGTTCATGATTAATTGGTTAACAATGATGTGACTTTTAATACCAAAAATGGGAAGAAAAAGATATTATTATTAAAATGGAATTAAAAATTCATAAAAGAATAATTGAGCAATTAAATTACAGCACAGAATGGTGTGAATATATGATTTAGTGGAGAGTCCACTTATTTCTCTAAAATAATAGTTTTGTCTGTTAGTAAAGAATGCTTGTAATTAGGGTTTAAAGAAATTTGTACACTTTAATTAGCTATAATGTTTGGGATTAAAAAAAGGGGTCCCTTTCAAATGATCTCTACATTTTTGTTGTTGGTGCCAAGTGACTAAAGCCACCAATAACCCAAATATATATTAATTAGCCCATCAAACTAAAATACTCATCTCCTTTAATTTCTGGTCTTTAACCTAACATTTTCATCAATATCTTTTTTTAGTTCAACAATATGTAGGATAGAGATTCGAACCCACGATTTTCTTTTTTTGAGTTCAACAATAAGTATGGATAGGGATTCGAACCTCTGACTATTTGGTCAAGAGTATTTTTCTTAAACAATTGAGTTAGGTTCAAATTGACATATGTCTTAACTAGTAGAGTTATATGTTCGAATTGACATATACGTCTTAATCAATGAATTATGTTCGAGTTGTTTTAAAATTATCGTGAATTAGATGTACAGAAGAGAAGAGAGTATTGATAAATAAATTATTAATTCATAAGCATTAAAAATTTTGAAAAATGTTAATGAATGGTTATGGAGATATAAAGTTTACTTATATGTGATGTAAAAGAACAAAAACGAGTAATACAATCAATAATGTGAACAAAAGATACAATGTATGTTGTGGATTATTTCATGGGGTCAAATGTATATTAATATTAATATTCCTTTCAAACCCTTTTGCTTTGATTGTAATCCAATTAAGTCTTGTGTTGGGAGCAAATGGTGGGTAAATTCAAGTTGTTTTTACTTTTCATTTCAACAAAAAAATTTACACACCGACCCATTCCCATATAGAAACACACAACTTTTTGCGCACACCGATCCATTCCCATTTAGAAACACAAATTTTTGCCCACTTTTCAAACTTGGTAGGCTAAATTATATATAATACCCTTCAAATTTGAGTAAGTTTAAAAAATACACTAGTCATTTTAGAGAAGTTTCCATTTTACCCTTTGTCCTACACGAAATATGCTCGTCGAATGACGTAAGCTACCTTGAGCACTTAAAAGTGGTTGCAAGAAAAGAGAGAAGCTAGCTTCGATGTGGGGCTATGTCAACCACACTCTGACACTCAAGTTATTGGAGTGTAAGAGAATTTAGTGAATTCGCAAGGGTATTCATGCATCCCTACTCTTGTGGGCGTG
>JAOANK020000048.1:2100500-2117237 GCA_026257165.2 Telfairia occidentalis | reverse complement strand
AAATTTTAATCAAATACGGTTAATTTTAGAGAAAATATATATATATATATATATATATATATATATTTTATCTATAAACACTTTAAAAATTATAACAAATACACCCTTATTTTTATATATTAGAAAGCAAACAAAATTCTTGTCTTTGATTTTATATTTATGCTATTGGAAAACAGAAAAAGAAATAGAGGAATAAAACCATGAGATTGAGAAATTAGCTAGGCATCACTCCCTCACAATAGTATAATGAATGGACATCACATGGATCCACTTTTATGAAAGAATATTAGTCTTTTCTCATACAATGCTACCAAAATAGACCTCTATGTCTATAAATAAATAAATAATGACCTTTTTGAAATAAAGACGATTCCTACCGAGAAAGATTAGATATCGTTGACACCGGTCAACTGAAGTAAAACAAAAAATTTTCACAAAAAGAAGTAAAATTTTACATTCTAACTTTATATATATTACATATATAGATATACATAATCTTTCAATTTTAGAAATATAGACAAAGTAAACTAGATAGAAAACTTTAAAATCTTTAACTTTTTTTGACAATTTTTTTTTTAATTATTATTGTCATTATTATTATTTTTTTTTTTTTGCAGTAAACACGATTTACAAACAATTGCCCTTTCTTTCTTTTCTTTACTTGATCCATGCCGGTTAAGATTTTACTAATGTTTTGTAACTAGAGGCCTTCACAATTTCAATAATCTAATATTGCTCTTTTAACTAAGTTTTAAAGAGTCAATCCGCGCATAGTTCAGTGGATAAAGACATGCACTACCATCGTAGAAGTCGATGGTTCGATCCTCATCTCCACAAATGTTGAACTCCAAAAGAAAATATATATTTAAATATTGAATGTGTTTCTGCACGAATTAAGAATTAGGTCAATTCTCTGGGTATTTGTGCGTCCCTCAATTAGAGTATTCGTAGTCATGGATATGGTGTGATCCTCAGCGTGATCTTTGGCCTGAGCTGAGGTGACCTCAGTCGTCAACGCACCTTCTACCACAAGCATGCTGGACATGCTGGATGTAGGTGACAACGTTTATCATGGAAGGACATTTGGAGATTCCACGTTTTGGCACCTATCTCCTCAGATTTTCACCCATAGCGTAACTATCAATCAAATTCAGTAACTTGGAGAATGACCCACACAAACTTTCTCAAATCCCAAAGTGAATGAATCAATAAAAAAAGTTTTAAGTTTTAAATTAATTATTGAATGAGAAGCATAGGGTTATGAAATGATTCAAATATTATGTAAAGGAAAATTTTCGATTAATACGTGCATAACATGTGGAGTATAAATCTTAATAATAGAGATATGCTTTTAATCTGTTGAGGTATGCTCGGTTTGATAATTGAATATTCCATCTAATTAATAAATATAAAAATTAATTGCATATTGCCAATTGCCATCCCATCAATTTTACTTATATAGAGAAATTGGTTTAGGGAACAAAAGATTGTGAATAACTAATGCCTATCTATTTCACATTTTTCCAATACATACAACAAAATGATTTTTGTGTCATATTTCATATTAAAGTTGACTTTCTATCTCTTCACCACTTAACCATCACTTGTCCTAAAAAAAAAATCATTACTTTTTCAACTCTTTAATTTTTTTTTTTAGCAAAATTTTCAAAAATATGTAACAAAACACCCAGAAATTAAGAAGAAAAATAAGCTTAATTTTTCAAAATAGAATGATTGTCGAATGAACATTAAACTATATCCTGTGAGCCTGATATTTGGTTTTCGATCCATAATTCTTTTTCAGGTTAAACCTAAGAATTAGTTCAAGTAACAAAAACGAAATTAATTAATTAAATTGTAAACTTGTGAACTAAAACGAATAAAATAAAAATCGAAATTTTATAGTTCCGTAGAGGCCCACTGCCCATGAATTTTATAAGCTCAATAAAATAATTAATATGTCACAATCGATGAGTGCAGTTCCATAAGGGTGCATTTCTGCAAAATATAATTTTGAAAGTTTATTTTACACGAGCGTGTAGGTGCATTAAAAGTTCATAAACTCGACTATGGATTCTCATTATAATTATTATGGAAAAAGGTAATTGTTTAAGCATATAAATGATTTCTCCATATTTCTATCATAGCAATTTTAGTACAATTGAGGTTATGACGATTTTTCTGCTCGCAAGTTACCAAATCGAGTATAACTCAATTGGTTAAAGTATATCTTTTCGACAAAAAAGTCGTGAGTTTGAATCTTCACCTATTTAATTAGTTAAAGACATATCTTTCTGGCTAAGAAGTCATGAGTTTGAATCTCTCCACCCCACATGTTTTTTAACTAAAAAAACTAGCGTTTTTGTGCTCTTTTCAACTTCTTTTTTGGATTTTGAGAAAAAAAAATTAGGTCGTCTTTTTTATGATTTTGGAATTTTGAGTGATTAGCCAAAATCTTGCTACTTATCTCCACTCCATTCCATAGGAAACATTCGTTTCTTAAAAAATAAATCACAATAGATTGATGCTTTAATTTTTTTTTTTTCTTTTAGTTCAACCAACATGTGGGAGTAGTGAGGATTCGAACTTTTGACCTGTTGGTCCAAGATATACGCTTTTACCAGTTGAACTATGTTCAAGTTGATAGTGTTAAGAGTTTGAACCATGAAGAACTTTCAAGTTCCAACATGAGAATCTGCTGGGTGATTAATAATACGTTGTGACGCTTTGGATTCATACTTTGTAGCTTCTTAGCACATACATGATACAAACTAAATTTCAGGCATATGACAATCTAATGTAAGTTTGATCAGTCTACAAGAAAAATATATGGCTAAGTCAAAAAGTAACAGTTTATATGATATCCTTCCCTCATTCATCTCCCTTGTATATGCTTTTCAACTTCAACTGGATGCTACAGACAAACAAAAAACTCTCTTTTTTCAGTGTTACCCTTTTCTTTCGGGTGATAAACATTGATTATATGGTTCAGCATAATCCTTCAACAAAATCCATAGGCATCAAGAACAGACCCTTGTTCTCCAGTAGCTGAGCTGCAGCTAACGGGTCAACTTCCAGCAATTTTCCGACCATCTCCTCAAGTGGCTCGCCCTGCATCTCTGGATGGCTCATGTAGTGACCATATCCCTGCCAAAAGCATTAATAAAGAAGCTTCGATTTGCCATCTCGAAATATTGAAATATGGAAAGAACAGTAGAAGAATACCATGAATGAGTAGTGGATGAACTTTCCGAAAGGAAAAAGATGAAAGGTTAAAATCAAGCATCTGATGATACCTCAACGAATATGAAAGGCTCAGAAGATAATTCGCCTCCTAGTTTATTCTGACTCAAGTCCTGCAAGGCCACATAGATGCCTTAGTCTCTTCTACACCCATAACATGATTTTTGTAGCAACTTCACCCATAACATCATTAATATGTTGAGATATTTCAGCCAATTCAAGCATAACTCAGTCAATAAGACACGTACAACTATCACAAACATGATTTTTGTAGCAACTTCACCCACAATATCGTTAATATGTTGAGATATTTCAGCCAATCCAAGCATAACTCAGTCAATAAGACATGTACTACTATCGTAAACATGATTTTTGTAGCAACTTCACCCACAACATCATTAATATGTTGAGATATTTCAGCCAATCCGAACATAGCTCAGTCAATAAGACATGTACTACTATCGCAAAGGTCCATAGTTCGATCTCTCATCCCCACATTTGTTGTTTTTTTCTTTTAATATCCGTGAGTGTTCGAGCCAGCTTACTCGACCCTACTACATTTGGTTGTCAAGAAAATTCTTAGGATATTAAATCCTAGATAGGTGGTCATCATGACTTGAACTCATCCCCGCAATTGTTGAACTCAAAAAAAGAAAAAATATTAAGATATTTCAAAGTGTTGCGGTCTGCTTATAGAAACATTTATTCATTATGACTACCGGTCTACCACAAAGACATAGTAAACAACCATCTTATATTTTAACAAACTGGCTTTGCTATGCATCAAATAGTGTTCTGACTTGTTCGATAGTTGATAGACTGAGAGTGTTCTTTTTGTGGACTCTACAAAGCAGAAGAAAATACCAATAGCACTGGCACTTAAAGCTCGGATCAATAATTATACGATTCGAGATATTAGATCCAGACATGACATTACATACTAAACATCTTTAACACCGTTACAAGCTTTGTTAAGCCAAATTCTTATCTACATTACCAACACATGGATCTCTTTCTCTCTCTCTCTCCTCTCACCGACATCCCTTCGAACTTGCGACCTGTGGGTTAAAAAGGTCCATGAAGCCAACAAGCTACAAGAGATTATTACCAACAAATGGATTAAAACTACAATATGATTTTCTTCAAACTGTAAAGCGCCCTATAAAGAAACGTGCCAAACAGAGCAAGGGCTAGGCTGCCTACCTTTATTTGAAGCTGTAAGTACTTGATGTGGTCAATGACATCATCTAGAACAGATGCCTGATTTCCCTTAATAAACCAAAATTAAAGTGAATAAGATATTCAGCCTATGCTGCAGGTAAAGAAAAGGAAAGTTCAAAACATAATTCATTCAATCACTTTTATCCTTAATAAAATCTTCCTGGGAAAAATCATGACAGCAGAATGGCTCAAGCATGCTTACTCATTGCATTTGTATAATAATAAATATCGAACGGTTTCAAGCTAGTACTTTAAAAGTCTGAAGATCTTTTGGATTTTTGCTCCTGCACCTGTTCCATATAAAAGTTCATGCTTGTCTATGGCATAATAACACACAAGTTTACCTTTGAAGACTGAGGAAGAAGTTCCTGCAATGCCTCAAGTCTTTCAGTTATCCTTATCCTGCGTTGCTGAAATAAGAAGGCATATTAAACAAGTTACATTGGCTCAAACGGATAACATTCAGTTCTGATAGTTGTTAAACGTAAAATTATAAATAATTAAACATAGAATTGAATCACCACAAATTTGGATGATGAAATAAAGTTGGTCTGTGTATCTTTCACAATTCTCCCTCATGGCGTCACATTTCTGCTCTTTTTCTAAGCAAGCATTTAATGGAGAAAATTTGGTCACAACTAGTAAGGTATTTGACTTACACGATCGGTTGAATAACCTCTTCGACTTGATGAACTGGGACGTGTTTTTGATGGAATACCTGGTGCCTTGTTCTGATCCAAAAGGCACATATTTGGATTACATGAAAAAAATCCAGATACTGGAGTTAAGAGTAAGAAATGTTGATTAAGCTACAAATATGGTTAATATACATTGTGCCCAAAAATGAAAGCAGAGAACTTAGAGGTGATATATGCCTATATCCTTGTAATTACAAGATCTATATTGACTTCAGCACAGAAAAGCCCATAAAATTTGCATATATGTTGGGCTTGGCACAGATTGGCTTTACCTTGTGTGAATCAGTAGATTTTGAACTGTATGAACCTGTGGGACGATTGTATAGAATTTCTCCATGAATTTCAGAGACTGCATCAACAGGTTGAACATTACCGACGGGAACACTTGTTAACATATCTTTGGTAGATGCCTTTCGAGGAAAATTTGAAGGTTCAGCAATAGAGTCAATGACGGTGGGAGATGTTTTTGCAGTTTGAGTCCACTCAATTAAGTGGGGGAAGTTGACTTGGTTTACACTCCTATCAGCAGGCAAAACATGGTGATGGTTTGTGCAATCTCCAATGTTGACACTCGAACCAAAATTCAGAGAGAACATTTGTACAGAGTTATTGCGGCCATTTTGTCCTTCCATTTTACCTGAGTTGTGACTTTTTAAACCTTAATAGGTCAAAATGAATCAGCCTTCAAACTGAATTTATTAACTACAAGAATGAAACAATGACTGGCCATGCTTCAGTATGGCTACTACTTAACTGGGAGCTAAAACTTGCTTAGAATAAGCTAAAGATGCTTCAAAAAGTCAAATAATCCTAAAAATCATCTGAAGTCAGCGTTGTTAGAGCAATTAAGAGGAACTCAATACAAGATTATAGAAGTATTGAAACGAAGTAACTTTAAGGCACCATATAAGTGATTTTTATTTTTCATATCAGAAATATATATTTAAAATCCCTGGAAGAATAAATGTTCCATCAGCCCGCTCTTGGGAACTTGAACCTAGAACATCTCTCCATGATGCCAAAAAGTATTGATACCTGAGCACACCCAATAGGTATTTGAAAACCCATTGCCATATTTTCCATTTCTTTGCAAATATGGGGAAAAAAAGTGTTAACTAGAAAAAATATTACAGGGTTTTCATGAATAAACAAGATTGGGGAGGCAGAGCTATAGAATATGGAAAAATAAGTAAAGAATGATAGTTTCTATGTAATAAATACAAAAAATAATATAAAGCCATTAGAATGCTAAGGTTACGTACTGAGAAAATGTTAATAAGTTAATGAAGCTATGGAGAAATAGGTGATAATAGCAGAAAAGAAAAGGACCTCAGAGATAAACAATGGTGAAAGCGGGAGGATGAGGGTCTGAAGGGAAAGAGGAGAGGAGAATTGGAAGAGCAAAGAAGAGACCGAGAGAGTTGAAGGAACGACGCTGATCACTGATGATTGTACCTGTACAGTGGTATGTATTTACCCACTTCTTTTTCTTTGGGTTAAATTGCAAATTTTGTTTTCATACAATTTTTTTGTTTTGTGTTTTGTTTTCCTATTTCCATCTAATCAGCCTATGTACATACTTTTAGTTCTAATAACGTGGGTGTAGAATTTGAACTTCCGACTTTTTGATCAAAAATATATGTCTTAATTAGTTGACGTTGAATCTCTAATCATTCGTTCATCTAAAAGTCTTCTCTTATTGACAAACTGTGCAAAAGTAGATGGACGTTGGTGGAGGTATTGTTGCTTCTACGAGCGAAAAAGCATAGAATGCACTTCAACCTGCTCATGGCTAGATCGATAGGTTTCGAGTAATAGGAAGAACTTGAAGATTCTACCTTTGGATAGGGACTACACCTAATGTTCTCATTTTCGAATTGTGTTTGGTTTGATTATTTAGAATGTGTATAGGAGTGATTTTGGAATGCCAAAAATCACTTTTGTCATGAAAAAATTTGGGTATGACAAAAATGATTTTGGACCTTCTAAAATCACTCCCAATCACGGCTTTAGTGAATTATAAACTTTAAAAGTTTAATTTGGTGTTCAATGATCTTTATTTATTTAATATTTATTTAAATTTGAGAATTTATTAAATTTTAAAAATATATAAAAAAATTAAATGTTAATAATTTATTAGATATTTTTAATAAACATTTAAAATTTAATAGAGATGAAATAAAAAAAAATTAGATTAATCTTGTAATTGTAAGGCTTAATTATATAAAATACCTCTATAATTTTTACCTCGTTTAAAAAATACTTTTATTCTTTCAAAAGTTTTAAACCTTTCACCTTGATTAAATGTTTCAAAAAATATCCTTAAGAAAAAATTGGTTGAATTTTTGACAAAAAAATTGACGTGTCTACTAAGGTATGAATTATATGGATATAAAACAGTCTACGTGGCAACTTAAGTAAAAAATTGCAGGATTTTATGATTGATTTGAAACTTTAAAATAAAATAAACATTTTTAAAAATTTTAAATCAAAATATAAAAATGCATGCAAAAAAATGGAATGCTGTTTTTTTTTCACTTAAATTGCCAATCAAGCTGTTTTGTATTCATGTTTTTGAACTATTTAGTAAAAATAAAGGATAATATTAAAACTTTTCAAAAAATAAAAATATTTTCGAAACAAGGTATAACGTATATGAGTATTTTGTATCACTAACCCTAATTGTAATTTAACTTTTTTTTTTTTTTGAACGGAACAACCTGCTGAACTGGGCAGGATTGTCATTTCCTTATTCGTCCTTTTATTCTTTTTATTTCGATTTAAACCCATCGACTTTCTCAAATTACTAAATCTAGCACACACGCACACCGCAGCACGTACAAATTTACTCCTCTCCCGCTTCGTTTGTTTGTCTGTGTTTGAAACCCTACATTTCTACATTTCCTCTGCTATCATGAAGCTTGTTAGGTATCCTCTTTTCTCTTCTTTTTGTTTTTCTTTGAGATTATTTTTCTTGATCTACTCGTCATTGAATGGTTGTTCTTATGTTTAGAAACTTGTTTTTAATGAATGCACAGGTTTTTGATGAAGCTCAACAATGAGACCGTCTCAATTGAGCTAAAGAATGGAACCGTTGTCCATGGCACTATCACAGGTTCCCATCTCTCTTTCACTCGCAAATACGCACTGGTTAAACACTTTTTTTTTTTTTTGTTAAACCCTAGATTTGTGAACTTGCGAGCAGAGCATTGTTGAACTTCAACTGCCATTCTGTTTTCTTCTTTATATCCCACTATTACTGGAAGTTGTAGAATATTTTAGTCCAAAGGGATAATTGGAATTTGGATTCTACTTTCAAGTACAAGTGGTTTATGATATTCTATAAGCCGCCTCTTGACAGCAACCAGGAGAGGTTGCCTTGGTTGTCAATATGTAAATTGTAAGGGACTTAAAGAAATGAGTTTATGGAGGTCATCTAGATCGGGAACGAGTTTCCTTGGCAACCAAATGTAATAGGGTCAAGTGGTTGTCTCGTGAGAATAGTCGAGGTGCACGCAAGCTGACACGGAAACTCACGGGTATAAAATACTAATAATAATAATAAGCCCTCTTTATAGCCTAGATTTTTATCTGCAACAATGCTGCTAAAACTTTCAATATTAATCTTTCATCAAAAGCTACGTGTGGCTATTTTCTTGTGGTGGCTACGAGTACATTGCTACTAGAAGTCACACAAGGTTCAGCCCGTCCGCCGGTGTATGACTCTCACTATTCTTGCTATTTACTCAACAACTATCTTTACTCTAGCTTTTATCTTTATTTTTAACAAAAAAGTATGGTAACTTTGGGAGATTTGTTTAAGAAATAATGGCTACTGATGTCATATCCATGCATTCTTTCCATTTCATGACATATCAGTCGATTTAAACCAATGTTAAAAATATCCTCTCACATTTTTTGGAAGCTCCTACCTCAGGGAATGACTCCATTTTGTAGGGATTATTTCTTAAACCAAGTGAACATACTTCAACTTTTAACTTGTACTGTCTTTCACCTTCACGGCTTCACCAGAATGGGATTAACTCAGTCCCAGAGTAATTAAACATTAACTTCTCCCGAATTTGGGTATTTTGGGTTTTGTAGCCTATATGCCCTTTTGGTGAATTATGATTTCTTTTGAATAACAGAAGAGACTATACTTAACCAAAATAGAAGCAAAAAGACTAACCTAGGGACTAGGTAGAGAAAACTGCACCCAAAAGAGCTACAAAAGAAGGGCCTTTCAATGGAATGTCTTGTGATTGATACATCACTACAAAGACGTGTGTGGTACACCATCACAAAAAAAACTTTAATTTCTCTCCTTTCAAAGAAGTCAGAGGAGAGCTCTAGAAGCACAATTCCAAAGAAAATCTTAGCCTTGTCTTAAGGCCTGCCTGTTTTGGCTTCCCAAAACCAATCATCAAGAGACCTAAGTAAGGCATAGAGATTAACCTATCTTGTTCCAAATGAAAGACCACCCCTCTATAGGCGAAAGAACATTGGAGAAAATGTGATTTTGGTATTCCCCATTGGAATAGCAAAGGAATAAACCAAGGGGCACAGCCCAATTTGGGAATTTGTTGAGCTTCTCTTGGGTATTGAGGGTTCTATAACTTATAAGAGACGATATAAACATCTTAACCTTCCTGGGGACATTGAACTTCCAAATTGATTTAACCAAAGGAGTTTTCAGAAAGTCTTAGGGAGTTTAATCATTAATGAAAGCAGATTTAGAGGAGAAACAACTGGATGAACCAATGGATCATACCACTTTGTCTTGCCCACCTTCTAACTAAACCATATTAATTTTTCTTTAAAGGCAACCCAACTACCAACCCCTCTATCAAAATGACCTCTTTGGAGACCCTAATCTCATACTCGTTGGGCATCATTTCAGCAATCACTAATGGAGCTCAAGAATCACTCCATAATCATCCCCATATGTTACCTTTGGTGTAGGTTTCGTCACGACTCACCTAATAGCTTTTATAGGTGCCGTAGGAGTTGGTGAATTATGCTTAGATTGCATTTTATTGTTGACATTTCCTATACAGCTTCCACCAAACGTATTTCTCTATGCTGCTGCTACTGAGACTAGTAATTTATTAATGGCAAGAGTCTTTTCCTTCAAGATGTTTTTATGGAAGAGTTGACTCATAGTTTTTAGTTGGTTACATCTTCTGTTGGAGGATTTCACTTGAGATTATAAGTGTCTCCGTACATACAATATGCTGAACCTACATTGCGCTCATACTTTGTGAAATCTTGTGTTTGACTATTATACATAGAAGGATCTAAGTTACATCACATGTTTCAGTTGCTTTCAACAATTACTTCTAAAACATGCTCTATTTAGATGACTATCGTAGAGATTGACCCTACATCATTGCAGCTGTCCTGTTTAGATATAGTTATCTAAAAAAAAGGAAGACGTTGCATGAATTTAAAGTAGAAGTACGTACTTTTTTTTTCTTGAAGATAAGTACTGGTCGTGGTTAGAAGTCATTGACGGGCTGATTTTCTTGCTTAGGTGTGGATATTAGCATGAATACACATTTGAAGGCTGTGAAGCTTACTCTTAAGGGGAAAAATCCAGTTACCATGGATCATTTAAGTGTGAGGGGTAACAATATCAGATATTATATTCTACCTGACAGCTTGAATCTTGAGACTTTACTTGTTGAAGAGACGCCTAGGGTCAAACCCAAGAAACCAACTGCCGGTATGCGTTGTCCTTGCATTCTGGCCCATACTTTAGTTACTTCCTGCAAGTCAGATTGTATTATACTGAATCATATGCTAATCCATTGTCAAATATGTTGCTTATGTATTTTTCAACTCTGCTGCAAATGTAGGGAGGCCTTTGGGACGTGGTAGGGGCCGCGGACGCGGGCGTGGTCGTGGGCGTGGACGCTAGATTTGTTACAGTGGTTTCAAATTTTGTGCCCCCTAGTGTAAACACTTGTATCGTAAGGGAGGTTTATGAATTTAGCGACGTGGAGGAGTATAGCAATTCACTGTCCAATCTCGTGTTTCTTACAATGCTATGAAGTTTTCTTTTTATGATTATGTAGCTTAGCTTTGCGATATTTTCTGCTGCCTGGAATCAATTGAACCCTGAAATCTGAATCATCTTTATATTGATATTATAATTTTTTACTTCCAACTCCTAAAGACTGCAGTACTTGAGTTTTTTATGATGAATATGGGGAATGAGAGATTCAAACCTACGAGTTTTTAGTTGAAGAAATATGTCTTAACTAATTGAGGTATGCTTGATTTGGTCATGCAGTATTTGAGTTGGTTATGATGAATATCAACTTGTTTCTTATGGTTGTCTATGACTATTTTGTCCCATCGTTGATGTAAGACATTTTGTGGTGATCTCTTCTAGGTTGAAAAAAAGGGTCGAAACTTCTTGAGCTTTTTCTTCCTCCATCTACTTTTTTTTCTAGAAATGTTGGAAAATACAAAGAATCCGAGAAGCTTAACTATGCAAACACTATCTCAATTGAAAGAGAACTTTCAATTTATCGTTCTTGAAAATAGTTTGTCTTTAATATTATGTTAGTTTTTCTTTCATTATGATTTATTTTAGGTGTGGTATAATGTTGATATTCCTTTCGTTATGATTTATTTAAAGGTACACCAAATTATTATCATCATTGATATGCTATTATTGACTTTCGATGAAATGTGATGCCGATGTAGTTGTGTAGTTTAAGATGTGTGTAAGCAATGTTAATGGATTGAGATGAAATGGAAGACATAATTAATTTTTAATTTTAACTTTTAATCTATTTCATTTTCATTAAAAAAAAGGAAAATTTATTTTACAAGATCTTTATATATATTGGTTAAATTATAAGTTTGATCTAAAAATTTTTAAAGTCGTTGGAGGTGAATATGGGAGAATTTTTAAAGTCGTTGGAGGTGAATATGGGAGTTGTGACATGGCAACCAACTAGAACTCTACAAAAAGAGTAGTAGACTAGAGAGCCACCTTGGGGATCGGCCACCTCGAGAAAGGGGCTGACCTTTGGAAGCTCAACATGCACAATGCACGCTATCAAGAATCTCCTTGCCAACCCTGTCAAAGTTGAGAATCACGTTTCATTCATTTTGTGCACTGAAACTAGTCTTATGGCAAGTACGTATTATTACTATACTTGAATTCTAGAAAATTAGCCAATACTACTGACTTGAGCATCAAAGTGTAATTGTGTTTAATAGATACTTTAGCTTAAAAAAAGTATTTATTAATTTTTTGAAAATAGGTTGTTGAACTTTATTAAATTCTTATACTTTTAAAAATTTGTTCTAATCTTATGTCTAACCGGCTCTACAGGTTGAAGAACGACGAGAAACGAAACTTGTAATTCAACCGATAATATTTGGACCCTCCTTATGGAGGAAACTCAATGGCCCTTGTTAATTTAATTTAGAGTTAGGTTTTTATAACAATTTATGTATTCTTTGTCCAAGGAAAAGCTTGAGTAACAGAACATTGTTTCACGACGAAATCGAGTATAGTTCAATTGATTAAAAATATATCTTCGTGATAAAAAAATTATAGTTCCAATCTCGACCCATGATGTGTCGTTGAACTAAAAAAAGAAGAAGAAGAATAAGCATTGTTTCATGGACTGGGGCTGGTATCAAACATTTTCTTCGTGGCTAAGGTAATTAGGAGGAGAAGGAGAAAGAATAGCAGTAGGAGCTGTGTGTCAAAGCTTGTGGGAGACCTAATCAGTAGCCGTAGCCGTCACAACAACAAAAATGGGAAAGAAACCGTCGGCGACCAAACAAGCATTTGTCGTCTTCGGAGCTTTGGCGCTGGGATGGCTAGCCATAGAGATGGCTTTTAAGCCCTTCCTCGACAAGGCGCGCTCCGCCATGGACACCTCTGATCCTGCTCGGGATCCCGACGACGTTGTCGATAACCAATCTGATCACAAGCCATCTGATGACGATGATGAAACTACCGGTGCTTGAACTAGAAATTTGAATTCCAAAGGTACGTACGAGAGACTTTTTAGTTTGTTCGTAGCCATCATGTTGTGAATTGTGATGTTTGAGGTCAGTACAAGACCATTTTAATTGAACTAAAGTGATTTAGCTTTTACTTTTATAATTACTGCCTCTCTAATTTGGTTTCCCATCGGTTTCTGAATGTGCTTGATTTGCTAACAATTCTAACTAGAAGCTTGGTACTAGGGGGGGTGCGGGTTACCTATTCGAGGAATGGTTCTAAAGAAATAAGGTGTTAAAACTTGTTTATTGTAGTGCGTTTGTGACAATGCGGCTACACTGAATCAGATCCTCTGCTCATGAGGTTTCTCATTTGCAAAAGTTCAGAGGCCAAAAAGCCTCTTTAAAACATTAGTTTAGAGTGGTAGAAATTTAGCCTTATGTGTTGAAAATCGAATTCAATTGTGGCCACGAAAGAGTTGATATTTAAATTATATGTTATTAAGTGTTAGTTGGGTGATGGGTCTTTGGCCATATCATCATAAAACTGGAAGAAGTTGCCGACAACTAATATTAGGCAACAAACTTGACTAAAACCGAGTGTTTTATGTGATAATGAGGTATCTTTGTCGAACATTATTCGGTGGCCTCGTTGCATCCTCCTTCCACTTTGGTTTTAATATCAAGATCCATTTTTGATCTATAAACTTATTAATTAGCTTGTATTGTCATTAGATGCTTGATTATGTATCATCACATGCCAATTGTTGCTGTTGACCTTAAGATAAATGGTAATGAGAAGGAAAATCATAAGATTTCACACTTGATCTACACGACTTATCACAACTCTATCCGTTGGGAGAAAAAGGGGATTAACTGGAGAGACAGCAATGAAAGTGGTAATGGCTGAGTTGCTAAATAACATAATCAAAGCGAGAGTTCCCTAAGCTTTCTGTTAGTAAAGCTTTCTTTCTTTCTGTCTTCGAGTCCTCATTTGGGTATTTCGTTTAAATAGAAAGAAGTAAGATTGTGAACAGAATAAACATTTTTCAGCCAAGCTATGAGGTTGACCACCCATTCATTAGGGCAAGTGTCGCTTGTAGATCTAATTTTTGAAATGTTAAGATATAATTTCGAGACTCTTTCTGCATTAAACTCGTATCCTCTGCTTTGATGTAACAAAAATGCATCTAACACTACTTGATACTATAGGCTTCTCCAAACATCGTGTCATGCGAAAGAACCAATTATTATCCTGATATCTCCATTAAAATTGGAAAAGAAAAACACGATCCCGAGTCCCAACCAACCCAGATAAGTCAAAAGAGAGAGAAGTGAAACAAGTGCAATTCAAAGAAGAGATAACATTGAGCACACTAGTTGGATTGGATCCATGGAATGGAACGTACATCTTTGGACAATCTTTACATCACAATCGTCGTCAACACACCCAAGTGAAGTGGTTAATAGCAAATCAGAAAAGTCTTGTCTAATCGTCAAATGGGTATTGCTCGTACCTAATTGCACAGTCATGGAGCACCGCACGACCCCCAATCCTCATTTGACACGTTCCCAACACGTTTGTCTTAGCAACGCCAAGACAAGCGGTGCAGTCTGAGGTTGTGAGATTTTGGTTACAGGAAGCATGACCATAAGCGAACGCATTAGGATAAGGAGATATGTTGTAGAAATCATATTTGTTGCTGGTGGGAATTGAACTCTCCAACTCATTTAGAACGTAATCCAGACTCACTGCAAAAGGATCGCCCCCCGTGAAAATTCCGGAGTTGCACAAAACAGACGTGACTCCAGTGTTTGGAACACACATCACCATAGTGGACAACCCAAAGAAAGCTAGAAAAGCCGCTGAAATCTTCAGACTGGAACTATCCATCTCTTGTTCTTCTTCCCTGATTTTTGATCTGGTTTAGGTATAGACGAGACATTTGAAGTTGAAACATAAGTGGGTCCCATCTATTTTCTTGGTTTTGTTTTATTCAATGCTATGAGTTTTTCTTTTGAAAAAACATATATTGTTTGATCTGTTTGTCTCTTTCTCTGGTTTTGCCTAGTTCCTTCTCCATTTGTCTCTTTCATAAAGTCACAATTTTGACCCCGTGTTCGATGGAGAAAACAATGAGTTCTGTTCACAGTTTTAACTTCTTTTGATATAAGAAAAATAGTCAATGGCTAATCAAAATAGCTCTCATGAAGAGTTCTTTTGACAAGAGAACTGGCATGTTTTCAGTGTCGTAGCCATTTAATTCCTTATCTGAAACAGGGTTTCAAAGTAGTTAAGATTGCATCTTGTAGACTTTTATTGATGGTAGAACACTCCAATTGTTTATGATTTGGTTAAAAGTAAATTCTTGTCAGCAAGAATCCCTAAAATTGAAGAGTTATAGCCAACAAATTACTAACTGTTTGTTATATTGTATTCAAGTAGAATGCTTCTTGGCTAGTTCAGTAGATTAGTAAATAAATCATTCCAAGTTGAACCAGTGACTCTCTTGTAATGGAGCCAGAGTTTAACAGTTCTCACTGACCTGCAGTAGACTTGGCTGTTGCCTTTGGGAAGTATTCAAGTTCTGTCCTTTAAGGAAAGGATACTTCCACTTACTCTTTCACTTTATCTAAATTCTTAAGTGATATGCTTTGTACCTTATTCCCAAAGTTCTTAATACAGTTTCTTCAAGCATTTTAAGGTTCAGTGTAACAACGTTTTCCAGAAAAGCGGAATAACAGTTTGCCGAGTTTTAAAGTTGGATGGAACTCTCTCTGTTGGAATTCAACTAAATTTCACATCGGTGAGAAGGGAGGGGAGTTCTTGAATATGAAATCGAGAACAACATCTTTCTTAGTATAATACTTGTTTAGGTAAAGTTGAAAATAAAAACCATACATGCTTAAACGATCCATGATAGATAATATCATGTTACTGTAAAATATGAGAAAATCCTAACAAGTAGCACTAGAGCCATATCTCAAACATAACCTATGTGGATAGAATCCTTGGAAGACAAACAAAAGTGGCGAGCCTCAGAGGAATTGATTAGGATCCGGATAGATGGATATGAAGGAAGGCTTGGTGGCCTTTTGTTTGAGAGGAAAATTGTTAGAGATGCAACCTAAGTGTCATATTATTTAAAAATGAGAGAGATCCAGAGTGTACAGGCAAAAACAAGATCTCTATTACTTTGGATATAATTAAAAAACAAAACTATGTGGACTTAGGTTTAAAATACAAAATCATGTAAACTTTAGTTCATTGGGAACAATATTATACTATTGTAAAGATACAGAAAGATTTGTGGTCCTAACATTCTCTTCCCTAGAGTTGCCTTATTAGGATGAATACACCATGCTTATTACTTTATAGTTTTTTCAAATCTCAAAAAGATGCCAACATTTTAGTTGGTCCAGCTTGAATTTTCTTTTGGTTCAGTCTGCAGGTCGGCTACCACTGTACTCATTAAATGGATCCAACTTCGGCTCTTATGGGGTGCAGAGCCAAAATGAAACGGGTCTGCATCTGCAGCAACTCCATTGTCAACTATGTGCCACATCCACAGTGAATAGGGCTCTTATTATTATTCCCCCT
>JAOANK020000048.1:2020773-2042457 GCA_026257165.2 Telfairia occidentalis | reverse complement strand
GAGAATGAGGAGAAAAAAAGTACAGTAATACATTTTTCCTATTTATAACATCATAACCATGACTCCCGAATAAGTTTTTTCGGTCTGTTTTACTCACAAACTTTACAAATACACTCGTTGCTATGTTACATTTATTTTAGAAAAACTTATACACAGCATTTAGTTTTACCTCTGTAACACGCCCTACTATGATATCACCAACCTCCGGTTTATATCTAATAACCAATACACACAATTATTACATTCGAAAAGACGCAAGAACAATAAACCAAAGAAAGTGAGACATTAAACTATCATCAAGGAAAATCAAATTACAAAGTTTTAGGGACAACCTAGCACGCAAGGCACGTACGTAGATGAGCTTATTGACTCGCTCAACCACTCCACAAATAGTGGCAACTACTTCTCCATCCAAGTCAAGGGTCCCATGTCCCCTGTATACAAATTTCAATTAAACCCCAATGCATATAATCCCCTGACATATATACAATCCAAGCATCTATTATATAAAGATAGTGAGAAAATTATATACTTGAGGACGCCATCCTCATAATTGAGAGGGATAGTATCAGCAACTATAACAGAAGCATCGGAATTGAGCTTCGCGGAAGTAGACTCAAGCGTTTCTAGGGCTCTTTGGAGCCGAATCTTTTGAGTTTGATTCAAGGAAATCTGTAATCCTCTCATATCTGCGTTTAGAAAATTTCTAGATTAGAACAAAGGGATGCTGCAGGATGCTCATCGCTAAAATCGACGTAGACATAGGGTAGTTTATTGGCACGTCAACAAACAAAACAAATAAGGGCAGACACGTCGGAAATTTCGTAACAAAGTAGTAGCTTCGAGATAGGATTATGACAGAAAATAATCGATAATGGACGTGGAACGATGTGCAAACGACCCAACTTGACGTCGTTGGCTGCTGTAGAGAAAACCAGGAAGAAATGGAAAAGACTAGGTGCGACAGCGGGAGGGACCACAGGCCAACCTGATGTCGTCTAGTCGACCCTGGACGAGGCAATATGCAAACGGCGGAGGTCGAAAATGCTTAATAACGTCAATGGTTCTAGAGAGAGGGGGAAAGGGAAAAAAATTGGGCGACGTGGTGCGACAAGGACGATGAACGTACCTGAACGGAAGCGAAAAATTCTTAGAAAACGATGCCGTGGTGAGGCCGTGAGTTCGTGGGTCTCACCGGCGTTGGCGGTGGCTCGAGGTCGTGGGTAGCAGATTTGGAAGTGTTGAGTCGCGCGGCTGCTTGTTGTTTGTCCTACTGTCACGCTGTCGCCGGAAAAGAAGGGTGCGATTAGGCTGCGACCTCACATGAGAGAGAGAGTCGCCAGAGGAGGCGGCTCGGATAAAAAGGGGGTGGGATGCGTACGGCGGCTGAGGAAGGGAGGAAGAGAGAGAAGCCAAGGTGACTAGGGTTTACAGGGAAGAAGGATTTACAAGAAAGAAGAAGAGATGCGTGAAAGGCGGCTAGGGTTTTGAAGAGGTGAAGACGATGAGATGACGTAAGCGTGAAAAATTGTTACATCATAAATAAGCTAGGTTTCTTTTCCATATTTTCTCTCTTTTCTCAATTTTAAAATTCTAAAATCAATTTATATATCTCTCACTAAAAATTTGTAGGTTGAACGAAAAAAACTATAAAGCAAACTTTTATAAGAATTATCCAATCATTTTTGGAAATAATTTGAGAGTTAAATTGGTTCTTAAACTTGAAATAAAAATGCAAAGAAAAACTAAATTTATAAAATTTTAGAATTCTTTTCCAAATTGAAAAAATTACTTAAGAATTTAACTTAAGACTAATTTATTCAACTTCAATAAATCCAAAAATTATCAACTACTAATGAGCATAAATTCAATATATAAATTAAAATTGATAAATTTACCTAACTTAAAGACTTTTTTATTTGGCATTAAGATTGTCGCGGTTTTTATTCTGTTAAAAGTGGCTATAAAATTGCTATAGATGACAACTCAAATATAGGAACCAGGGTCTTTTGGCCCATTATGGTGGAAGCTGGAGCTTGCTCATTCTCGAAAAGATCAAGATCTTTACATGGCCTGGGTGTCTTCACCTCTTACCTACCAAGTTGAACATATACCAAAGGAAAGCATTTGATGGGTGTTTGTGTCGTATTTGCAAAAGGGAAGTAGAGACTGAATTACATGTTCTTTGGGATTGTAAAAAAGTCTGGATTATTGTGCAGCGTGGAGCCCTGTAACCCCCTTACTAAATCTTTGGACATTTTTTTTCTCTTTTTTGTAGGGCCATTGAAGTCTTAGAAAAGGAGAATCTGGAAATCTTCGTCATAACAGCGTGGAGCATCTAGAGTTGGAGGAACAAGCTGATACATGAGATGACGCCTCCTCAACGAGAAAACCTAATCACAAAGGCATTGTTATATGCCGAAGAATGGAGAAATGGACAAAACACTGAAGCACCTGTCCAACATCGAAGAGATGGACCCAATTCATACCCGCAAGAAATTGAGAAATGGAGATCTCCATATTTCCCAAATTTCAAACTCTGATGCAGCTTTGAATGATGGACAAGCAGGTTTTGGAGTCGTAGTCCAAAATGAGAAATGTGAAGTCTTCCTAGCAGCTGAACAGTCTATGTTACTCAATGGACTAGTGGATCTTGCAGAGGTTCTAGCTCTTTACTAGGGTTTTGAGATAGTAACTGAGGCAAGCATCAGACCACTTTATTAGAAATTGACTCACAAATTCTTTGAAATTTGATACATGGCATTGAAACTTACAAAAATGAAACCCAACTGATTGTTAAAAACATACAAAGGCTACTCATAACTGCATATGTAAAGGAGATCTCCTTCATCTATCAAAAATAGAATCAAGCAGCTAATTCATTGGCCATCCATGCCCGTAGAAACCAAACTACTGACTTATGGCTTGAAGAGTACCGGGTAGTGAGGGCGATCAATCAATAGCATATTCCCTAAAATTTGTTGTGTTTTGTTTTGCTTGTACTCAAAAATAAAATAAAATAAAAAATAAATAAATCCGAGCCGTCACATGTTCCATGAAAACAAAGGTGTACATGAACTTTGTATTTCCAATTTAATAATAAATAAAGAAAATTAGTACTTCAATTAATTACTCTAATTAAATCTATATATTTAATCAAATATTTATTCATATTTATTAATCTAATTATATTTTTTGTCAACCTAAACAAAGCTCAACTGCTTAAGTATATCTCTCTGACTAAAAGATAGTTAGTTCGAATCTACATCTCCATATTTGGTTGAACTAAAAATAAATTAATTAATTAAATGAATTACGGTGGATTCGACTCAATTTATTACTTTTAAAATCTAAAATTACTTTTATAAATAGAAACTATTATTTATTAGATTGGATACCCAACACTCACCTCACCTTCACTTCCTTCAGCTCCACCTCAAAGTGTCTTGCAAACTTGATCGTTGCCTGCGTGCTTGTTCTGCCACTTTTTTTTTTTAGTATAGAGATAAAAGAAAGAAACATCAAACAAAACAAGTGGTAGTAGAGGGTAAGTCAATATGCTACTTGCAGGAGAGACCTAAGATAGATTGTCATTCATCCAAATCTTCGAAAATTGGTTTCTTCTTGCATGGATTCCCAATATATTTGCAACTTTATTTTGCTCTCTTCGAATGAGTGTTATTCCTTCAACATTGCCTCTAACTTGTCTTCTTTTGATTTCATCCACAATCAATTGAGTTTCATTATCAAAACGACTTTCTCTGTGTATAAGCTTCCAAACAATCTTGGGATCAATTTCAGCCTCAATTGACCTAATTACCTCCTCTTTGGCTAGCTTTATCCTCTCATTGAGCATCATTGCTTCTGCCTGATCAATAGGTCTAGTGAGAGTTCTCGTTTGTTTAGTCGTCAGTAACACCTCACCTTGTGCATCACGAATGACGATCCCAAAGCCAATATTCTAGACTCACTGCATTCACATTAAGTTTGTATGTCGGTGGATCGGGGGTCTCCATCTCTCATCCTTAGGGACAGTAGTCAATGATCATGCTCGTGTCATTGAGTAGCTCCAATGTCCAGCTTTCCATTCATCAACATACATTATTGCTTGACAAATGAGATCCTGTAGCGCGAGCTGCCAACTATTGAAATTTGTCTTGTTCCGATTGTTTTGCGATTTCCTTAAAAGGTAATCATGACGAATAATTATGAAAGTTTGATTTGAGAAAAATGTAATTAGTCTTTTGATTAACTATAAGTTATGTATATCGATAATAATTCAACTAGTTAAGGCATATATCTCTGACCAAAAGATCATGAATTCAAATCTTCACTCTCACATTGTGTTGAACTAATATATATATATAAAGTTATGTCCCCTCCCCTTTCTAATTTAGAGAGCACCATTTTCACTATCAAATTAAGAGAGGGGGCGTTATTGAAATTGTATTTTTTGGTGAGCAAGTTGAAGACAACGAAGAAAAAATTCTAGTACTATGGGAGTATGGAAAAATTTTCATACCTCTCTCTCTCTCTGAAAAATTTTTCATACCACTATCCCTCATTGCTTTCCACATCAACAACATTTTAGAATATGGGTCCATAAAACAAATTAATAAATTATTCATTGAAGACGAACATTGGACAAATGACAAAATTATAGAGTTAACATAAGACTATTACTTTCACATCTCTCTCTATCTTTTGATATATGAGAGAGATCTTTGTGTGAGCAACTTGACTATGCCTTACATATGCTCTATAAGAGTCCCACTAGTCTGGTCTAGTAGTGACACATTTGAGAATCAAAATGATTAAGTTTATGGATCAAAATAGAACAAAAAATCGAAATAGTTTAGGGTTTAAAATAAGATTTAAACTTGTAATTAATTGTCAATCCGAGCATAGCTTAGTGAATAAAAAGTTGTATTGTCATTGCAGAGATCGATTGTTTGATCCTCCATCATCACAAATGGTGAACTAAAAAAAAAACTTGTAATTAATTAAACATGTAATCATATCATAACTTAAACAATTAAATCCAAACCAGAATTACAGAGACTTGCAATGAATGAGAAAAACAAAACAAACCAAACGAAAAAAAAAAAAAAAAGCGAGAAAGTTTCTGCAACACCGCACCAGAGAGCAGCGTTATTTGTGAATCAGAGAGAGATTTGTTAGTCAGATCGTCGCTTTATAGAGCTACTTTTGCTCCATCCCACACTTGAAGACGTAGCCCTAAGCTTATTCTTAGCACGAACGATAAAATCCAAAAATCGCTGATCCTCTTTAACAACAGCGTTCTCTTTTCCCCTGCTTCCACCAGAATCACTTCGCTTCATTGAAATGCTTCCGAGCCTTCGTTTTGCCCGATTGATGTAATCGCTGAACACTTCATTTACATCTTCTTTTGATTTCTGTACTTTCTCCGGTTTGTGTTGGAGGTTGTTATGATCTTCCTGAGCGTGAATTTGCAGAGAAATATTGGAGGGCGCTGCAGATTTGGGTTCTTCTTCGTGGCGATTTGGACGGAATTTGATGAATTTAGGGTAACTGGATACAGCCTTGAGAAGCTTCTCGCACATGGGATTGCACTTGGAGTTGGAGGATTTTGAATTCCTTCCCATATTTGTGATTTCTTTGTAGTGCGCAATATGAAGGCAACGCAATGTCCAAATGTGATTGACAAATGACAAATTCAATGTGTTGTGGATATTGGGGGAAATCAACGAGCTGTATTTATAGGTTAAAAAACACGTTTACACCCAAAATAATAATAATAATAATGACTTGGGGAGGTCCGGAGATTCGAATTCATGATTTCTTGGTCAATAAAATATATTTTTAACGCTATGGCTCGGTTGTTTTTTTTTTTTTCTTTTATCTTGTTTGGAATGAAAATATTTAAAATGAATGTTTTTTAATATTATTGTTTGAATGTTCATTCTAAAGAAAAGAAAATAAAAAATTTATCCATATAAGTTTTTAATCTTAATCTAATTAAAATTAAAATGTGAGAAGGTTAAATAAGTAATTTAACTAAAATATTTTAAAATCTCCTTTTTTTAGTCGGGGCAAATTTGTCTGTAAAAATACAGTTTGAATCACTTAAAATTTCAAATCATTCTTCTTCTTGTGTAACAAACAACCGAATTCATTTGAAATTCGTAAAAATTTGAAATTCCTTAAAATTTCAAGTTACCAAACGCACCATTGGTCCCTATACTTTCATTAAAATAACAATTTAGTTATTGAGCTTTCACGTCAGACCGAGCATAGCTCAATTGGTTAAAGACATATCTTCTTCATAAGAAGTCACGGGTTATGTTGAACTAAAAATAATAATTATTGAACTTTGATATGTAATGATTTGGTCTTTGTATTTTTAAATTTGTAACAATTTAGTCTCTACCATGAAAGTAATGATTAAGTTCACAGACTAAATCATTACTTTAATTAAAATAATAATTTGATTGTGAACTTTAATATGTAACGACTTAGTCCTTATACTTTTAAATTTATAACGATCTAGTCTTTATACCTTCAATTTTGTAACAATTTAGTTTATCAAAATAAGATGTTAATTTTTATTATGTGACGATTTAATCTTTATAGTCTATAAACATATTCGGTCTTCAATCAATTTATATGTGCGTTAGATCCAACACTAAATATTTTAACAACATTTTTCACATTTGAAACTAAATCGTTATACGTATCAAAGTTCAAGAACTAAATTATTACAAATTTGAAAGTAGAAGGACCAAAAATATTTTTTTAACGTCGTGTGGGTACGAAGGATGGTCACGAGTGAGAATGGAACAAGTTGATTATTAAAAGATACTAAAAGGATGGTTCGTGGATCCTAGTTTTCAAACTTTATTATACATAAATTATAGAGTTTAAGAAATCTAAAAGAAAAGGGGGTGCTTTTGTGAGTGTTTTCCAATTGATATGACATTTTAGAGATGAGAACCATATTCGAAGTTATGGTTTGGGCCAAATTTTCTTCGAAGACAGTCGAATTATAATACCTTAATTAATAGCTGTTTTCAAAAGCATCCAAAAAAGCACTTATTCGAAAGAAATTTTGAAAAGGGTTGAGGGAAGAATCTGCCATCCTGTTAGCTAAAGAAACCGCGAGACCATTTCCAATTTCCATTCC
Organism: Telfairia occidentalis; assembly: GCA_026257165.2. Taxonomy (NCBI): domain Eukaryota; kingdom Viridiplantae; phylum Streptophyta; class Magnoliopsida; order Cucurbitales; family Cucurbitaceae; genus Telfairia; species Telfairia occidentalis. Next base: position 2,035,292 of record JAOANK020000048.1, on the reverse strand, counting down.
ATAATTACTGAAAAAGGAGGAAGAAGAAGAAGAAGAAGAAGGAATCGGCCTTTTTGTTGTCTGTGGTTGGCCATTCTTAGAAGCATGAAATTGAGTCAGTAGCCAATTGCGCCTCTTCCTTCTTCGATACCCAATCAAAAAAGCACTTCAAAACATATTCATGAATAGTTTGTCCCTTTTGCTACAAAGAAAACAAAGTTACGTAGGGAAAGCAATGATAATTTTAGCGTTCGTGGATTAGATTGAGTTGAATTTTTGTGAAATTTTTTAGTTTCAGTTACGAACCCAAACCAAACCAATCCATTTAAATTGAATTGATTTGGTTCTATTGGATTGCAATCAAAATTCAACTTTGTAATTGTTAAGTAAAGTTATTTATGCTTCGTTTGATAATGTTTTTTAAAATTAAATTCATAAATACTACTTCCACCAAGAAGTTTTTATATTTTGCTGTTCACTTTCTACTACTATTTTTAGAAACCAAACTGATCGCTCTTCACTGCGATACCGCAAATGTACAAGTCAAGTTGTAATATAAAATAGCTCTAAGGCCGAGTATCGTCCTCTGTGAATCGAGTTATAAATTTACTTAGTTTTCAATTAATTAATCCAAACATGAAACAACCTTAAGTTAGGAACCCAAATCAAACCAACTCATTTAAATTGGATTGATTTGGTTCTATTAGGTTGCGATCAAAATTCAACTTGGTAATTGTTAAGTAAAGTTATTTAGGCTCTGTTTTATAACCATTTGACTTTTGAAAATTAAGCTCATAAACACTACTTCCACCAACAAGTTCCTATGTTTTGTTGTTCACTTTCTACTACTATTTTCAAAAATCAAGCCAAATTTTGAAAATTACAAAAAGTACTTTTCAAAATTTTGTTTTTGTTGTTTGAATTTGACTAAAAGTTCAAATGTTATTATAAGAAATGTGATAACCATAATTGAAAATTTTGACGGAAACCAGCATAATTTTTAAAAATAGAAAACTAAAACCGAAATTGTTGAGCCTTAACTTTCAAATATGATTTTGATTTCAAATAACTAACTTAATTCATACTATTTGTAATTGAGTTAAATATATAAACGATATTGATTTAAAAAGTAAATCTTAAGCTAATAATAAATTTATCAAACTTATATTCTTTATATTATCGGGGATTAAGTTAGGTGTGGATCCAAGAACCTAACCAATTCAACCATATAAAAAAAAATGAATACAATCTAATTTAAATTAATTTTTAACTCAATTCAAAGGACAGCTAGGTTGAATTGATCAATTTTTCGGATGGTAGATTTTTTGAAACAGAACATTATTACCCACGAAGTTCCAATTGGGGGATATTTGAAGTTCATGAAATGATGAGAAAACGGTCTGTTGACTTCCGTCCACGGATCTTTAATATTTTCTTATTTCGGTGTTTCATCAAGTTTTAAAATTGAAAATATTTTCTGGATCAATTTTAGAGTATGTTTGGTATGACTTTTAAATTACTTATTGATAAAAAAAAAAAAAGTGTTATTTTCAAAATTAATAATGTTTGATTAAAAATTTGAAAAATATTTTTTAGAATTTTAAAAATAAAAAATAGTTTGAAAATATGTAAAAATATATAAAATACATTTAAATCTTTTTTAAATTAAATATTTAATTAATTTTCTTTCAACAATGCTTGTATAATAAATGTTTTCCTTAAAACGTTTTTTTTTTAATATTTGGTAGCACTTAGTCGATATATTTAATCATTTTTTATTTGATCTTTTTAAACTTTATCATTGTTTGTTGATAGTTTCGTTACATTTTTTGAAACCTTTTTTACATAAAAATGAGAAACAATAAAAGAAAACTTTAGCAATCAGATCAATTTCTTCGAAATAAAGGAAGAGACAGAGAATATTAATAAAGAAACGTAGCCCAGAGGAGTCCTTCCATTAAATAGTTTGCTAAAAAAGAAAATTTTTCATAAAAGGTTGGGAAAATATCACCTTTCGATTCAATTTAAATTAAACTTTAATTGAGTATTGCAATTTTTATTCTTATTTTTATTTTTATTTTTAAAAAAGAATTCGAACGCATAACTTTTTAATTGGAGATATATATAACTTTAATCAATTGGACTATGATCCGTTTAACTTGCAATTTGTCAAAAAAGATAATCGCGTCCACAAAACATGTCTAGTACAAATTAATAATACTTCAATGAAAAACAACACTATTTTTGTTGAAATTTACCCATCAATTGAGTTTAATTTGGTACAAAACTTAATTTTTCTTGAAATTAGTAAATTTAGATAGATTTTTACTACACTTTTTGTTACAATCAGTAGGGGATCGTAGTAAAATTAAAAGAATAAAAATTGCAAAACACGTCGAGTTCAATGGGATAAATTTAGTAATTCAGTGTGAAAATTGATACAATTTACTTAGGGTAAATATTGATTTATTTTTTTTCTCTCTCTCAAAAGGAAAGGTTTCCAGAAAACACACGCCATATAAACACAGCCAAGTTTCCAAGAACAAAATTGTATACCTACTACTGCAGTCTGTTTCTAATATTTTGACAGTGCAATCCCCCAACTGGAACTTTCAATGGACAGCTGATACGACAAGAGAACCAGTTTCGACTCCCGAGCAGGTGTACACAGAGACTCGAGCTAATGAACTCGATCGATCTTTTCTTCACACTTATGGTTAAGCAAATCGATATATAGATTAGCTAGAATGATACAGAAAGATTACCTCCACTTGAGGCTAACCAATTCTCAAGATTGCTACTGTCATCAATGTTGCTGCTCTGAAGAATATCTCATTTAAGCTCTTATCCACTCTCCTCAGCATCTCATCTTCCTTCAAGCCAACCTTGCCAGCTTTCTTGCTGATGTAGATTATTGTATCCCTCAGTTTATACACAGCACAAGATAGCCAAACTAGACCGAAACCGAATCCAGTGTTCAAGAGTTTAGAAGAACAGAATGGCACTCTATTGCAAGCAACCTTGCACATGACAGAGAAAAGGACAGCAAGACCAGTCCCAGCAATACCAGCAGAGAACTGAGTAAGAAGCTCGGGAAGCTCTCGCCCCGAATTCTTTAGTGAATGTATTGCCATTCGCCCATGCTGCTGCTTGTTGAACATATAGGATAGGAGACACTCGCATGCATGGAAATGATTTTTCTTGTAGAGATCTCTCTCATGGCCAACTTTCTTACTGTTTCTCCTTTTTCGTGATGGCTTGACCTTAACTGTATCGGGGCTGTCGAGTACATAAAACGAGTAATGTAAGTCCATAAGCAAATGCTGTGAGCAAAATGAATGACTGAAAGATGAACTTATAATAGACCTGTCCCATGTAGTCAACATAAAAACATTGGTTGGTTTTTTGTTTAGAATACTTAGACTACTCTGCCCACGAAACATGGGGTGGTAAAGAAAGGTTTGCACTTTTTTATTTTTTTCTTTTTTTTGATAAGAAACATTGATAGAATGATATGATATGTTACACAAGAAGAGTCTCTAAGGATTTACAAAAAGAAAAAACTATCCAATTGTTCATAAGAGAAGTAAGACTATGAGAAATGGGGACTCTTTTACGCCCTTGTAAAGCTAAGAAAAGAGTAGATTCCAAAATATCATCAAAACTCATTTCCTTTCCTTGAAAGATGCAAGTGTTCTGTTTGTTCCATAGGATCCATGTGAAGGTTCTAGTGATGTTCAGCTACAAAACTCTCATCTTTAGTGAATGGGTGATCAACAAAGACAAGGTTTTCACAAATCTATTTGGCCAAAGAGAAAAGATTATCACTCTAAAAAATACTAGCAAGTCTATTCTTCGTGTTCTACCCTCTAATAGGGCTAAAACATCAAGATTATTCAGTAGAAAATAAACTCCTTGCTCTATTAAGTGGTCGGTTCACATTTATTTACTATGCTTTTGTAATCTCATTTTTGTCCTAAACATCTCCGGTTTAAAGCAAAACATGAAAGAATGTGCACCAATTAAACTCTCATCGCAGCACGGTCAAGTAGTTGTTGCTTGAAAACAGTCACGTGAAAAGAATCAGACTTGTATGAATAGGCATGCTGCAGGTACCTCTTTATAGGAGCAATTGTTGTTGCATGAAGCTTCACGGAAGAATCATATACATGGCTTCCCACTCCAGTAGTCAACCTGTGCACAGAATACTTACAGTCTCAGCTAAAATTCATCTATCTAAAATTTATTGAGATAGAGGATTCCAAGGGTTACATCTTTTGATCCAAAATATTTGATCATGATGAAGTAAAAAACTATTTCTTGTAAAAAGAACAATAATAAAATTGAAAACAGTACTGTGAGTTTGCAACCATGTTTTTCTTTCATTATTAAAACAAATGGAAAATGAAAATTTCGAAGCACTAAACCTTCTTCAATATCTTGATAGCTTGTACAAGAAAACAAGACGACTACTGTTTAATTACCTTGTACTTTAGGCTGAAGAGTTATACTAATAGCTTCTTTGATCTATGAATATCATCTTTTAACAATTTTTCATAAAAATTAAACAAAATTTGACTTTTTGTGCAAAAAAAGTCGTTCACTGGTGAATGTAAGTTGCCACTTGATGAAAAAAGTGTATGAATTTCATTGGTCCAACATGCCTTACAACTGGATAATACAAAAATGAGGAAGATCAAAGAGAGAAAGAACAACCTAGACACAAACTTCAGTCGTCCCAAAAGTACAACATTAACGTGACATACTAAATCCTTAACAAAATGGCAATCATATATTTTAGAATATTAGAACAGTGAAGCTGACTTATCACTTTTGTCAGACAAAATAATAAATGGTACAGTACAGAAATGTGCCTACGTGAGAGAGGATAATTACCAACCCTCCAGCAAGAAGCAAGTAAAACGAAAAATTGTTTGTCCAAATACATACGTGAAATACTGCCAACTTACCTACTATTCAAAAACCAATAAACCACAAGTTTATTTGTATAACAAGAAACAAATTTTTCAATGACGATAATATAGACAGAAATTTGTACCTATCATAGTTTGGGACAAGAATTGACCGCTTTCTCCAACTTAATGAGTTCTTCGACAAATAAAACTCAGCAACAACTGAAAGTAAATCCTTGACCTCTGTCCCAGTCTCAGTGAACAAAATTTGTCCATCCGGATGAATGGTAATCTTTGAGCTTCTAATCAATTCGCCAACAAAGTCTATGACTGGCTCCTGTGCATCGAACTCGCAGCTAGGAAAGATAAGAGAAGAAGCAAAGGGCCCTTGGCACTGCCGGGTCTTTAATGCTTGCAACCCCCTTAAATCTGGTAAATCTAATGCACGTTTATTCTCTTCACTTGGACAGGACACAGGGAACTCCAAGACTTTGTCGTATCTTTTGAATTGTTCATCAAATCCAGAACTGAATATCAAAGAGTCACTGTGATTATCTACAACCAAATCAAAGGGGTAACTGGGTCAGAGAAACCAGTTCGCCAATTTCCCAAATGAGATGCCACTTTCCTTCTTTTTTCCCCATTTTTTTTCAATTAAGACTCGGCTAGAGAAGGCATAAACCAGTCTGATCTTCAAACTACAAAAAGGTCCACTTATGCATGTAATAATAATACAACTTCAGTCATGGTAGTTTAGCCTATAATTACTTTTGCCATTATATTTTAAAAGAAGCACTGAAGACAAAATCTTAAGTTGATAACGATTATGATGATGTTGATGTTGAGAAAACCCTTTATTTATTTCATTGAAAGTTGATGGACGTGAGACTCCTTGTTTTTATTCTTTTGTAGAATGATAATCTTTATGTTTAACAATACATTAATAAAATATGGTTACACATTTTTATGTTTTTATCAATATTTTCCCATTTAAAGTGAGTTTGCTTCGCAAACCACCTCGTTACTATATATCACCTCTTCAAGAGGAAAAAAAACTTCAAAACTGCCTTTAGTGCTTTAGACCGGTGAACACACACACATGCATCCATATCATATCTTTCGCCTAGATTTTTCCCCCAAAAAAAAAATGTGTCACCATGTTCTTATTGTATCATATCAATGCTTTTTAGAGTACAATTGCTCAACTGGTGTTTTCTTAAAGAAAAATCACAATTCACGAGAGAACTGTAACATAAAATGGATCATAATGAAGTTCAATAATGTGTTTCCTGCTCTTATAGACAACCCTTAAGAAGAAAGATAATAAAAAAATAATAATAATATCAATCAGTTCCTAAAAATGATGCTGAAACTCGCTAATCAACAAACCTTGTGCATCGACCATCTCCAGACTTGTAATTTTTGGGTCAAACTCGACAAATTGATTGGACTCTGACAACCCAGTAATACATTTCAATGGCTCATCGCTCTGTTGAGGCTGAATATTTCGCAATCCTGACCCCATCATAATTTCTCGCCTCGCTCCACATATTGACAAAAAAGGCTGACAGTCCTGGTTGATTACAGAAGAACTAAAGGAGTTCAAACTTAAAACAAGTCAAGGATCATTCTCGAAGATAGTAATGCCTCGACAGAGAGAAACGGCTAGCCAATTTAACAGAGCTAAGCACATGAAGATGCTCCAAAACCAATAACGATCAGAATTGCGTAATCAACATAGAAACCACCCAAGATAGGGGAGGATTATATTCAACTAATCCCAAGAACATAGCTCATAAGCTTCAAAATTCAAAATAAAGAACTCGTACAGTACCTTGATTGCCCTAGAGGGGTTTTGCTGGTGGTGTAAAACAAGTGCCGAAGGATACGAGTAGCCATGGGAAGCCATCAAACAAAGCTCGAACATATCCGAGAGAAACCCAGTTCAGAAAATGAATCCCTAAAACCAAATCTCTCTCTGATTTGTGCGTTTGTCAAATCACCGAAAACTCACCCATCTGCGGACCTACTCTGAACCTCACACAACATGGGGCTATTAGGAATCGCTCAAAACTCATAGAGTAATCCAAAAGATAAAAAGAGATAGGGCGGGATGAAGTGGGTTCTTTATAAAAATGTGATCGTCCAGAATTTTCTGATTTTTAATATCAGCGATACGAGCGGCGTTGAGGAACCAGGCTGGACGTAAACGACAAGAAATATCTCATCGACGAACCCTCCTGCGCTGCCATTTCGTCCGTGAAATGGAACTTGAGGGCCCCTCTCATTTTCTGCCCACGTATGTATTCTTTTTTATTTCTTTTTTGCGAAAAAAGAAATAATTTTGACTCCAACCTTATTGTATCATTTATTTGAATTTAAATTAAGTGTTACAATATTAATCAACTTGAAAAAGTGCTATAAATTTTTGTTTGAAATATCGTTTAGAAAAATACCTTCATATGTGTTTAATGATGATATAACATATATAAGAAACAAAACGAATAGAATTGTAAAGAAAACTGATATTAGAGTTAATTTTTTTGGTTCAAATTTGGGAGTTTTAGCAAATTTACTCAATGATTAATTTATGCATCAATCAAACTTAATTTTGTACACTGCTTTATTTTATTGATGTTATTGAATTTATGAAGTTTATCATATTACTTTTTGTCAAAATAGATAGGTGTGTTAGCAAAAATTGAGTAAATAGTTAAAATTGCAATATTTACATAACTTTAGATTCCATTTGATGAAATTGAAAATTTATAGTCAAAATTGATTGTTTTATTTTTTTTTCTTTGGAAGAAATAAATTTCGAAGTTATGCTAGTTGAACAACATTTAGGAATGGGAATTCGAACTCACTACATGTCAAACCTAGGGGTGTTCATCGGCCGATCGGTGTCGGCTTTAGGCAAAGATCGACGTCGAAAACCTACCTATAGGTTTTAGTCGGTCGGTGGTGGGCAGTTTTAGAAGATTTGTGAAGCCGATCGACCGACCAAACGGTCGATCGGTTTATTATGATTTGTGAAAAAAAAAATGAAGAAACTCGATTGGTTGAGGAGGACAACAACAAAATGAGGTATAACAAGAGCTTCGTTGAGCCGTAGGAGAGGGAGAGGGAGAGGAAGAGAAGAGAGGGAGAAAAGAGAGAGGAGAATAAAACAAAAAGAAAGAGAGAACGAGGGAGAGGGAGAGGAGAGAGGGAGGAAAGAGAGAGGAGGAAAAGAAAAAAGAAAGAGAGAGAGAAAGAGAAAAGAAAGAAGAAATGGAAAAGAATTGAAAAAATATTAAATAATAATTTTTTAAAATTTTGTAATTATTACAATTTTAAAAGCTGCACACTGCACAATGGAGTGTGCAGCCGACTGCATTGCCTACTTTTTATTATTATTTTTTTTTTAATGATGATGAAGAAAAGTCGTCGGTTGGTCGGAAGAAATTTCTCCAGCCACTCCGACTGACCTACCAGTCGATTTTGTATACGAAGAAATTGACACCGACCGAACTTCTGATAAAACCAATCGACCGACATCAATTTAGTCGGTTTTGGTCCGTCGACTCAGTTTATCGGAGTACTTTGATCACCCCTAGTCAGGCCAACTCACTTAAGTGGAGTTTCGAGTAACATTTATTGATGCACCTTCCTTTCTATTTATATTGATCCCTATTAGGTTACTGAATAGGTTTCCTTATCGGACTCGTAATCGGTATTGCTCGTATGGCCAACGTGCTAAGTGGGCTTTGGGCTTTAGCCAAACTGCGTATAACTTGGGCCTAGCCCACTCCATACATCTTGGCTCGGCTTGGTGGAGCCGAGTAAAATTGGGTCCAGCCCAAAGTTGAGCCCCTCAATGTCTGGGGCCCTCCATAGGGCTGGGCCCTTTTTGAGGAGTTCGACTAGTTCTCATAATGGGCCCAACTTTTGAGCTATGCCTCACGGGTGGCGTGGCTTGATGGGTCGAGTCAAGTATATGGGCCGAGCCCATTGGCTAGGCGTTATTGGAGGCTCAACTAGACTCAGTTCCAGCTGGGCCATATATTTTGGGCCCTGGGCCTGGGCTCATTTGCTACAAGCCTTTTAACCACATTTGCGACTCCAGTTCTTATATATTTTTGTATTAAAAAAAAAACAGTTATAATAAAATAGTTAATTGCATTAATTTAATATATAGTTATCAATGAAAATTAAATATTATAATTTTAATAAACCAATTAATTATTGCACTAAAAAAATAATTATCATTAATAAATTATAATCGAATAATTAATTACATTAATGTAATATAATCAAATTTTATATAATTTGGTTGATTATAAATTTTAATTAATTTAAACAAAATAGTATATAAATATAAATATATATTCAAGTTAAAGCATAATATTAAAAAATGAAACTAATAGAAAAATAATATATTAAAATGAAAGAGAATGAGCCAAATCGAGCATAGCTCAATTGGTTAAGGCATAATCTCTCAGACCAAAAGGTCGTGGGTTTGAATATTCATCCCTACGTTAAAATGTTTGTGTTAGGTTGTGTTCTTTTTATTTTTATTTTCTTATTATTACTATTTTTTATAAGTTTATTTAATGTGTATTTAGTATAACACTTAAACAAAAATTAATCAAAACACTTAATATATAATATAAAATAATTTTTAGGCCATCACTTTATAATCACTCCTTAAATAATCAATTTTAAAGTGATTTTTCAATAAATGATTTTTAACCCATTTGACATTTAAAAAAGTGGTTTTTTCTTTTTTTTTGCCAGCACTGTACATTAAAACACCCACAAATATATGCATTTTTGGACCTTCAAAATCTGTATTTACAATTTGGCTTAAATTTTGAAAATGCGTTGAAAAGTGAGATGATAAAGTAAAAAAATACAAAGAGTTAACAAAAATAAATAAATAAATAACAAAAACAAAAACAAGCCTATAGAGTAGCATTTATGAGCTAAATTTTAAAAACATAAAATCAAAAATCAAATTGTTATCCAACATAGCCTAAATTATTATAAATTGATTTTAAAATGATTTTTGGTCCATCACTTTTTAAATAATCAACGTTAAAGTAATTTTTCAATTAATGATTTTTAACCAATTTGATATTTTAAAAAAGTGATTTTTTTTTTTTTTGGCCAAGCACTCTATATTAAAAGATATATATATTTATGCGCCTTCAAAATTATCTATGAAGTTAGTCTAGGTGTGTTGTGGGTAATATATTAAATTGAAGATATATCTAATACAAGTTCATAATATAAAGTTGTTGTAGATCTTATATATCAAGAAAGTTATAAAAAATTAGTTTATTGATTACTTAACAAAAATTAAAAAGCTGACTTAAAGAAAAACTATTATTTGAAGACACAATAGAAATTAAGACTAGCTATTGAATAGTAATATTAAGTATATCATTTATATACTTTCTATTACATATATTAATAAAATAGTATATTGGTAATATACTTTATATGTGATATATTCGTAGTATATCACTAATATTATCGATATACTATTAAATATTCTTTTAAAAATAATATACTAATAAATATATTGTTGATGTACTTCTTATTACACACATCAAAGAAATAGTATATTGGTGATAGACTTTGTTTCATGTATATTAATGATATATCCCTGATAACCTAATATTAAATCGCACACTTTAGAAAAAAAAACAGTCATTTTAGAGTATTCTAGATTTTTTCAAGTTTTAGTTTAGGTGAGCCTTAATTTTTGTTGCTATATTAGTCTAAAAGTAATGGCTAGATTTGTAATATTTTATTTATTTATTTATTCAAAATTACAAGAGTCCCTAAGTTATAACATGAAGTACATAATAATGATGTATTTTCAAATTAAAATTTGAAAATATTCAAAACTAAAAAAAAAAAAAAGTTGTTTTCAGAATTTATATTTATATGGATCACAAATCCTCCAATCACAGTTTTAAAAAATAAATCTACTAAATAGATATTCAATCTATTTAATTTAAAAATAGAAATAAAAAATAGATTTTGAATTGCTGTAAATTTATAATTTAAACCCCGAAAAAGTAAAAACCCACCGTCGGCGCGTGTTCCCACTTCCCTAAACCCCAATATCGTTTTCCCTCCAGTTTGAGATTAGTTCGAGCGCCATTTCGACCCTTACAACTCGTCGATTGTTGAACGCTGATACACGGAAGGCCGGTGCCTCAAACCTCTAGCGAAAATGGTAGTTCCTCCTTCATTCAAGTACTGATTTCTTTCGTTTAATTGTTAATCGTATTTCAGTGCTCAAAGCCGTTGCTTTTTTTTGTTGGTTTTTTTTTTTTTCTGTTTTCTTCCCTCAAGGAGAGTTTTTCTTCTCGTATCTCAGATCCTTCACGGTTTTCTTAATCTCTGGGTTATATGTGATTGAACTTTGATTTGGGTTTTGTTTGTCAGTTGTTTTTCTCCTACTTCAAGGATTTGGTGGGCAGAGAGGTGACGGTTGAGTTGAAGAACGACCTAGCAATTAGAGGAATTTTGCACTCCGTAGATCAGTATCTCAACATCAAACTCGAAAACACAAGGGTTGTTGATCAAGACAAATACCCTCACATGGTATCTAACTTCTTTACATATATTGTATTTAAGCGATATCTTTGATTGATTGTTTTATGCGCTCGTGCATTCTGATGACCTGCGTTTCAGACGAGGGCAACTTTGATCTTGTTTTTCTGTGTTTAGCATTTATTACCGGCACCTTCCTTCTCCGAATTTCTGCCTCTTTTGTATTCCGCTTATCGTTTAATGCTCGTTTGATTCTAATAATTGGAAGATACTCCGGCGGGATGTATCATTTATGGTTATGGTTAACAAATTGTTTGTACTTCGTTTGTTATCTATACCCTAAAATTTTAATTGTATATCGTTTTAATTGAGAACATTGATTGTCTTTTCATGCCTTGCCCTTTCTTGAATTTTCTTTGAGGGACAATTTCGAGTAATTTTGTGGGTGGTTCCCAATTCAGTGAAATTTCAAGTAATCTTGTCACTTGGCTAGAGTCTCCGCAATAGCAGGGACCATCCCTTTATTCTTGATGATTGAAGTGGGACGGTAACAAGGTTTGAAATTTCATTCGGTGCGAGTTTTGTTTTTGTTATTTTTTGGTATCTCCAATCCATGTGCTGTTCTGGCTATTTGTGAGGACCTCACTCCCTTCTTCATGTATACTACTAGAAGTCTAGAATTTCGATGCAAGTAAAAATTTATCAATGTGATTACTTTGATGATCGTCAGTGCAGCAATTATATAAAATTACAAGGTTCTCTGAATCTATTATATCGTACATGTGAAGTTGATTGATTTCAGTTATCATACATATTAGTTGGAAATATGGATGGTATAAGTGGTAAATATTTGTGAGAATAGAGGATTCCTCATAACTTTCTGTTTGAGCTTAATTCAAGTTTCTAATTCCACTAGGAGTTTAAAAGACTAGTTCTCATTGAACTCACCATCAGGCCATGTTGTTTCTAGTTCATGATTTTTTCCCCTCCGGATAAGAAACGATAGGAAGTATATTATAAACAAAAGGCTAGAAACATCTGAAGGCCCAGGGTTGAGGAAAATCTTGCCAAAAAACAGATTAACTAATTAAAGCCTTCCAATAATTTGTAATCATGAGGAGGCTATAGTTACAAAAGAATTTCTTGTGGTTTGTACACCACCACCAATAACTAGATTAGTAAGATTTTTTTGGTATTAATTGTTTTTTATTTACAATTTATTAATTATTTTTTAGTAGGATTACAAGGTTCTTTGAATGTGTTATATCGTACCTGTGAAGTTGATTGATTTCAGTTATCATACACATTAATTGAAAAATGTGGACGGTATAAGTGGTAAATATTTGTGAGAATAGAGGATTCCTCATAACTTTCTGTTTGAGCTTAATTCAATCTTCTAATTCCACTAGGAGTTTAAAAGACTAGTTCTCATTGAACCCACCATCAGGCCATGTTGCTTCTAGTTCATGATTTTTTTTCCCCCCTCCGGATAAGAAACGATAGGAAGTATATTATAAACAAAAGGCTAGAAACATTCGAAGGCCCAGGGTTGAGGAAAACCTCGCAAAAAATCAGATTAACTAATTGAAGCCTTCCAATAATTTGTAATTTCTTTTTTTAGTTGGTTTGTTCCTCATTGGTTAGTTAGTTAGCTACCTCTGTAAATGAAGGGATGGTCTCTTGTATGTTCAACACTTTTTGAATGGGATAGAGCTTTTTGTTCTCGAATTTAAATGATAAGCTGCATTAATAAATAAGTGGGGGAGAACACTCACATGGTACTCATGCAAATATCTTTAGAGGCTAAAAAATGCTGCTTATAAAAAAAAAAAGGACCATCTTCAGACTAAGAACTCTCATCATTTTGTATCGAGAAAGTAGTCATATAGATTATGTGACCACACCCATAGCCCAAGTGCTGTAATGTTTTTTGACCAAATATTAGTTACTGATACAAATGGCCCATCTTTATTCTTCAGCCCGTCTGTTCAATATCTGGTGTTATTTTCTGACTGATTCCAATTCCTTCTGTTGCTTCTTCCGAGTAGATAGGCCACAGTGTTGAAGAAAAAGTAAAGTTTTGGGGTCAACATAATCAATGGCCATAGTGTGTAAACTTTGATTCAAAAGATATCATGTGATGGGCACGGGGATATCTAAGAATGGGTTTTATGTTTTTTTTCCTCCTTTCTTGATATACAAGCCAATCTAAAAATTTACTTTGGTCACATATAAAAAATCTGAACTATAGATGGTGGTAGAAAGACTTGTTTGTAATCTACAGCCTGTGATTTTGTGGTCATGTACTAATGGAGTGAAATTGCTCTCATTTTCAGCTTTCAGTGAGAAACTGTTTTATCAGGGGATCTGTGGTGAGATATGTTCAACTGCCACCAGATGGTGTTGATATCGAGCTGTTGCATGATGCCACGAGACGCGAGGCGCGCGGTGGCTAGGATAACGTCGGTTATGTTGAACGTTTGTATGAAATTGCATGAAAATTCATTAGTTTACGATGCGAGACAATTAGAAGCCTGTACTTTGTGATTGTTGCGACACGTTTTATTCTGTGTTCAAGTTTTCTCTGAGCAAAGAATCCAATGACATTCGTTTCAGCAGGTGAAAGTGGAACCAGAGTTGCCAAAAATGTTGATTTTGCCGTGAATTCATGTTTAAATAATTGCAGAAACAAGTAGATGTTATGTCTAAGAACTTTGTACGATATTTTAATGGTTTCACACGGTTGCTATAACATGCATGCAACAACATTTGGAGCTATAAAATAGTAAAGACAGGAGAAGAATTTTAGGAAATTACTTAATATTTGATTAAGTAGACAAGGCATTGGTAAGATTGATTGCACAATCTTTCAGTTCTGCCAGTGTTGGCCTAAAAAATTAATTAAAAAAATATGATGTTTAAGAAATAAATTATAATTTCTATTATTAGTATTTATTTATATTTGTACTTAAATGATGATTTTTTTATGTTTCATAAATGTTCATATTAAATATCGATATCAAACCTTTCAACTTATAGATATATTGAAATGAAAAAAAAATGTATCAAGCATAT
>JAOANK020000048.1:1995199-2006724 GCA_026257165.2 Telfairia occidentalis | reverse complement strand
CCAAATGATAAATAAACTCAAATTTTAGGGATAAAAAAGTATTTTTTTCCCCTAAATTTTAATATATTAAGATTTAAACTCAAAATAGTCGATATGATTAGCTGGTTGAAACATACGTTAAGATGTTAGCCATCCGTTTTGTTATTTTTTTTAAGTTTAACAATATGTGGGATAAATGATTCAAACTCATGACCTCTTGATCAGAAAAATATGCATGTAACCAATTAAGTTATGCTTATTTTGACTATTAGCCATCAAACTAGACCATCAAAGATTTGAAACCTCACATTTATTTGTAATAAAAAATTCGAATATGTACCTCCTCACCCATCTCATCCAAATTTCCCCATGAAAACATTTCATTTGATTTTCAATTGCAAGAGAGAAGAGGAAGAGAAAAAAATTGCATATAACATAAGCATTTTTAAGAGATCTAACAATAAATAACCAATATTTGCTTAATAAGAATCAAAATTCAAATACAAAGACTTGGTTGTTATACATACAGAATTCTCAAAAACAAATACCCGATTGCCATGGGCCAGACCCATACCCGGTCCACATTGTGACCCGACCCGCTCATGTCTTCAGTCGGCCCCAACCCTACGGCTGTGGATTGGCTTGAAAAGTTCCCATTTCTCAATAAACTGCGCCATAAATGACAGAAATCAGTCCTAATTTAATTTATTGATTACAGGCATTAATTAATAATTATGCCCCGAGGCCAAATCTAAAGCAATCATAGGTACGGGGTTTTAAAGAACATCGACGATGTTTACCTAGATGGGAATTTGCAACTTCCATAGCCTGTAACAAGAAAGATCATAATCAAAACGAAAATTGGAAGAGGGTTTCAGTTACAGATCTGGAATGTGTTGCAGATTCAATCGAGAAATTGAGAGAGAGATCGAAGATACTGACTGGGGTCTAAGGAGGTGATTGCGGCGGCGTTTTGGAAGAAGCAGCTGTCGTCGGTCATGCCGTGTTTGAGGAAATAGTCGTTGAAGGCGAAGGAGGCCATGTTCTGGACGTCGGATGCGTCGTAGCAGGCGGCGCCGGGCTGGATTGGGGCACAGTCGGCTCCGCCGGCGCCGCAGGCCCAGTCCAAGGCGGATTGCAGAGACGCGTCGTCGGCGTTGTTCTTCGCCACGCACCAGAGCTCCGTCGAGCCGCTTTCGGTTCTGATCGACAGCCGCCGGGGATCCGCCGCGCCGCAGAGAGGCATGACGAGAATGAGGAGATAGAGGGCGAAATTGTTCGCCATTTTTGAGAGAGAGAGAGAGAAAATGGGCGTTCAGAGGAAACAGGGGAAGTGACCGTTACAGTGTTGGACAAAAAATGATGGAAGAAGAAATGGGTTGAAGAAGCAGTGACTGTGGGGCGACACAGAAAGACATTTATATTTACAATTTTCGTGTTTTTTCAAAAAAAAAAATAAATAAATAAAACTTTACTGTCTCACCTTTACAGTCCACTGTCTCATTGGGACATTCTAGCGTCAAGAAATTAACCAAATATTTTGTGAGCTGGTTGAGTCTTCGTCGCTGACGTGGCCCTCACAAGGTGGTAGAAGGCCGATGAGGTGATTACTCCGCACAAATTACTCGCATCCATGTGGTGATCTGACCAATACGATAGTAAAAGATTGAAATAGCTTTTAGTCGAGCACTAATTATAATTATATAGTTTGTGTATGAGGTTTAAATCTCTATTTATAAGACAATTAGGGGATACTCCTACGACCTAGGCGTTCCGTACTTTGGTGGTTGTCCCCTTTCGTACTCAAGGTATCGTATTGATCAGGAACAGATTTTTGAAGGGACGAGGGGCAAAAATTATTTCATTATATATATATAAATCTAAATAAATAAATGATTCAATTGGTAACTCAGTGGTAAAAATGATTTGGAAAAGTTTTTGTGCCCCTCCTAGATATGGGTTCAAGTTTCATTGGGTGCCTATTTCTAAATAAGCCCTGATGAATTTAATTAAGGTTTTCTCTTGTTTTGGCAATTGAAGTGATACCTTCCTCAACTCTAGTCTTTTTACAGGGCAAAATCGTGACGATCCACGTGGTGAATAGACAATCGCCCACAACATATATTAATTTGAACTTATTGGTTAATTTAGAGAAGCTATGGGTTGTTTTGGTAAGTGATTTGAAAACATAAATTTAAAAACAATGAATAATAAACAATAGTTGTGGTTACTAACTAAATATTTTTGTTTTTGTTGAATCTCAATTATTATTAATTAATTTATAAACATGTTTAATTTTATAAATTCTATAGTAATATTATCTTACAATATTATATAATTCATAGTATATTAGGTAATACATATTTTAATTTTGACCAAAAAAAAAAAGAAATGAATTTATAACATGAAACATTATATTTATCCAAGTTTTTTTTTTAATCCTTTTTAGTGTAGTTATGCATTTTAAAATTTCAAATTTAAAAAATAAATAGACTAAAAATATAAAAATATTGCTTTTCAGAACTTAAAACATCGAATCATGTGAATAATCGAGATTCGAACCTTCAATCTTTTGATTAATGATATTCACTTGTTTGAACTAAGAAGTGTATTAATTTCATCATCTATTAAGTCCAATGGTAAATGGAACTAACTTAATATTAAACATAAGGATCGAAAGACAATTCTATGTTTTCCAAAAAATTGGCTATTTGTAACATTAGGTTCAAATTTTAAAGTAATTTTTGGAGAAATGAAGCGGCCAGCGCACGGAGAGCCGAATGTATTTGGGCCAAGTTTACGCGTGGACTGCCACTAAAATAGCCCGATCCACTCGTGGACCCGAAACATAATTTCATCAAATGATAGGCCCAATAATAAAAAAATAGTGTAAATATAATAATAAATACAAATAAAGTACAAATGGTTCCCACCATTTAATTTTATTCTTGTATTTTAGTAAAGGGGGCTTAATTTATATATGAATATTATTTTTATTTGGTTGAATATCAATCTGTATACCTGAAAACTGGAAGCCTTTGGAAGATGGAGATTCATAGTTGTTGATGCAGTGGAGTCTCAAGGATTTGGGATGGATTAGAAGATTAAAAAGTTAAAATAAATTAATAATCACAAAACATTTTATAGAAGTAGGAAAAAAAATGTTTACAAGGATAATTTCTTTCATAATGGTAAAAACCGAATAGATTCTTAAATAAAATAAAATATTTCAAAATTTAATTTAACTTAGTTTATTATTATTTTGTTCAATTTAGTTTATTATTTAAAAACCTAGCAAACGATATCTAAAAATAGAATAAGAGGTAAGAATGACTAGAAAAAGAAAATATATTTTGTTACATTTATTTTCACATAATATTGCATAAAACACGTGCAATTATTATTATTACTATTTTTTTTTTTAAAAAAGCATTAATATAAAATTCCACCAAAGCATAAAGATAAACTATACCCTAATTTCTTATACAAAGGGTATAAATACGAAAGGAATAAATGAAGAAAAAGATGGAATTGGAAGAGGCAAGAAAGCCACGAGCTGTGGAACTTTACCTTTAGTATATAAATTATAATTATATAATAAATGAAGCTACACAAAAGTTGGAAGGGGCTACGACTCGTTAAATTTGGCCACCCAATAACAATTTCATTCTCTCTCTCTTTTTCCTTTTTTTCAATTTTTGAGAAAATTAAATCCTTATCCCACACATATTTATAATAATATATATATATAATATATATATGTTTTGGTTGTGTTTTTAATTAATTTCTTACTTGTTTCAATACGAAGCATGTAGGAGCGGATCCGAAGTCTGCAAATGCGACAATTTGGCAAAAACGGCGACCAACGGCGCCGTATTGTAGGTGCAGGCCTCGGTCTGCATATAATTCCCTCTCTCATCTGCAAAATTGTCTTGGCAATCGGGGCCGCCGACCACCGCCCCGACGAGGACGTTAGGGTTCGGATTTCCCCGTCCGTACCAGTTGTCGTAACCCTGCGTGCAACCGATGAAGGCCTTGTTTTCTCTGTACGACACGATGGAGGCTCCTCTGTGGTGAACCCTGGTGGGGAATTTGGGGCCGAATCCCACGAAATAGCTCGTGTTTTTAGGGTTGGCGCCCAGTATGTAATCCGTTTGTTGTTTCGCCAGGGTGAATAGGTCTTCGTGCCCCGCCGGCCCCGCGTGGCAGTTCAATTGCTGCTGGTTCGATCGCCGGAGGTAGTCGGAGTAGACGGTGAGAAGAAAGGACGCCGTTGAGACGTACTGCATGTTGTTCCATTGCCGGACGTATAATAGCCCCGCCGGAGTTCGTTCTACGTTGCTGCCGTTGTTCTTGTTCAGGATTGTGCACAAGTAATACTCTGCTTTTGATTTGTACTGCTCCAGGATTTTCCCTTGCTCTTTACTATTGTACCTCCCTTCCATTAGCAACTACAAAGGACAAACAGAAAAATAGAGAGAAAAAAAAGAGAGTAAAGTTACTGATTTACCCTCTTTAGTGGAATTATTATAAAAACAAGGTTAGATTATATGAAATAACCTTGTACTTTATACTTTATTTAAAAAATGCCCTTATACTTTCAAAATTTTCTATAATATCCTTCAGCTTTACTAACCAAAATTCTATAAAAAAAACTGCACACAAAAAATTGAAGTGGGTGCCAACGAAGATCCTGAGTGGAAGCTGACGAATTGAATTTGAAGTTGATTGCCACCTCATATTTGAACTTTTAAGAGTATGAAGGTATTTTTAAAATAAAGTACAAATTACAAAGACATTTTATATAATTTAACCTAAAAACAAATAAAGCTTATTTATTTAGTTTTTATTATTTGAAAGTTTTACTAGTTCAACAAATGGGAGGTGGGAATTTGAACGGATGTTTTGGTAGGAGAGAGATATACTTTAACCAGTTGAGCTAAATTCAGTTTGACCAATTACTATTTCTATTTAACATAACAATGAGGGAATTACTTAAAAAGAAAATTTTGAGAAGATATTTCTTAACCAATTAAACTATGCAATATTTCACGATCTCGATTCTTATTTATGGTGAGCATTAATGTGTTTCAAGGGGTGAAAAGTAAAAGCAACACGTGGCGGGGTTTGAGTAGGGAGAGGGTATTAATTGTTGTGGTATCGGATGCACGTGGTCTCGTGCTCCAGCCAACAAGACTGATAGTCTAAAAAAAACTTTAGCCCTTGCTGTCTACTGGGTCCTTTAATTAGGGGCCACTCCATCTCTGACGTCTAAAAAGCCAAAGCTTAAAACACCGATGACTCCTTTCCCTTCGCTTATGCCATTTATCATTCCATCTTAGACTCCTTAATCAAAGACAAAATCCTCAAAAAAGATCCCATCACCCCCCACTAAATATTTATGCAACTCCTACAATCCCTTTCTGTGCTTTTTGTTTCTACTTACTTCTTGCATTCTATCTCAAAATTTTAAAGCGGCAACAACAACAACAATTATAATAATGATAGAGAGAGCAGTGAATTTTAGGTTGGGGGGTTTGGATTTTTACCTTGGAAGCCATGAGTTGGACGCCAGCGTACTTGACGTCCCAACTGAACTCGGAAATGGCCCAGCCGATGCCACCGAAGCAGTGAGCCTTGTTAACCACGTACTCCAAATACTGTTGGTTGTCGGTGGCCTCATACAGCCACAGCGCAGCCCAAAGCAGCTCATCTTTATACCCACTCACCGACGCGTAGTAGCTTTTCACTATTCCTACGCTTCCGTCGTACTTCCCTCTGAACTTGTCCGCAAATTCAAACAACTTCGCATCCAAATTTCAAACAATAATCACACACACATATGTATATGTGTAGTCAGTTTTAATTCGCTTTCTCCTTTAACAATCCAACGAATTCTGTTTCGATTTCTGTTACCTGCTGCGCGTGGTGGAGAAGGAGGTGCGAGTAATGTGAGTTCGTTTTCCTGAATACCACTGAGGCTGCGGCCATGGCCGCCGCTGTCTCTCCTGCGAGATCTGACCCTGGGTTGCTCTCGTCGATTTTGTACGCTTGCCGCGACGTCGTCATGTCCTCCGGCCGCTGCCAGCAGTAATGATCTGTGTCTCCGTCGCCTACCTGTCCACAATTTCACACAGCGCACAGCAGAGACTCGGATTTTAAGCAATGTCGTTCTGATTGGTGGTGATAATCATAAATTGATAATGAAATTTACCTCTGCCCACAGTACATTGGGGCTGGTATGGGCTTTGATGAAGTAATCGGTGCCCCATTTGATCGCTTCGAGAGCGTGCTCCAGTTCGCCGGCGGCTTCAATTTCTCCTCGGTACTCGATCACGCTCCACGACAGCATCGTTACGGTGAAGGCCATTGGGAGGCCGAACTTCACGTGATCACCGGCGTCGTAGTATCCTCCGACCAAATCCACCTGAATACCACAAAAAAACTCCGATCGATCACCAAAAGCTAGGTTAATAAATTTAAAAAAAAAAAACAGAGCAGGCATTGTAGATTTCGAAGGACTAACTCCTTGTTCCAGGCCGTCGGTGAGGCCGGAATGATCTCGCCAGTTGACGCGCTGGTTGTACGGCAGCCTCCCTGATCGCTGAGACTCGAAGTAGAGGAGGCTCTTGGAGAGAGCGTCGGCGTAATCGAAAGCTCCGGCGAAGGTCCACAGAACAGAAAAGGAGAAGAAGATCAAGAGGCCGGAAGATGTCGGAGCTTCGGCGTGGCGGCGGCATTGCGTCGTCGTTGCCGTCGTCTCCTCCTCCATTAGCGGAGTTGAATTGCTTCTCCCTTGCCGTTGAAATTTGCTTTTGGGAGCGAAATGGAAGAGAGAAAAAGTCTCTCTCGTCACTCGCTTTCTCACACTTTAAACCTGATGAAGTTGTTTACTCTGGTTTTGGGTTTAATTGGGTTTGGTCATGGCATTCGCATGTGAATCTCACGTGAGGTAAAAAAAATACGGAAACAAAAAAAGAAGAGGGAGTTAGAGTTATTATTATTATTATCATAGTTATTATTTTGGAAATGGTTTTTGTTTCGATTACAATACAGGCGTGATTTTTGGAAGGCTTTTTCGATTCGACACTTTTCCTAATTTTTAATTGTTGAAAATTGCATATGTTGCCGTATTAGAACTTACCGACCTTCATAAGTTTGACTAGTTCGTTAGTCATTTCAGTCGAAAAGTCACTTTCACCCCTTCAAAATTTTGCATATTACCATTCAAAATCCTTTTTTTGTCACTGACTTTTTAAAATTTGGCGAACAATTTGGGATATTATTCGTACAGCAATTCATCAAAATTCAAATTCTCCCACGCAAAAAAAAAAAAAAAAAGGACATTATGGTCATAATGTAAAAAATTGAAGTAGAATATATTTACTTATTCACTCGTTATTAAGAGCTTTCTCATTTGTAATCCATCCACTTTTAACTTATTTGAGAGCCACTATTAGGATAGGTAAGTTATAATTTTTATGTTTACTTGTCTTAATAGAAGATCTATATCGTCAATTTATATAGTTAATGACCAACTTGATCATAACTTAACTAACAAAAATGTAAATCATCCGCCAAAAAATTAGATGTTCGAATCTCTCTTCCAACATGTTGTTGAACTCAAAGGAAAGAAAAGAAAAAATAAATAATGACATGAACTAAAATAGTTATTTTTTAAAGCATGGTATCAAAATGGGCAGTTTAAAAGTGCAATAAACAAAGGCCAAAAAGTTAAGTACTTGTTGATGCACGAAAATTCTTGACAATGACGTGGGTTTTTTATGCACGAAAATTCCTGACGATGACGTGGGTTGTTGATGCACGAAAATTCCTAACGATGACGTGGGCTGAGTGACAGATGACCTCGAAACTGCAAGAGAAGGATGATGTGAGGTGGGGTGGTGAAGACCACACTCCGACGCTCAAGTTAGTGAGGCAGAAGAAAGAAATGAGAATTTACTCAAGATCTCAATGCTTACCTTTGCCCTTCATGTTCCTACTGCTATTTATACTTGTGTAGGGTTGGTTCCTTGATGGGAAATCTCGCCTCGTCCGTCGTGTTCCACGGCGAATGGGGTAGATTGATTGGAGGGAGTGAATCTATTCCTCCACGCCCAGCTTGGCATAACTTTAGAGATTTGACCTATCCCCAGAGGTGGCTCCGGCCCGTCAACCTGAGCTTGCTCTTTCCACCTCGGCTATGTCCGAGGTGAGCTCGGATGTGTAGCATCACCTGGACTACCCACTTGTCTCGGTGGGGTTTTACCCCCAACAGTACTAAAATTGAATTATAAATTCATTTTATCTAATCATTGATTTATGACACATTTTAGGTTCAAACCTTTCTCGTATATTATGTTTTAGTTTTCTTACTTCTAAAAGTTATATTTCCTTCTTAAATTTTTTATGTCAAATTGTCATAGCATATTTCAATTGTTAAAAAACATTTTCCTTCTTTCAAATTGAAGACTCAATCTTTCCATCTAACATTTATTGAATTTAAAAAATAAACATATTAATTTTTATATGTAAAAATTATATATTAACGTAAATCTTACGTTCCATTACATACACTCATATATATTTTAAGCCATATGAATGACGCATCAATATTTTTTAAACTGGCGGTTAAGATTTTGAATTATGAATATTTTATTAAAATGAATTGAAAGCTGAGAAAAAAAAAAAAGAATATAATTTGAACTTGCATTATTTCACATGATATATGATGATATTTATTTGTCGCCATTCTATAATTCAATTTAAATGTAATATAAAGAGGGAAAAAAATAGAAGAAAAAAAAAAGGGTCGATGGGCCCACGTGTTAAAAGAAAAAGGCAAGATGGGCATGATCGTTGTTGATTACGGCAATCAAGATGCGTATATTATATGGTCATCATAACCTCCAATTATGGAAATTGTCACGCAAATCATGATACCAATACTAATTTAATTTCTTAATTATATATAATGATAAAATATACAGCAAAGTAGCAAAATTCACTTTTTCTAAAATAACCTCAAGTCAAGCCTTCATTTTGTTTCATTATAAAATAACGTCATTGTAACTTGTAACTACCATACTTATAAAAAAAAAAAAAAAAAAAAAAGCTAAAATATACGAATAAGAATAATCCAACTATGAATTAAAAAAGAAAGAAAAAATGGACAATAATTCCAACTGCTATTATTGTATCTGGTCGCTTTAAATACAATATATTCAGAATATTTTCCACCTTTCAAATTTTATTTCATTTCCATTTTTCTTTTTAACTCTTATTTCTTTCTCAGCATTTATTTTTATTTTATTTTTAGAATAGATTTTTTTTTAAAAAATTTAACGGTATATAGGAAGAGAATTTGAATCTACGACACGACTTTTTAATTAGAAAGATATGCCTTAACCAATTGAGATATGCTCAAATTGACAATATAAAAATGTAACAATGATTTTTATAATGAATTTGCGAACTTTTAAATAAAAATAATTAGAAAAACGTTGTACGAAGTTAAGATTTAAAGCAAACCAATATCATACCAACATATGAAGACATTAGAGGTTTGTCCAACATTATCTTTATATTTTCACAAAATTTGCACCAGAATTATATTAGGTCGGGTCATATATGTTGATACCAAACTCAATTCCTGTAAATTAAAATAAAAGTCTAAATGATGTCACATAACATTGTCAATCCGAAGATAGCTCAGTAAACAAAATATCTACTACCATCATACATGTTGATGGTTTTAATCCAACCTTCAATTTTTTGACTCAAAAAAGAAAAAAAAAAAAAGATGTCACACAATTTTCAAAAGGTTTAAATATTGTTTCTAGTTTCTATAACTTATTTCTATCTCGATTCACACAATTAAAAAGTATTATTCTCTGGGGTCTTTCAAATATTTTGTTTTAGACTTTACATTAAACAAAAAATTACTTTATCTAATTTCATTTGTTCTTCATTCATTATCTATAAAAAATGTTGGTCTACATTTGAAAACGTAATGCTTCACTCTACATGATTTTTAAAAATACTTGTTGAAGTAGATATATACTCATTAAATAGACAGCTAAAAAGACATATCACTTCAAGTGGAATATATGATTTTTAACAAATGCAATATGTTAGATATTCATATATGATTAATTAAGACAACCATCATCGACCTTCTTTATATTAATTCACACAAGTAATTTTCATATTAATTTTTTATTACTTTAAAGAGTATTTGAAAAGATATAATATAGTCAATTCAAATCAAATTTCTAAAGTATAGTAAGTAAAATAATTGTTTGTAGATGTGAAAATTATAAAGACTACAATTACAATCGAATGTTATAAAAATGAATTACATTGCTTTTGTAAACCATTTGGAATAACACAACGTGCTAGAGAAAGCACATACTTTAATTTAGAATAAAAGAGAGAGAGACATTGAATGAAACGAGCCTTAAAACAACCCAATAATAATAATAATAATAATAATAAATCAATTTATATATCTAAATTTTGTATCAATTTTCATCCTAAACTTTTAATTTTATCAAATTAGACCGTAGATTTAAGAGTTGCAATTTTAATTCTTTATTCAATTTTCGCTAATTCACTAATTAGTTTTAGTAAAAAATAATATGAACATTTATGTAAATTCACTCATTTCTATAAAATAAAACATTACAAAAAATTAAGTTTCATCAACACACAAATTAACCATAAAAATAACTTTTCTATAAAATTCGTAAATTTCAACCAAAAAAAAAAGCTCTAATGTTTTTTTTTTGCAATTCTATCAATTATTTCTTATATATATTTTATAATTCATTGAATACAAATGAAAAAAAAAATTTAACATAGTAAAAATTGAGACAGTTATTTAAGTTTATTTAAATTTAACATAGTAAAAATTGAGATAGTTCGAGTAAAAACTTATAAAATAGTAAAAATTGCAGCACTTATTTAAGTTTAAGATTAATATTGAAACACTTATTTAAATTTGAGGTTAAATTTTTATGAAATTTAAAGTTTATGATCAAAATTCATACAACTTACAAATTTAGTAGTAGAATTTGATTTTTTTTTTTTTGTTTTCTAAAAAAAATTGAGACAGTTAAGGTCAAGTAGACGGTTGCATCCGAAATCCGACCCGATTCTTCAGACGTTAAAGAAAGAGTCAAATATTTGAACAGTGAATGGATCCGGATCCGGATACATACAATTAATATATAATATGTATATATTTTGTCATCGAGAGGGGCAAAACAGTAAAATAATGTGGGTCGAAAATAGAGAGGGAGAGAGAAGAAAAATATAAATTGCAAATATTTAGGGATTGTCGGTGGTGAGGGGAAGGGCCACCGGCGGTTCCTGGTTCAGCTGCTGTATTCACGGTGGCGGCCCCCACAAAGTTTAAACCACCATGGGCCCCACCCTTCCCCGGCCGACACCCCCTGAGGTTATTATTAGAATTCCAACATTTTTAATTTTTTTTTTAATTTTTAATTTTATTATTATTAATTTGGCATTAATTATCTTTTTCT
>JAOANK020000048.1:1940225-1952509 GCA_026257165.2 Telfairia occidentalis | reverse complement strand
AAAAATTATATATATATATATATATATTCGCTAAAGATACCATTCAATTGAAAAAACCAATCAATAACTCAACTCAAATCACTAAACTAATTATATTGAAATCATCAATCAAATTATATTTTTACGAAGGTTTGAATCTCAGTCACTCTCAATATTGTAAAAAACATTTTTTTAAAAACACTACTTTTAGAAGTTACTGGAAAAAATATTAAAAAAAAATTACAATTGAATTTGACAAGTTACTATTTTAAACCAAAACTTTCAATTTGAATCTTTACGTTGAACATGAATAATTGTTACAATTTTTATCTTTTAACCAGCTTTTTTCATGTAAAAAATTACTAAACAAAGATTATAACATGCATCTAATAAAATATAAGACATATGTCTAATAAAAATTTGATGAAAACTTTAGAAAAAAACCACATTAGGATGCTATGTTGAAATTTGTTAGTTCTTTAGAGTTATTTAATGATTTGCAACTTGATTTTGATTGAAATTAATAAGTTTCGAAAGCTTTTTATCTTTTTCATTTTGTTAAAATTAGTGGGTAATTTGGCGGATATTAAACAAATAGTAAAAATTGCTAACACATATTAAATTGATAAACATGGTAAAATTTAAAGAAAAATTGATATTTCACCCAAGTTATTTCGTTATCGACTATATTTTATTTATGGAAATAAAAATTTCATTATTTAATATACATTTTTAAAGATGTCATAACTTTTCCTTTTTTTTTTTCCCTCTCAAATATAGCATAAATTTAAGTGTTTAAATGGGTTAACTTTTGAACGTGTCATTATATTTTTAAAAATATATTTATTTTATATTATTTACTTAATTACCTCTTCTAGAAATTACATATTGTTTTGAGATATTTCACCCCGTAGTATAAAATTAACACATATTTAGAAAAATTTAATTTTAATTTTTTGACCTAAAAAAAAAACAACATAAATTTAATTTTTCTTAATTAGTTTATATTACTATATTTAAATTTAAAATAGATTATGCTATTCTTATAAAATTATAAAATTTTTACTATATTCATATTTTATGCCATTTATATAAATATCTATATAGTTTCCCGTGTGTAATAAAATTGAATGTTAATTTCAACGGTAGTTCATTACAAATGGGGCTAATGTTACAGTTTTTTTTTGGCAAAATTCTCCAATTTTCATTTTCTATTTCAACTATCAAAATCTCAGTAAAAAATGTCTATCCTCTTCCTAAACCCTTCTTCTACCTCCATCACTCTTTACTCTGCACCCAGAAAATTGGGCGACGGGGCAATCAACAAGAAGCAAACGAGCTGAAAAACGCTGCTCCCACCAAAAATGGTGCATAAACCATGGAGAATTGTAGCAAGGCCCTTGCTCGAAACCATTCTGAACAATCATTCACAACACCACCGCGTTCCTCAACCTCTGATTCTCCATGGCCCCAGAGGCGTCGGAAAAACTACCCTCATTCTCGAACGTACTTTTCTGATGTCTTTTCCTGCAAAATTTCTATGAAATTGTTTGTCTGATGATTCGTGATGTTTCTCAGGTCTTCTTGCCGAGTGGAACAAAGGCCCCCACTTATCTGGATATGTGGACTTTGCCGAAACTATCGAAGATCACCACCCACTATACGGCCAATCGTTTCCGTGGGCATCGTGGTCGAATTGTCCGCCACCATCATTGTCTGATTGCCGGATTAAATTGGAAAGTTGCCTCGAATCCATGGCTGAAAAGGGTGTCAAACTAGGCAGTATTACATCTCATCAAATATTCACCACCATGAACAAGTGTCACGGGCTGAATACGGCCCTTCGCCGTGTACTTCAGGGGGATAATGCTTCGAAAAGTGTAGTCTCGCGCAGAGCGTCAAGCTCGGCGCTGTGGGATCAAGCAGTTTTTGCATTATCTGCTCGATGTAATGCCGCTGAGGTCGATGGGGTTTTAGGGTTGGGTGAGGAAGGGAGGAGATTGTCACTTGAAGAAGCTTCTTATTTTAGAGAGGCGTTTGTGGCGCTGAGACTGGCTAAGGAGGTGATCAGAATTCAGCAGGGATGGCGAGCTAGTGCCATCGCTGATTTAAATCGGACGCGTGGTTTCTCGCCTTCGTTGGCTCATTCTTGTACTGATTGGCCTTGTTTGTTGATAGAGTTGCTGTCACAAGCTGCTGAAATCGATAATTTTCAGGTGAACATATTTTAAAAAGTTTGAGTGTTGATGTAGTTTAATCAATATCAGTGTATGAATTAAGAGAAAAGTAAATTCCCGCCCTAATTTTGGGAGGGGGATGGATTTTATGCTGTAACTCTAAGGCATTTTGTCTAATTAAATAAAGAGGCAGTTCGTTTTAGAACCTGAATCTTAGGAAATGAATCCAGATGTTTCAATTATGTCCTCAAGGGATTTCTCGTTCTTCCTTCTGCTCATTTTTGTAGTGTTACAAGGCTTAGAAATGAGAATTATTTACAATTACATAATGACGATTTTGTTAAGCATGATGAAATGTGTATAGGAATCGGATTGTAACTCTTTTTTTTGTTTGTTTGGCAGCCAAAACTAATTATTAACAATATAGATGTCTTACGAAATGCAAGTTTATCAGATGATGATACATCAGTCTGTGGATCAATGTATCATGACAGCCTAGTGTGGAGAATAATTGCTCTTGGGACAAATGAACGGTGTCTTCCTATCATACTTGTAACGTCAAATAGGTAAGGTTAATTGGCACACCCTTGCATTCTCTTATTTCTACTGCTCCTGTTTCAATTGTCAGAACTTTAGAGAATGTAAATGTTGGATACCCAATCATATAATAATAATTGTTCTGTATCTGGGCGAAAGGTAATCAATAATGTCTAATAAAAATATTTAACATGAGTTTCATTTTCCAGCATATTGTTGTAATCTATATTGGTGGTATTTGATATGAGTTTCAATATAATTTGGCTTTATAGTTAGGTATATTTTAGGTTTATCTATGTTTGAATCACTCTTCAGATTCATATGCCCTACATGGTATCTTTGTCATCACAGCCTTCTTCTCCCTCTTGAACAGCTACTATTCATACCGCGCTTACATGGATTTTGGATTTCCAGATATATTTATCTCGCGTGAGGTACTGTGTATAAAGAAGATTGCTCTATTTTATCTTTGTTTCTATATTTATGTAATTTTTCCAGTTTCTAAGACTCCCATTATGGTTTTATTCAATCATCTATTGCTTTAGTTGCTCAACATTGTCAATTATTTACTCCATAATGATAATTGGTTTTGAATACCTCCCATCTGCTTGCGTATAACATCCTAAATGAAAGATACTGACTTAGTCCCTATTCCAATATGCTAAAAATTTTCACAAATGAATAAGTAAACCTTAGCATTATAGTTTAGGCTTTTGGTGTTAATGACAATTTAACATAGCAAAGTACAAGATCTAGTGTTTAAATTGGTGTATTAGCTCTTAAGAATTGTTATAACTGAATAAAGTGAGATTTAAGAGCTTAGTTTCAGAATTAGTGGTAATTTAATGTGATATTGAAATCCTAATTTAAAAATTCTGCGTGATAATTTCTTCTTCAGTTCAAGGTTAACAAGTTCTAGTTGATGGGCCTTGATAGTTTAAACAACGTTTGATCACAGATGTAGATAGAAGTGTTAAGAATTATATAAAAGAATGGAGCAACCTCAATCTAATAACTTAAGAGTTCGAGAATTAATAGTAGGACAGAGCAAGAAAACTGATGGGTGGACAGACATGCAGCATACAGAAAAAGAAGGAACTTCATATTCTTTGAGTAAATAAGTATCTGGATGCTAGGAGATTTATTATTGTAGGATAATCATTCTGTATCTCACACTTTCTAGTTCGTTTGAGCTACAGACTTTTGGATGTCTGGATGCTAGCAGATTTATTATTGTAGAATAATCATTCTGTATCTCACCCTTTCTAGTTCATTTGAGCTACAGACTTTTGGATGGACTCCTCAAGAGGCTAAACTGCATATGGTTCCTGATTATTTCAGCAATGCAGAGGTAAGCAACTGCTATGAATCCTACGGAAATCAATCCATGGGAGAGCTCTAATTGAAATGCAAAAGTTGAATTTTAAAAAAGCAGCAGAAGAAGGATGAATGTATGAGAAAAGAATGTTATAAACCTTGTCTGCTCTTGTGATTTGCATTTCCTTTTCATTTCACTTGCAAGTTTTTCAATTAGGACACACGTACGTCTGTACTACCTTGAATTACAATCATTCATAGACTATATTTGTCTAAATTGTAGTGGAAGCTGATTGCTGAGGTGCTCGGCCCAAACCCTCGACATTTATTTGAGCTTTATGCTCTAAAACAAAGCAATTATTATAAAAAAACGTAAGAGTGAGGTGATTTATTTTTATTCTCATTACTGCAATAACTAGAATCTCCAAATAAGTTAGGCTACTACTACATGGGTTTTTATTTTTCTGTTATGCATCCTTGAACCAGAAAGTTAACTGAAATGTGGAAAAGTTTTACCATAGCTAATAGCTTGATTTTTCATTTCATTGTTATGCATCCTTGTACTAGAAAGTTAACTGAAAGTATGATTTATAGTTACAAGAAAAATTACATTTTATATTTGGAAATTCGTTACTTGAAGATTGCCCTTGTCTTAGAATCACTAGAACTTTTCAAAAACACAGTTCCCTGTTTTTTGGAGTCTTTGATTCAGAAAAAAAAAATGGAAAGTTGATTCTTTATGGAATTGGATTATGACTTTTACTTTTTGTTTGACTATAGGGCAACAGATCATAATTTTGGTACAATCGAGGATATAGTAGATGCATACTTGGCGTACTTGCAAGTAAGTTTGTGGAGTCAGACGTGCCGACTATTCTTTAACTGTTTGTCAGTCAACTGACTTGTTGATTTGCTACATTGTCATTATTGTGTCTCCATGAGTTGTATATTATTAGATAATAAATAGATTTCTAATACTTTGCATGGCTGAAAAATATCTTGATTGAGTTAAATTTTTGTCAATAGATATTGTGTATTGTGCATAATTCTCATTTCATCTTCTGGGAATTGAAGTACTGGGTTTGATCAAGCCAGACAAAGAGGGCATTAGTGTCCTGTTATAGTAGTTCGATATGAATGTTTGGAGGTGTTTTATGGTATCTTTAATTAGATCCGTTAACCAGCTTAGTAGTCCGAGCCTATCTTTTAATTTTCATATTCTTCTTTAGATAGTTTATTTCTATAATGATGCATGCAGGGTATTTTATATTATTTCTTTCTATAAATTGCACATAAATTAGTTTAGTTAGCTTCTTCCTAAGTTTCTTTATCTTAAGGTGACAGTGGTAAATCCTGCCATGGATAGAGCATTAGCACTCCTGCAAGCATATGCTGTTGATGCACGAAATGGACTGGTTTCAAAAGATAGGTTGCGCTTTGGTGCACCTTGGAGGCATCCTCCTCGGAGTGATGATCGACACTTGAGCTTGGATTGGGCGAAGATTCAGCTAATGGATTTTGTGAATTCTCTCGTGGATGCAGAATTTGGGGTAACTATCTGGTTTTTTTTTCAGAAATTGTTAGTTGTAAATGCTTCCTGTTGTGTTACGTGCCCCTTTAATTATTTTACATGTAACAATGCATCAAAGAAGAGGTTATTTCAACTTAGCAGGTGTAGAATTACATTAACCGTTGTTCTTACTTCTTTGCTACCATCTTTTATCCAACCAATGTAAAAATTTAGTATTTAGTTTCTTATGTTTATATTTTAAAATTTTAAAATTTTATCAATGAAAATAATTTCAATGTTAAAATTGACTTTAAAAGACTTAAATGAGAATTTCTGATTTATTTATTGTAAATGATAAATTTTTAATTAAATGTCAACAAAAAAAAGTGATAGAGAATAGGATAGAAATTTATTCAAAATTTGGCTGTCCTTTTATGATTGTAAGTAACTTGAGCATGGTTAGAATAATTTTTGTTTTTCTTCTTTTTTAAAAGTCCTCTGTACTAGAACTATTAATTTAGTCTTCATTCCTCATTCAAATTTCCCCCCTTTTCATTAGGTTAACTATCTTGCTGACTGTAGCCTTGAGATTTTTGATGATCCTTCTGCTGTTGCCTTGGTTGAGGTTAGTCTTCTTCCATATCATCAGATCAACAATTGGTATGGATTGGCTACATAATTTTTGGTTCCATGTAAGTTCTTAACAATCTAAACAAAGCAGACGAGTTCCACTTCTCGCATAACAAAACAGTATCTTTGTTTTTCTTTAGTTTGGAAAATTTGTTTTACTTCAATATTTGTTATTTTTACCCATTTTTAAAAATTAGAAACCTAATTTTGATTAGTCTACTCCATCTAATTGGGTTAATTTTTAAAATAATTAATCTTGATCAAGTACAAAATTTCTTTCTGTTCGTGTGAGTTCTTCAACATCATAATTAAATGGGGTTGTCAATGCTAACAATGGTTATTAAAAAATTAATGGATTTTTGGGGGTTATGGTTAGTGAGGAATAGGAGAGTTTTTGAGGGGCTTGAGATATCTCAAGAAGAGGTGTACGATCTTGTGAGATTTAGTATCTTTACTTAAGTGTCTATTATCACTAAGACTTTTTAATTATCCTTTAGGGCTTGTCCTTTTGGACTGGACCTTCTTTTTGTTTACCTAGTTTGGGTCTGGGGCTTTCCCTCTTGTTAGGCTGTTTTTTTTAATGCTCTTCAGTATTCTTTCATTTCTTCTAAATGAAAGCTGGTTTTTTTATAAAAAAAAAGAAAAATTAGTGAGAAAGCCAGAGTTACTTAGCTAGTAGATTTGCTATGGTGATATATTGATAAAACCAAACTGCGTTAGGATAGAATTCAGTTAATTATCCATGTTATCCTATGGCTGATATCTAGTACTAACCACGTTGATTCAACACACCTTATTTCCTCCATGTGATCATTCTCACTTCTTGAAGGTTGGTTTGCTTTATGCTCAACGGGATCCATCCTTCATGCGGCCAATATCTAAAGGGATTCAAAGATGTCTAGTGCGGTGGTAAGTGAACCTTAGTATCTAACATACCAAAGTGTGAAGCAATATTATGAATTTAAATGCAAATTTCCATTATTCTTCAGGCTTGTCCAACAGCAATTTCAACTTAGTTCTAGACATCGTCTTCAGTATCTCTGGCAGAGAATTATACGTGGGCGTAGTTATCGCCATTTGATGCTAGAAGTAGGATATAAATAGACCATGTAATAAGGTGAGCATTTTAAATTTACTAATTCTTTTAGTTTAATAGTATTGGTAAGGTTAATTGACTGGAGATCTCCAGGACTTTTCTCCCGACTCTGGTGTTGGCATGTAGGAGGTCAATTTAAACCACAGCTACCTTGCAGAAGACTATAAATAGAAAACCAAATAATACAAATGAAAGATTCATAATCAGCATAACCATGGGAAAACCCGGAATCAGATAATGAATGCCTTCTTCACAAGATATCACCAATGTTTGAACTTCTTGAAAGCAAAAATGCAAGAGAAGCTTGAATTTTACGTCACACTTAATCACACAATGTCATACATAATCCACAAAAACGAGATATAAAGGAGCATGAGAAAGACAGTTGAAATATTTTACACAAGACCTCTGACTTCAAACCAATAGACCAAAGTCTCCTACAATCACAAAGATTATTCCGCCCAGAACATGAAGGATTTTTCTGAGGGATTAGAATTCACTTCGTTCTCTCCATATTATTAGTTTTTTGAAAAGTACAGGTTCCACCTTGCCAGAGGAAGAGAAACCAAAGAAGCAATATGCATTGCATTATGGTTGAAAGAAAGAAAAATGAGGAAATAAGAATTGAGAAGAAGAGATCTCAATCCAAAGGTTTTCCTTCAACTAAATTTTAAGTCTGTTGCCTAGGGGCAAACTTACATGGAATCATCAGAAAGAATATTTTCTCCTCTTTTTTTTTTTTTAAAAAAAATTGTGGATGTTTGGACTAGCTCATGGTATGGGTATCTAATTAATTTTATAGGGTAACCAAATGATCCTAAATATTTAGCAGTGTGAAACTTGTAAGATATTTATTAACTTGGCAAAATGTCACCTAGGTTTCAACCCACAACCTCAAACATGTCTGTCTGGATTCACAACTTGCCCTGAGATCATTGGGCTACTTGCCTCTTGATCAAGTTCAAGGGAAACAACTATGCGTACTCCTTTTGTGGCATCTAACATCCGAGTTTGTACGTTGTTGAAGATGCTGTGCTTTTGATCAATAATTTATTTTAATAAATGGTGGTCATTTTCATTCAGGTTTTCTTTAACAATGGCATATTCAGAAGAGTGCAGGATGTTACTCCTGAGGGTTTAAAATACAAAAATGTAAGTCAATCATTGCAGGAACAAATTACTGTTGCAGTTCACGTATTTGGCAATGGAGTTCCCTACAACCTGTTTTCTGATGAATTCTTATTCATTATTGGAATTTGAATTATATGCATATGGGACCTAAAATTTCGTGTATTTGCAGCTTGTTCTCTTATGTGGAAATGGAGTGTTGAATAATCTGGAGCATTAGTTATTATTAATTAGGAAAATCTTTGATGTCTCCCGAGTCTGGGTGTTAAGGCGGGTGGAGACTTATGGAAAAAAAAAATTGCCGTTATATACTGTATAAAATGTTAATCAAATTTCCTTTCTAAGCACACAATTTTCTTATTAATTCTGAGTTTTTTGTTGGCATACAGGCACGGGTAGATTTTAGGGACTGACTCAATAATTTCAATATAAGGTTAGACCTTCCTTCCTTGATTTCTAGTATGGCATGTGATCATTCTCTAATTAGATCGTCTTGCTTCCCTCTCTTCAAAGCCAAAATTGGTTCTACATCAGCAAATATAGTCCGTGATTAATTTCTGATGTATATGAATCATGACAATTAGCGATCTGTGTTTCTTCATTGGTGCCGAAAGTAAAACCTCATTGTCATAAGTGTCACATGTAATGACGTGTTGAAAAATTGGTTTGATTGCAGGAACAGAGCTTGCAGGCGCAGCTGTGATACTAACGTGTGGAGTACTTATTCAATTTCATAAGTGGAAGGTTTTTATTGAAATTTCTGTGTATTCAAGAATTTTTAGAATCGTAGATAAAATTATCTGTCGAGACAGATTCATAACGGGGACGCAATAAGAGAAAAGTAGCCTTTTTTTTGGGAAGGTACGTAAAGATCAACATGGGGTTATTTGAATATACTTTTTCTACTCATAGAAATGGAATTATTTGAAAGAAAGTGTAAAGACAGCTTTTTTGGAGTCACTGTTCCCCTTTATTTCATTATATCTAATTTCAACTATTTGGACAAAAGGAGGGTCGGAAGCCCCTCAAATTAAGTAGAAAGGAGAAGAAACGTGCCGGATTTATTGGCTTTTTCCTTCTTTTTCTCTGAATTAACTCTCGCCGTAAAGTAGCAGAAAATTGCCATGATTATGGTTAGGAGCGAGCTTGCACAATGACCTCAATTAAGAAAGAAGTGAAAATCCCCCCTTTGCATGTTTGCTTTGATGTTCAAGTAAGACCACTCATACGTCTAGGTCGTGTCACTTGTAGATTCTTTGAAAGGGTTAAAGCTTAGAAATGGGAGATATCGACTCAACTCACATGTATTCATGTGTCTACTCACCCCAAGGATTATTCTGTATTAGCAAACACTTTCAGGAAGTACTTGTTTTGCGGGCTCGAGAAACCTCTGAGATTATGCAGTTTTGGATGGTGGGTTGTTGAAGAATACTATGTTCTGTGCATTAGAACCATGAATTATACACTTATTAGGGTTAGAAGAGTTGATATGGTTAGCTTGAATGGCGCATGGGTTTTCGGTTTCCCGCTTTCATAGTGGGCACTAATTTGAATTAGTTACTTTCCAACCCACCTGAAGTCTTTATAGATAGAGAGAGAGATGTCAATTGTCAACTGGCAACAGAGCAATCAAACGAGGCGGGTCCCCTATTCCATATAGGATTGAGGTCGATGCCTGCACGTTTATTGCTTTATTCTATCTTCATTGCCTTCTACGGCGCTCCCTCCACTCCAATGGTAAAGTCTTTGATTAATCTGCTCAGTCAATTCAACTACAGAGATTTTCTTTAGGAGCCAACTACTTCAGACTGATATGGAAATGGAATGAATGGGCATGGTATGGCCGTTCATTCTGCTTCCCAGTTTCTCTCTGACTCTCCTTCACCACCACTTGACCATGGCGGACATTCTTCAGCTCAGTTTATGAAAATCTATCCCTGAAGATCTACAGAACCCAAAACTGGTTAGTGAGTAAGATCATTCTTTCTTTTATAAAACCTATTTTTTTCCTTTCCTGATTGTCCTTGTTCTTTGGTCTGAAACTACTGTTGGGGGCTGCATTCTTCTTTCTGGTTGGTTTCTCTGGTTTGTTTAATTCTCTTAACAGAATCTGATTCCATTATTGCCTTTGTAGTTTCTCCCCTGTTTCCTTTTTGTGTTTTTCATTTCATCAGAACTCCTATGTGGGTCTTTTTTGTGTTCAGTCCGGCGGCTTGAGGGAAATTGGGTGGGAGGAGAGGAAATGGAGGGGCGAAATGGAGGGTGGAGATGGGGCAATTTGAAGCAACGGTTAGGATTGAAAGGGATGGGGTGCTGTGGAGGTTCATGGAGTCCAACGCCGTCAACTTTGACGATGATTGAAGGCCACAGAGAGGACAGGGGTCGGAGCTCTGCAGCTTCGGGTATGAACCTGGCCATGGCTCTGGCGGCGGAGCGAAATTTACGGGCGGACGAAGGCGGCCCCACGGACGCCGGTGATGTCAAATCGTTGATGAGATTGTTTGAAGAAATGGACGGTGTGGATTGGAAGACAAAAAGGAATGAGAAGAGTGAGAATAACGGTGATTGGATGTGCTGCGTGTGCATGGAGAGGAGTAAAGGCGCGGCTTTTATTCCCTGTGGACACACCTTTTGTAGGGTATGTTCTAGGGAATTATGGCTCAACAGAGGCACGTGTCCTGTTTGCAACCGTTCGATCATTGAGATTCTTGATATTTTTTAAGATAAAAAAACATTGATTTTCGTTTCCCCTAAATTATTATTTCAATGTGATATTTGTTTCCTTTGGTTTTTGTTTTTTTTTTCTCGCTAAAATGATGGAAGAAAAGAAAGGATAAGGCAGCACGTGGTAATGAAATTGCATGAACCAAATATGCATTCGGGCAATTTCCCTCTTTTTTTCCCTTCTTAATAATATAATTAGTTGAATGACAAGTTCGAAAAAGCCTCTCGGATGAGGTACTCTAGTTCAGCTCATCACATAATTCTTAAATTATAGAGATAAATTGAAAATTTAGAGACCTATTAATTTTTTTTAAGTACAGGAACTAAATATCTATATATAAATTTAAGAGTGTGACATCAACATTTTATACTACATACTAATTTTTAAAATTTTTATAAAGGATGAAGTCACAAATTTAATAAAGATTACACAAATACAAGTTACTCTAATTTATTATTTTGTACAATCAAAATAACTAAATAAATTCAGATGTTTCATCTCGACTTTTTATACTACATTCTCATAATGTAGAAGTATTATGGTTACTAGAAGACTTTTTATTGTCACTCCTTACAATGAACAAAAAAACTCTTATAAGTCAATTTTATTAGTTTATACGAATGAATATTTCTCTCCCTCTTTTAGAAAAATCCTCTTCATAAAAATTCCTTAATATAATCAATTTTAAGATAAAATGATTTTATACCAAACCAGTAAAAAGAATATTATATTATTGATATTTAAGAGGGCGTTTGGCCCATAGGGTAGGGTTAGGGTGGGGTGGGTTTAGGTTATTTTAGAGGGATATACCATAGTGCAAAAAACTAAACCCCTCTAAGTAGTCCCACCAAATTTAGACCCTCTTTTTTTCCTTTATTTTCCCTTCTTTCTTTTTCCTCTTTCTTTTTCTTCTCTCTTTTTCTCTCTTTTCTCATTTTAATTATTATTTAATAGATCGATTTAAAAAAAAAGAGAATATAAAAACAATAATTTTGACTATATGAATTTTTCAAATAATAATTTTAGCTTTTATTTAAAAGATTAGAAATTATATAAAATTAGATTAGATATAATATTATTGTTCAAATTGATATTATAATATAAACTAAAAAAATTACTATTATAATATAAATTATAATATTATATACTATTTTTTAACTTAAAATATTATATGCCTATAAAGCA
>JAOANK020000048.1:1913522-1927741 GCA_026257165.2 Telfairia occidentalis | reverse complement strand
TTATGAAAAGAATTTTTTTTAGAAAATACTTTTAAGAAAAAAATTTAAAATAAAAGGTATGTCAAACTCACTCTTAGAATTAATGTCATTTCTCTTCTTAGATATTATAGGTTAAATTTTCCGCATAGATATGTAATGTTATGTTTCTAAGAAAAACATAAGGCAAAGATTACAAAACCGATACTAACAGATTAATGTATTTAACTTCAATTACTTGAGGTCATACCGAGCATGACTTTATTGATTAAGACATATTTTCCTAACAAAAAAGTTGTAGGTTTAAATCTCCACTTCCATAAATTGTTGAACTAAAAAAAGAATCTTCAATTACTTAGACTGTTTAAAGATCTCTCTTTAAACATAAGTAAATTGTATATATAATAAATAAATAAAAGAGTGTATTCAAAATTTGAAAAATATCATATTTATGTACCAAAATTTCAAGGTCATCCATCAATGTTTAGACCAACAATAGACAACAACGCAAAACACTACCAAGTATTCTCGCAATTAAAAATATCTCGTTTGACGTCTACCAGACATCATCATGTTGAATTTAAGTTTATTCAACTCTCTACAAACGCCGTAGATTTGAGTGGGACAAGAATTTATGAGGATTGAAATTATTTCATTTGAATGATCTACAAAATACTTATTGACATTCGATTCTTACTCGTGAAAAGGAAAAGAAGAGTTCCATCGCTACAGATTTGAAAAGTTTTTTTTCTTTTTTTAAAGGGTTTTTGGTTTGGGGTTGGAAGGTTTTCTTTCTTTTTTTAAGTTTAACAACCTGTGGGGTTGGAAAGATTCGAACTTATAACCTCTTAGTCGAGAAAATATGCATGAAGTACCCTCGGTTTGGCTTGGAGATTGAAGTTTTAATTTATAGAATAATTTAAAAAATGGACATTCTTCGGAATATGCTGAGACAAAAAGTGGGTGTACGTTGTTTAATAATGAGAGTGCGAGGGCTTTGCGCCTCGTCCTTTGTTTTTTTTAAAAAAAATATCTGTCTTTTTCTTCAACATTTTGTGCAACAACAATTGGTTTTTCATATTTTAAATTAAACTCTCGGATTTTAATTTGTCAGTTGAGATGCGGTTTATGTTGGATATTGCATGCTCCCACTTATTTTTTTTTTTTTTAATTTTAATTTTAAAAAGCATCCAATGTTGTGATTTGTGGAAGAAAGAATCTGTTTATTGGTCTGAATTTCATCACTTTTTTTTTAATATATATATATATATATATAATGGAGGGCGTGTTCGGACCAATTTAGGTATATTATTATTTATCAATTTTGAATCATTCAAAACTATTTCAAGATGGGTTTTTGTGAATTAATTTTAAGTTCACATAAAATTAAAATAATATTAAGTTTAAATAAGAAGGATTTGAGAACTATACCAATCCTTGTTACAATTGATCACTTCTTCGGAGTTTGTATTAAGATTTAGTGTCTTTAATTTTCACACGTTTTACTTTTATTTTGTGATTTTAAACACGTGTCAAATCATTTAAAAGTTGTCATATCGAACATATCTCAACTAGTTAAAGGCATATTTATCTGACCAAGAGATCGTGAGTTTCAATCTCCCGTTTTGTTGAACTAAAAAAAATCATTTAAAACTTTAAACAGTGGAGATTTAAACTCTATTTTCTTTCTTACAATTTCAATTTCATTCTATTTTAATTTCTAAACTTTTAAATAATTATTTCAGCCATGAAATAAATTTTTAAAAGAAATTATTTTTGTCTCTAAACTTTTAAAATGTTTATGTTGTCTTCTAAAACTTAAAAAAGTCGTTAGTACTTCCCTAACATGGGCATGTATTGAAGCCAATAGATTGTGTTGGTGTAGGGCCCACACTAAGCACCCTGGTGACCATCGAGCTCACATCATCGCGAGTTGTAAATCATGATGGGCATCATGTAAATCGCACCAACCTGTTGGTCGAGATAATCAAGTAGTGCTACGTTACGACCGTAATCTCTGCAATAAGGCACCACTACTTCCCACACACTCCCTATAAATATTAAAGTAAAGCCCACAATGGCAGGTACGCACGAATACCCTTGTGAATTCAATATACTGATTTCTCATATACTACACTGACTTGAACGTCGAAGCGTGATTGGCATAGCTCCACACTGGAGCTAACTTACCTCTTTTCTTGCAGCCTCCAACTGCACTCGAGTTTATGTCACCTGACGAAGATATTTCGTGCAGAAACAGATTGGTTAGGAAAAATATTGAGTGGCGGATATTAGGTGACAATATAACATGAATGAGACCAAAGTGGAGACTAAAATAAACAAAGAAACCAATATGGTTCTCTTTTTTTTAAGACTAAAATTAAGATTTAAACAAACACAACATAAAAAACATTAACAAATCACTCGCATCATTCTCTAATGATACTATGTATTCTAGACCTAAATTTGCACGGTTTTACTTTTTCTACATGTGTTAGAGGATGGTCCCCTAGGACTTGCGACCAATGGTTGTGGAGTTCAAATTCAAAGGTCGGTACGAATGAAAAATGATGTTGGATGGACATTACCTATTTCACAATCTTTAATTTCTTTATATATTGGATAAGGGCTTGTAAGCCGACATGTCGGCTTCAAGTAAGTTATTGTCGTAAATGGGAAAGTACAAAGTACTTTGTCTGGTTCTATTCAAGCATGTCTGAAATCTAATTAACATCATTATTCATATCAAATTATTATTCATCTTTGAATAAATTAAGATGTAGAAATTGATGTTAAAACATTTATAAGATAAGATGGTATATTATGGAACTTCAAGGATTTAAAATTTTTAAAACACATCACTCTTTTTCTATCTCTTGTTCTAATAAGGTCTCTCAAACAAGGTTTGAAAGAGAAAAGTTTGGTCAATATCATATTGTTGGTTCAAATTAGAAGGGATGGTCAAAATTGTTAGTTGGAAATGAAAAGGCCAACAATAATTGACTATATAACTAACTTTCATTAGAAAAATATCTATTAGGTTAGGACTTTGGATAACTTATATAACATTGTTTTTTTTTTAATCTAGAATCGAACGTTTACATCATCACTTGAAGTTATTTGAAATTTAATAAGTTTCTAAACTTTTGATTTTGTGTCTAATAGATTTCTATCGCCAACTATGCCTAGCTTAACATTTACTTTATCACTTGAAGTTATCTGGAATCACTCCACAATAGTCCTTACCCCTCTATTTCACTCAAGAAAGTTGAAGAAATGATTTTAAATTCTTTGTCAAATATGAATATGATAAGGTTAAATAAGTCATTTATCTTAAAATTCTATGAAATTCTTCAAAATCTATTTATTTTAAATTAAGTAAGATATCAAATTATTCTCTTCCTTAATTCATTTGAAATCTATAAAGATTTGAAATAATTTCACTTTAAAATCGTAACTACCAATCACAATGTCATGTAAACATGAAACTACAAACTTAATAACAAAACTTACAAGACACAAAATTAAAAATTAAAAAAAAAAAAAAACAAATGAGAAACTTTTTAAAATATAGAAATCAGTTGGACACAACTTCGAAAGTTGAGAGACCTATCAAAAAC
The DNA here is from genome assembly GCA_026257165.2 of Telfairia occidentalis. Lineage (NCBI taxonomy): Eukaryota > Viridiplantae > Streptophyta > Magnoliopsida > Cucurbitales > Cucurbitaceae > Telfairia > Telfairia occidentalis. The sequence goes on along the minus strand of JAOANK020000048.1, from coordinate 1,924,145 downwards.
TTTGTCAAAAAATATAGAGACTAAATCGACAATCTTAAAAGTTCAGGGACCAATCTTAAAAATTTAAAGACTAAACTTATAATTCAACCAAACTTGTTTAGACCATGCAAAAACTATAAAAGTCAACCACAACATACTAAAAAAATGATCTTTTGTGCAAGAGTTAAATTTTTTCAAAGTATCCAACTTAGAGAAATAATAGATTACTCAATCCATAGTACATAAAAAATTCAAACATATTGAAACTATTGACATGGGGTTGTTTTTTAAACTGGGGAAAGGTCAATTTTTTAAACTCAGTCGATTGTTATTATAATTATTATGGTACGCAATGATTAAAATATTTTTTCAATTTTTCTTATTTGAGGAGTGAAAAGAGCCTAATTATTAATTGAAATTAAATATATATATGTAATTGAAATTTTTAATATTTACATCGATATTTTAATCTTTGATTGTAGGAGGATTACTTGTAAATGGGAGATTATCATGTGAAATAGTATTTGCTTGCAAGTCATATACAGAGATTAGAGAGTTCTTTACGTTTTGGTATTCATAGACAAATCAATTTATTTGGCAAACATAAGACTTTTTTTAACCAAATGAGTTTTGCCAGCCGGTAAGTTTGAAATTGGAATATTGTGTATCTCCGGCAATGTCAATGGGAGTTTTAATAATTAAATGGATAAGATTTCTTGAGAATTATAGTCTAAACAAATGGGCAACTGTTTCAACAAGTCATTTGACTTTGTTTCTTGAGTTGATCTAGTTTATGTTGGATTTTGTGATATTTTGAATCATACTCAATTGTTTGGTTTACAAATTTTGATAATCTAAACAACTCTGGTTAAGTTATGAACTCAAACCAAATCAATTCATAAAAATTAGATTAGGAACTATTTAGCCTTTAAATATGCTTTTGATTCAAAGTATTAAAAAAAACTTCTATCGCTCGAAGATTTCAAACGATTAGCTCAATCCATAATTTTTTAGTTTGTTTTTAAAATTAGTTTGAGTTAAAAATGGAAATAATCTAAACGTAAGAGTGAATTTTAGGTTAACAATAAATTGGTTGGGTTGAATTGGGTAAATTCAATTTAATGAATGCAAAAATTGAACCAATCTAATCAAGTTAAGAAAAAGTACACTCAATCTAATTGAAATTAATTTTCAACTCAATTCAAACTGCATAAATTTGGTTGGATTGTTCGAATTTTTCGAGTTGTCTAAACTGCCCTACAAGATAGCAAAAATGGCTATGGTGCCCACAAAATTGGAGAATAACGTGATTGAGGCAACTAGGATTCATTGGTTTGAGAATTTTAAGATATTTTTCTCAAAAGAAAATTCAACCATCTCTTCGTGTCCAACTTTATTATCATCGTTGGGTTCACAAGAATCTTAAGACATGATTTGGGTTTGAATTCAAAGTATGATTAAAAAGTTCTTTTTTTATGACACTATAACCATAAATATGTAATTCAGATTCTAAACTAACTACACCTTCAACGAAAGCCTTATTGTTCTCTCAAATTGATTTTGGGTTTTTCCTATGAAGCTTACGCTAATGGCCACGAGGACCCCTTCTAAAAAATAAGAACCCACGCAAAGCAATGAACTAATTTGAAAGGGCTGAAATTCTAACCATTTTAAAAGACAATCTCAAATGGACAATAAACCCTCATTGCCACTTAGTAATAATAGAATTTTTCTCGATAAATAAAAAGTACTTTAATTGTCAAATCAACTGTAACTCAATTTACCACTGCATTGAACTTAAAAATAATGATAAAATAAAAAAGTAAACCTAGTTGAATTTTTGGAGAAGCAAATCTGGGCGCCCTTTTCGAAACACTAGACCTACACACACCAAGTATCAGTTTCAAATACACAGTTTCTTCTATAGACTTTAAATCCATCAAAATGTTAAGCTGACGTATAAAAACCCTTATTCAAACTATGGAGATTAGACATCAACTACATGAGCAAAAGAGAGCTTCACTACAAATACTCAAATCAATATATCCCTTATTATGAATAAAAGCTAATTAAACCTTATTTTAAATTGTTAAAATAACATATTAACATTACATATATAAGATGGCAACTTTCAGGTGGATCATTACTGCAAGAGGAAAATTGTGTTGGTGGCAAATGTTAGTCAACAAACCAATAATTCACCCTTCCCAATTGATTATTATTTGGGCTGAAACAAATTGCCCAACAGAAATTGATGCATCGGACGTTTTCATAACTCAATCAGGATTAATTTGTTTAATTTAGAACCTTCCACTTATTGGACATTTCTAATGGGCTACGAAAGTTTACCTTATACATGCTAGCAGAAAATTGCTTTAAAAAGAGGTATACTTTGGATAATGACATTTGTCAACTTTCCATTTGGAAGTTATATAGGGTTCAAATACACGAATCAATTCAAAATAGGCCTCCCAAGGAAAATAAACCTATTATAATCAAAATTAAGAGAATAATCTAGAAAAAAAAAATTGAGACTAATCTAACGGACAAGAATACCACTACCCATCAACATCAATGAGCCTCCTGTCCACAAAATTCAAGTCTGGAAGGTTGCTGCTATGTACGTTTCTCTACTGACCTATATCTATCTCATCTTCTTCCTACCAGCTTCTAACTTGGTTTGCTATATATTTGCTCCTATATCGCCGCTGTATCTACACAAAATCCTCTAAGCTACTAATATTTAAGCCATATATACTTGAGATAAGAATAAATACCGCCTCAGCAGAAAAACATAGAACCATCAACGTCTTTGTGCAACCGCGGAAGCTCTGGAATCGAAACACTTCCTGCTGAAGTAATGGCTCCTCGTTCTGAAGAGGTTTCTGACAGATCCTCAAACTTAATAAACTGACTCATCTGTAGTGCAGCAAGATGAGCATAACATATTGGTGCAACTGAAAAATGAAGAGGAATGAGTTAACAGTTGGATCAGGAAAAGGGATTAAAGGTCGTTAGGTTGTGTTGAGAATTTCAAAGAATAAATCACGCATAACTAAATTACCAATTGAAAGTGCAGTTGTGCTCCTTTGATACCTGAAGAACGTATCAAGATCCATAAAAATGCGCTAGTGATGATTTGCAATTGGAAAGTAGTCTATAAAGAGCTGGTAAAATAATAGGAGGGATTGTATACTTACACGTATGATAGCGAATGAATAAGGTTTTGAAGATCATCAGGAGAAAAACCTATTTCATCGACCAGGACGTGATAGTGTGCTGGTCTTGATGTGCCCTGTTATTAATACAAGAACCAAAATTAGAAATAAGATAAACTAGCAGAGTTTAGCTTAGCTACTTGCCGAATGCCTTCACTCATATAGAAGATAAAACAAACCATAAAATAACTAGTTAGTTTATCGAAATATCCTAATGCCCACATATTAGAATTACTTATTACTACTGATAATGAAGAACTTACGATCATTCCAGCATGAGCACACATGTAGAAGTCATAATTTTTTGGATGTACAACTTTCATGTCAACAACGGTTCCTAGAGAGAGAGAGTATCAACACCACTGAAATAAGGTGAATCTTAATGAACAAACTAAAACACCAATAATAGTAACAAACCAGGAGGAACATTTTCAGAGGCACCAGCTTGAAAAAATTTTGTATGGTGATTTTTTTGCCCTACAATAACCGTGAACTTGGGAACATTAACCTCTCCAAGATGTTGGTAAGCCTGCAGTCGAATGAACATCTCAGTATCTGGAATTACCATGGCAAGTGATCCAAAGACAACCAAATTCATTAAATGCCCATGGCTAAAAGGTTGTCAATGTCAAACAAAGACTAAAATGCCATCTATGTTCTTGGAAGCTTTAGCGTACTTGGTAAAAGATAATATCATCAAATGAAGTATCGATCATTTTAAAAACTAGTCAATGTTTCTCGTTTGTCAACCATCTTATCAAGCGATCAGATCGAAAAACAAAATGCAAGATGGGACAAAACTTGATTGAATTATGAATATGGTAGTAGAAAGTGAAGTTCAGCGGGATTAGGTGTAATTGTAGGTATAAATTACCTTGACTATTTGATCCAACTCAATGTTCAAAACTTGATTAAATTGAGATTCACTAACTCCGTCTCTGAGAATAAAATTAGAATCTCAAGTAAGGGTGGGAGTCAAAAAAACGAAGTGGATAGACATGTGATTATCAACTAACAATTTAACCACCAAGGTCCTACCTAAAGACAAGAATCTGAGTTGGTTTGCGGCCATTGCTAGTTCTATAGAAATCCAAAAGCAATTCCCTGCATCACAAGAGACGAGCACTTAATTAGTAGAATATAAACCACTATTCCTAGAACTTGTATAATGGATATTAGAGAAACTAATGACTTAACAGTACGGTAAATTTAACCAAACAAATTCAGCATATCACTCTGAGATTTATAAATGAAAATTCTAAGCTACTTGAAGTTATAAACATAAGGTATGGTGCACGTGCAAAGGCAATAAACAAAAGAAATAATTAAAGTCTTTCAGCTGAGAATTTGTTCATTGTCAGTGACAAATACCTAATGATACCATCATCCTTGCCATCCTCCAGAGGCTTATATAAAGCATCAATCATTTCCACCTTTGGCGACTGGGTCCTTACAGCTGCTCTATACCTTGATATCAAAGGCCAGGATCTGGATCCAACAACCTAAGAGATCCAAACGCAATACCAACCATCAAGTATCTAGCTAAACAAGTTAATATCACATAACAAGAAACAAAAAGTCTACTTACTGCAGCAATTGATGGAACGTCTGATCGTCCAGGAGACCCATGGGATACGTCCATTCCCAAGATCAATGTTGGAGTATCTTTTATCAATGGAACACAAGATGCATGCTCGATAGCCAACAATGAGTTTATACCTCCCAGCTAAAAAGAAAACAAAATACATAAGCAAAATGAACTTGGCATAAAAAATCATTCTGTAAATAAAAACTGCAAAAAGTTTAACGTTTACCTTAGAGTTAATCTTAAGAAGTACATTAGTAATATACTGATCATTAATTTTAGTGGGAGAAATGCACTGCGTAACAATCCCAAAGTCACAGAGACACTTCTTCTTCCAAGGCCCTTTCACAATGCAAACGAAAAGAGAGAATGAATGGAAAACAAACAAATTAAAAAACCTAAATGATGACAAAATGCAGAGTTAACAGAGGCAAAGTCACATGGACACTTCTTCCAGGTTCTTCCCCAGTGTAAAAGTCTAAAAGGAAACATAAAGAATGAATGACCAGAATCTGAAGAAAAGAATACATAGAGGGGGAAAGAAAGTTCAGACCATAAAGACTAGAATTTTTCTTTTCTGGGAGGACACAAAGAATAAAAGCTGGTGCGCTTGGCAACTTTGTTATAATCTGTTCAAACATATTCTCAACCCTATCAACAGGGTTGGCCCTTCTAGCATGCTGGTCTTCCTCGATCAATGTAAATGGTCTTTCAATATGCTGCAAATACACGCAAGTTCAAAAGTCAAATAAGATGAAAATTGCAATAGAAAGAATTATTTGATCAAAATATGCAGTATATGCATGTATAAAAGCAGTAGAAAGGATTGATGCAGCAACAACGTAATGTATAGTCCATTAGACCTACAATGCCCTTATTTCTTCCACAATTGATAAGTTCACGTGATATGAAGCTAGTATCACAGCGTGCAGAGAAATTGACCACAATCCAACGGTCAATGCTGGTGGGATTCAAAAGTGTCTGCAGAAGGAAAAAATTAATGCTACGTTAAATACAAAAGAATAGCAACCATAAGATTATAAAAGTTATGCGCGTACTCCCAATAGTATCACATTTCCTTCTCTAGAATTACATATAATTTCAGCCTTACCTTGTTATTGAAGTTCCATCGTCCATTACGGGGGATACAATCGTCACTTTTACCAACCTTCAACTGAAAATCAAAAGTGCAGTCAGAACAAAACATTGTTGAAACATGGATGACTGAAAATCTCTCTCATCCACTTAAGCATAGGTAATAGTTACCTTAGGAGATTCAAGTACACGCCCCTCAACCTGTGTCAGTTGTTTGTCTAATTTTATCCCACACTGAGCTAGCACTGGATCCTCATCATATCGGTAACTTTTCATAGCCTGCCAGATAAAATAGTTGTAAATCAACACCTATTGACAATTAAAATTATATGAATTCAGATTTTGAAAAAAACTTGCATCGGTGATAATCCTTATTTTTTCCTGAGGCTTCTGCCTTGATTTCTCTACCAAAGATGCCCTTTGGATTGAAGACAAAGCTTTTGTATAGCGTTGAAGCGAAACAAGTGAGCACAACTAGAAACCCCAAAGAGAAGAAAGAATGTTAAAAAGTCTTTAAAATAAAATCATCATGAAATTGCAATATTTAATTTTAAGCAAAACATTTTTTTTCAAACCTCTAAAGGCAAATAATTTGGCCGCTTAGGTTTCCCAACATCTAGACATGGCAAATAAGCAGAATAGGTCAATTCAATGCCACAATGTCTGACAAAGTACTCATACACAGTAATATCAACCATCTCTCCGTCTGTATTGCTGTTATTCTTTAGTTTCATGGAAAAACTAGCATGAAAGGAAAGATGAAGGTTAGATCTTTCAAGAACAAAAGGTAGTAGAAATTTTCTTCCAAAATTGTTTCGTGCAACAATGACATACAATTGTTGGTTACAAGGCTTTTCACTTAAACCAATGATTTTAAATTCCATGTTCCGATGTCTTGCCTTGACCCTCAAATTCCTTAACATTTTTTTTGCCTGTAGATTAGCAAAAACAAGAATGAAAGAGATGTCAGAAGATGAGAAGTGCAGCAACAAAAAATCAAAAACTGAATAATGTACTTGAGAGTTCAGTACCTTCACCCAATCAATATAACGTGGTTCACGTACATTCTGATTGGCTATTAAGAAGTCAATCACCGGTCCAGGTTTCAGGATCATTGTGGTAGAAACATCTGCAAATATCAATAAAGGAATCCATATTGATGACAAATGATATATAAAATGCAAAATCTAATATCAATCGCAAGACTAACAAAAAATAAAAATGAAAATGCTACCCATATTCAAAGATAATCCATCCTGTGCCAATCGGAAGCTGGAATGGAATCCCCGTACTCCAGCTACCCCTCCTCCAACATCAGCAAAGTTCCTTGAGTCGTCATGAAAGAATGACTGCCTTACCAAAAGACATCCCCTGCATAATCAATGAGACGTTGTCAAAACTCAAGTTCATAGTTAACAAACGAAAATAATGAGTTAGACGGTAGAAACCAACTACCGGTTTGCTGCTTGCTGCCTCAGGATAATGTCGAGCACTCTCAATGCATCCTGAGTGCTGCCATTATCTACCTCTGATCTCTTGAGGGCAGTAAAAATGGATTTCATTGGAATTTTTGTAGCAAAGCTTAGTTCAACCTTAAAAGTTTTTGACTGAAAACTACGCTTTGATCTCTTCCCAAACCCATTTGGGCTCCCATTGCCACCAGAGCTTTCAGTTTCTCTGTCACAGAAGTAACTGTAAGTTATATACGGAATGAAATATGAGTATTTAGTGGGAATATGAAATGATACATGTACATACAGTTTTGCATATGATCCTTCAAGCACCACTATGAACTCAAGCTTGTTTTGAGGCAGGGGGCCAATGGTATAAAGACTTTTTTCTCCATCATATGCAAACCTTTTATTAGCAAGTTCAACAGAGTAAGTTTGATAGAGTTTATCCATCAGTTTCCGCCCAATTCCCTTTCCTTCAACAGGCCTGTTATCTTCATAACTAATAGAAACCTGTAAGCAAAAAGCAATAATAAGTATAAACATGAAGCTCAAGGGAGGAGTGGCAAAGAAAAATTTAAAACTGAGAAAAATTCGTAAAAATGCATACACTGTATTGGTAGAAAATTAAATCTGGAGCATTAACAGACACTTTAAAGTGGTTAGTGAGCAAAGAAATACGTCTCCCTTTGCTTCCAACATCACGTCTGCTCATTATAGAATACGTGGGAGGCACAGCTTTTTCCGGCTTCATATTAGGAGGTATTGGTGGCCCCAGAGGCAAAGGAGAGGCTTCGCTATTCCCTTCAGTATTATCAATGTTAACCATCTTTTAAGCAGAAAAGAAAACCTGGAGCAGGCAACACACAGGAATTAATTTATATATAAAAATAAAAACAAAATCAAGCGGATGAATATATGAAAACTAATAAACATAATGCCTTCATTAAACATCAAAGTTGAGATTATCTTCACAACTTGATATTGCTCTAACATCTGAATACGTATAAAACAAGTAAATAGAAATAAGCCCAAAAGCTAAAAAATTAAAAATAAAAAAGGGAGTCTACAGCATCGCGAGTCAAACAAATTCTAGGGCGTTTCAAACGAAGTCGAACTTAGTATCGCAAATAATAGGGTTTGATCAATTGATACTAAAGCAAAAGAGCCATATGACAAACAACAACATTCGACCAGCAAGGGACATCATGCACACATGATCCAACGGTTCATAAGTCCAGTTGAAAAAACAAGAGAACTAAGGCAGCTAAACATCATAGAGAAAAGAATCCTAAGAACGCAAAACGATATACAGCAACTCCAAAAGAAGCCAAATAGTAACCGGAATTACCCAAAAAAAAAAAATCGCAGTCCTACAATGCATGAAAAGGAAGGAAAAATCCTCCGCATTCGGAAACAATGCAGCAAAATACACAAAGAGAAAAACACTGAAAAACCTCAATTCGATCGGTACCGCGAAATAGAAAGACCAGAAAGCAAAGAAACGCGTCAAAACAAAGTCAAACAAAAAAACGGAAGAGGAGAGTGGCATACCAGTAACAGAGAAGACGAAGCAAGCAAAGAGGACAGAAAATAGACGAAGAAGAGAAACCAGAAGAAAGCGGGAGTTTGGAAGTTTGGATTAGGGTTTTGAGAGAAGAAAAAAAAAATTGGGGAAGAAGAAGAGCAGAATGGTCGAGCACTGTCCTCTGACTTCAGAGGAAGAGGAAGAGGAAGCGCGCGAGAGGGAGGGAAAGCAAAAACAGCCTGTGTTATTTGGAAGGAAATTTTTTGGAGCCTTTTTTCTTTTATTTTTATTTATATATATATATATATATATTCCAATGTCGTGAGTGATCGGAGGAGGCGTAGGGTACTGTCAAGAAGATCGTTTTTTATTCGTACGGTGCGTTTTTGATCCGCATCCTCGCCGTTTATCTGATGCGTTGATTCCTATTCAACGGATGGATTTGCTCTTTGGCCTACGAGGTAGAAACATCCAACGGTGGTGATTTCCTTGTTACTGTAGTACCGATGTACGGTTCCTATCGTCGTATCGTACCCAGAAAGATATTGTATTACCGTAACCGTTTGAGTGAATTTTCAAACTTATTCTTTCATAATTACTGAGTTTTCAAATATTTTATCCTAAAACCTAATTTTTGCATTGGATTAAAAAAAAAAAAAAAAAAAGAGTTTATTTTCAAACTTATTTTCAAAGTATTTCTTTTCCCAAACTTATTTTTAAAATAATCTTTTGAAAATAATGCGACTAGATCGCTACAAACCTGTATTATTTTTATTTTTTATTTTTTTTAAATCGTAGCATGTAAACCACAGTAATTTTCTATTGGTTTTTTTTTTATCAGAACAATACATACATCAAAATCTCGGCCTAGATTCATCTAGGCGAGAGCAGATTTAGAAGTTAGGCTTTAATTTTAGAAAAAATAAAAATAAACATAATAAAATTAATGCAATAGAGAAAAAAAAAACCTAGTTTAAGGTTTTTAGCAGGTTTGTCTCTTTGTAATTTTTAAATAAAATAAAATAAAATAATACGTGGCACCAAAGATGCTACGTTTGTAGGGTTGCGCTCTATTTTCAAAAACATTATATGTAGTTTAAAATATTTATTCACATATAAATTTAATTGTCGTTAACTTGAACATAGTTCAAGTAATCGAGACATGTATCTTCAATCAAAAAGTTGAAGATTTGAATCTTCACCCCACAGATTGTTGTATTAAAAGAAATATACGTCTAATCGCCAAATTGTTGTATTAAAAAATATGTACGTCTAATTGCCAAATAAGTAGACAATGAAAATAGGCTTGAGTTAAATGTTTTGTGTTATATATGGATTTTGTCTTGTAGTGGAATTTCAATTCTAAATAATTTATAATCTAGGATTGACATTGAAATTAATATCGAATTATATAATAAGGAAAAAAATACTTTTGAAGAAACAATTATTTTCAACTCCTTCACAAACATTCTTGGAACCAACAACTTCTCCTTAAGATGATTGCTGGGAAGAAAGATTGAGAGGTTTAAGTTTATCAAGTTCCTATTTTATAACAACTTGGACTGATTTACTAATAAAATTTTATATTTAAATTTCATTCAAATAATTATGTTCAAATAATTATTTGATATGTCAAATCCCATATTTTAATATATAAATATGTATAATTATTTGAATTTCATTCAAATAATCATTTGAAAATCAAATCTCATATTTTAATATCTTATATATTAAAATATATTTAAATTATCTTAATCTCATTCAAAT
>JAOANK020000048.1:1862661-1874651 GCA_026257165.2 Telfairia occidentalis | reverse complement strand
GGTTGGAAACCAACATCAAAATCAGTGCAAGATTTTGAGAGCCAACCAAGGGAGCTTCAAGCACAAATTCTAAGTGTGTTTCAACCTTTCCTCGGTGGTACAGGAAGAATTTGGTTCCACAACTTGGCTGCTTAATTGAATGAGGTAGGATACCTGTTTTTGGTGAATTGAGGATTATTATCAGTGCCAGAGGGTTTGATTAGCACAGCTGGGCAGGTCTAAGTGTCTAGCAATAAATCAAAGAGAAGGGCTTCCCTGAGAACGTGGGAATCAACGAAAATAGGCCACTGGGATCTTCCTTTGTGGACAAAGGAAAAAAGGAAAGTAACATTTAGCCTATTGCTTAAACCATGCCTTGGGAATAAAGTGTGTTTTAGGGAAAGTGACAATAAGACTTGTAGTAATGGGTATTATCATCATTGAGGGATGGTTTGTGAAGTCTGGGTTTGCTAGGAAATTCATTTGGGACCATTGCTTGTATACAGAGGAAGAAGGTGGCAAGGGAAGTTGGGTGATTTAGCCTTGGCTTAGGTTGGCTCTAGAGGGACGCACCTAGATTCCTTGAATTACTTGAGACTATCTTATTACATTTTTTTTGTTCTTCAAGTTTTCAATACAATTCACAATCTCCTTGCTATTGGATTATTATCATGTTGTTGTAACAAATAGTCAGATCATGATGAGAATCCCCAAACATATCTTGGAAAAGAAAAGCTGATAAAAGCAGAACTAAGCATTTTGGACGCAGGGCAATTGCAGGAACAAAGAACTTTCTCAAGGGAAATTATTGTAGAATATTGATGAATGATGATAATTTGATTAGAAGCTCTACTCCGCAAATAGTGAACAAGATGAACCAGAGTTCCACAGTCTATACCTCAGTTATAAGAACTTTTGCCCTCAATGCATCAGCATTACGTGGATCAAGCATAAAATCTGTCGTTGTATCTCCAGTGAAGGCCACCTCCGGGGACAATATAGTGTCTGTAATCTAAAATAAAAATTTCAAAATCAGACTAGTGCCAAATATAGAAATACTAAATAATGAAATCAAGTATTTTTGCAGGCATGCCTCGACACCAGATTTCTTTAGCTTCTCAATCTGTTTCCCCTTAAGATGCATGTATTGCTTCTTCAATTTTTTTCTAACTGAATATATGACATAACCCTGCATAGAATTAACCAATCACATGTTATACTTATGTAATTAGTTAACCTCAACATAGAAAAAGAAAAAAAAACCTATCAATATCAAACCTGAACCCAGCTCAGAGTTATCAATTGTTGAAACCAGATAAAATTTTCTATCCTAAAAGTTGGTTATTGATCACTACTCATATACTGGCCTCAACAAATAGACAGCTACTTCTTGAGTCAAAAGAACATGGTAATGCAAACAGAGTCCCTCTCTACAACTCCAAAGCCAAAAATATGCATACCAGCATTTGCTAACCGAGTTTTCTATCCAGATATGGCAATCAGCTATAAGAAATAAGCTTCCTCAAATTAACCATATATAGATAAATTCCCATACATGAAAAACCTTTCTCCTGAAAGCCACTATTGATTTAACTACTAGAATTGAAGATAGATCGTCAGCATCTATTTGAAGACAGAACGCCATGAACAATTTTCCTTTCCCGTAAATAAAAAGATATATAGATCTCAAGTATTCTCAAATCTTTAAGGTTTCCATCTACATGTATAAAAGGAATAAGGTGCCCTCCTACATTAAATAGGAGAGCTATTCTTAAAGTTGAGTATTACAAAGAAACATTTTCCCCTCTAGTAAGAAAGAGAGACAGAGAGACCATACCTGGCTTGGTATCACATGCTGAGTTTCAAATGCTCTGCAAACGAGGTTATTTCGCATTTCATATGTTTCTCCTGGATTCAAATGAGTAACATTACTTTCACTTCCTACAAACAATGATGCACACTTGGGTCAAAAGAAAGAACTAAGCTAAAATAAGAAACCTACCTACATCTAGTGCAACCAGATCCACGTCCAAGTCCACCTGGCCCATGGTCCTGTGAACCTCAAGTAGTTTCTCCACATCTTCTCTAATACAAGGAGGCACAAATACTGTAGGAGGACTTAAACTATACAAACCGCGACTAGCTACGTACATTGGTAGCCCACCCTGAACCAGAACAAGTTGAAATCGTCATCACTAATATACATTGGTGCGGACGGGTCACTTAACTAAGAAACAATTACCAAGAGCTTATTTCAGTGATCTAATGAGTTTAAGAAGTTAAAGGTGAAACCGTTACAACGGTCCGTTTTTCATATTCTTATCAGCTACTTAGCTATTTATTCCTAATTCGTAGGTAGTCAGTCACCTATCTCTTACTAATTAGCTGATTATGCTTTCACCCCAGCATATAAATCATTTGTAAAGATAGTTTTGGATATTGGATAAAGAAAGAGTTCAAAATCCTTGAAGAAATCTAGTTCTTAGTTCCCTCATCAGCTTGAAGTAGAGATTGTAAATAGCAAATGCTTAATTGAAAAGTGATTACCACAAAGTGGACAGTTACTAAAAAGCTCTTTAGTGAAGTTACATCAATAATATAGAAGGGGATAAGGTTCACTGGTTCCGCTACAGAAACTTACAATGTGATCAAGGTGGGCGTGAGTGATAAATACAAAGTTTTGCTGAATGGCTCGGGATGGGCACCTCCCAATATCAAATGCACACTTAAATTCGGGAATAATAACGCAAGTTTCTTGCCCACCAACTGAAATTCCCTCGATTGAATACCCTTCCAAGTCCACCCCCTTCCGATTGACCTGTGACCGTGCTCTCCGGTACTCTTCTTCGACGCCGATTGTGGATAAAAGACTGGACTCTCTGAAGGAGTTTACAGGATTCACATGAGTTTGCAGAGAAATTCCCTGAGGTTTCGGGGTCTGTAAAATGGGTTGATGAAATGGGAAAATTTGACGAGCTCTAAGCGGCGAAATGGTCATAGAAATTTGCATCTTCTAATGCGTTAGAAGGAAATTACATAAGATTGGGAAATACAAACAGATTTGGAGAAAGAAGTGGGATTTAATAGAGGTTTAATTGGTCTCCTAGAGAGAACAGAGATAATGGATATGTACCTGCCCGGCTGGTTGGAACGAGGGATTAGAGCGCGAATTTTTCAGAGAAGACGAACTATAAATATAAATCCATAATTACACGACACCATTTTTTCAATCGGTGTTAGATTATCCCGTTTGTTTTGTGCAATCTAACATACCTGCTCGAATGTTCGTACGTGGGTCATCTATCGATTTTGGATGCCCTTTGAAAAATGAATTTTTAAAATTCTCACGTGGAGAGCATCTCTAATTATGATTTTATCATTCATTTTTCTTTTACACATTTTTTCTTTCATCAATCTTTTTATTTCATACATTTTATATTATATTTAAAAATAAATTATTGAATTTATTCACTTAGACAATAATTTGTAATTAACTATATTTATATTTTACATTTATATATAAAATAAACTTTAGTTGAAATGAATAATATATCAATTTAGTTTTCGATTGAAATTTAAAATGAAATGTACCTTTTGTTATTGGCGAGTTTTCTCTATTATACATCGCTTGGAAATGATTTTTTTTAGTTATTTATTTGTATTTTCTCTTAAAATTAATACTAAGTATATACTTCAAAATACACAAAACAAAATAAATTATAAACAATTATGATTTCTCTAAAAAAAAAAAAATTATTTGATAATATGGTAAATATAATCCACTAAAATCACTATAAATTATAATAATTGTCTTTTTGAGAGGAAAAAAATAAATTCAAACTTAAATTAATATTTAATATTCAATACTTCATATATAAAAAAAAATTCAAATTAACATAAGTTAATTTTAAAAAAAAAAAAACAAATATAATTAGTATAGACGAAATTGACATAAAAATAAAATACTAAATTAATAAAGACTAAAGGTTATATAAATTTAAACTATATTAAACTAATTTATAAAATAGTTAAAAATTGGTAAAGACATTATTGGTATTGATATTTTCATGCGCAAATCCTTCCAAACAAATATAGTCATCCAAACATTTCCAAACATTCTTATAAATTATCCCTTTAAAACAAACATAATTATCTACCTTGCGACATCTATAATTTCAAACATATGAAGATTCTAATTTTCCAGATTCCCAAAAATCAAACGAAGAAAAAAAGTTTCTTTTTCAGGATTAACTTGGTAAATTATATTAATTTTTTACCAAAACTTTTAATTTCCTAAATTGAACTTAAAATTGAAATAGTGGTTCAATTTTTATCCTTTATTTTAATTTTCGCAAGTTCACCTACTAATATTACCAAAAATAGTGGAAAGTTTAATGATAAAATCAAAATTTGCACAAAGTTAGTTTGATTAATACACAAAATCAATCATTAAATAAATTTATTAAAACTTACAAATTTCAACAACAAAATAAAGTAACTCTAATATTGTTTTTGTTTGAATCCTATCAATTTCATATTAAATATTTATTTTATAATTCAATAGAAATGCATGAGAATACATTTTTCACCAATTTTTCAAACAAAACTCTACTATTGAGGTAAAAATTGTAACACCTTTTAAAGTTTAAGGTGAAGGAAGGTTAATGAACAATTTAATGAACTTGACCGTTTATATTGTAAAAATTGGTCGGTAAAAATGGATCTTTTCCTTGATTTAAATATCAAAAGAAAATTTTGACTTTAACAATTACAGGGCTTCTTATCCACAGTACTTTACTCGAATTGACATCAAAATTTTGCGTAAAAAAATGGGTCTTTTTTAATGCACATTAGAGAGCATATGAATAATAATTAATTGTAATCTTAAAGAATATTTTAATGTTTACTGGATACATTAGTCCTCTTTTGAACATTCTTTTTCAAAACTTATCACAAACATACTTATTAGTATCAATTATTTCATTTTTTGTTTTTCTGTCATTTATTAAAATATTCCATCTATGTAATGAAATAGAAGACAAAAAGAAAGTTATATTTTCTAATGAAAATTTGAGAATGACTTATTATTTTAAATAGTAAACAACTGTCAAAACAAGCCTAGCTCAACGGGTTAAAGACGTATCTCCTTGACTAAAAGATCATGCATTCGAATCCCCCACCCCACATTTTGTTGAACTAAAAAAAAAAGAGTAAATAACTTATTTTTCTTGTACTTTCTGTTTTCCTTATCACTTCCCCCTTTTATTCAAGGCAAGAGAATGGTTAGGTTTTTCTAATTAAAAAGATTGTGCTCTGTCTAAAGGTCTCCATCCATCTTTCTTCATATTCAAGAACCATTTTTCCTACAGAAACAAGGTCTATAAACTCAATGATACGGTGAGGAAGAGGATAAATAGAATCACAAGAAAGATACAAACATACCATTTTTACATTTATATCATTACATGAACGTTAATTAACAAGATTTTTAATGGCAATTTAGATCAAAGTAGCTTCTCAAAAAATTTGAAAACTTTATGAAGAGGTTAGAGTCTTGTATCTCGAAGTTTTTATGTTGGATCTTAATCATATGTAGAGAGAGATCACTCATATTCGGGTCCATAAGCAGTGACAATTGTCCCATGAAAACTTGCTTTCGCTATAACCACGAGATGGAAGGGAAGAATGAGACAATCAAGAAAGTCCTCTCCCTAAACAAGATAAAACGTCAACATTGATATGAATGAACTCGTTGAGGTTTTGAATTGGAGAATTCATCTCACAAATGGTGACAGCTATGAAGGAAATGAAAAGCTACTAGAAAAACATGTCAAAGATAAAATCAGATTATTGAAAATTTACGTCATGGACACTAGACAGTCCTCTAAATTCTTCAGAGTTGATCGAAAGTAATAATATTTTGCCAAACTTTGACTGCAAAATTTTGCTATCAGCCCCATATGGTTTCTAAGTTCTTCAACTGATAGTGATTTAAGTGTAGTTCTGCTTCCTTCTCTTCATGATAATGGACATAGAGTTATAATTACACTTCAAAAGCCTATTGCAAATAAAGCAGAACGCTTACCTCATCACTTTACATTGGACACAACGAAAACTAAGTATCCTCTCGCATATCCCCCAAAGCAGAAAACAATAGAACACTAATCCGCTGCATTTGAAAGCATTCAACCAAAATTGCTCGCCTTTGGATCATAAAACTTGAAACACGTTAAAACAAACAAATACAAGAAAAAAAAAACCATTTTCTTGGTTAAGTTCGGGGAAGGATTCTGGTTGTCCATTGTTTTTCATCTATGGAGGGCCAATCTTAATGCAGCTACTCTGTTTGGTAACGCTATTAACATGAATAAACTATAGTGACATGAAAAGGGTAGGATGTCAGTGGTTGACACTTTAACTTTGTTAAGGCAAAACCTTAAATATATATTGATGCTTCAGAGACTGAATGTGAAAATACCATCCAATTGGAGTATTAATACACAGAACATTGCAAACAAAATACTACAGAACAATATCCTCACTATATACCGAGGATGGCTACAATTCCTCCCCCCTCCCCCCCCCCAAATTAAACTTTCACTTAAGCAAAATTCTGTATAGGAGATGGGAAGCACAATCCATCAAATGTGAAAGTAGTCGAAAACGATAGCTTGAATGTGCTTATGGTCTACCCAGCGATTCTCTACACCGACAATTGAGTCCATAGAGAGAACTATAATAGGTAAGATAATTTGTGGAACCAATTGATAACGATAAAAGGTAAAGGAAATGATAAATGGCTTACCTTACTAAAAACCTCCAAGTGCAGTCTCACACATGGATCTTGAGAATTCTTCCAGATTGAATCACTTACTCATGGTTGAAGACAAATAAAAGTTCCAAAATATAGAGGCCACGGACATAAAAGCCACCCGGGCTTGGAGAGGCACAGCCCTGTAAGATGCCACACACGGTTGAGTCAAATTTAACATAATGTCCTTAGTCACCAATCACTAATTCGGAACATATGAAGTTGCCAGTGTTATTAAAAGAGGAGAAGGCTGACTCTCAAATTCAAGTTTTAGTCTTCATATGAATAAATCATAATAACATATACCAGGGATTCATTAGGCCCACAGAAAAGAGATCAGATATAATTTTTTTGGTTCAAAAATTTCTGAAAACCAACTTAACTAATTGTCATGGTGGGAAATGCACTACAAAAAGAAGATCAAAAGTTAACCATGTGTTAATTGTGATGTCTTGTCCATCCGAAACTTTAAAAGATGACCTTGCGTTTCAAGTGTTAACTCATCGACTACAGGTTAACTATATCAAATACTGTAATTAATAAAGGCCATGTTCTGAAATACAACATCTTTTGCAGCTTCAAATGCCTTTCAATTGTTCTTCCATTCAACCACATGAAAGGTTAGTGATTTTTTTTTCCAGGAGAAAGAGAAAAAACAGGGATGAAAGGTAACTACATATGAAAAAATTACCAAAAGTTCAATATGCTGACAGGAATCCAGAACCTAAAACCTGCAAAGAGATAAAAAAGCAATTTCAACAGACTTGTGTCCTTGAGGCAACAAAAGGCCCTATTCAGCGACGTTTTTACCGTATAATAATGTAGGAAGAGCATCTTTCCGGTACATATCAGGAAGCTGGGAGACTTTTCCTAGCCAGATATTGTTCCATGCAAATACAACACCAATAACGCATGGACCAAGAACAATTTGATTTAGGAGAACCTGAAGAACAATCAACGAAGAAGAATGTCAATGGAACTGCATCTATATGCTTAAAGCTTATGTTGAGCCGCTTTAGAGCTTGAGTGTATAATAAAAGAACTATTAACACCAAAGTCACAATCATCAGTACCTTCAGCATCAGATTCTCCACCGATTTCTTGGGCAGAACACGATCAAGATAGTTGTACCATGCATAGGATCCCGGTCCATAAAGCAGGAACCCGTAAGAAAGCATCCGCAAGGAGCGAATCCAATCATGTTCTGAAAATAAGTTCGCAAAACCATCCTGAAGGAGGAGTTTTAATGACAAAATTAGTTAAAGACAGCATAAAAAATGCATCAATGAGGTTTCAAACAGAAACACTGTAGGCTAGAAGCGGAAGATCCGGCATGCACAGAACAATTGTCCTCGAAAAATCAACTACTGTATCAGGACTCAGAAATAAGTATATTTGCAAGCTACAGCCTTGTCTTTTTTTTTCTTTGAAAAGAACCATTCTATAATCTCAGTCCAAAAGAATTGGCTGGTTCAAGTTTAAACACCGAATTGAAAAGCCTGATGATGCAGCGTCCGAAACTTGAGAGGCGACAAATATGCACCAAACGAAATACGAATAAACCCTAAGTCTCCGATTACAGCACAATTCGAATTTCAAAATTCACTTCGGGTCCAGAATCAAAGAGACCCATGCATACCTTGTTGAGAGAGGCAGAATCAGAGAGAGGAGTAGAATTCAAAGCGATTCTCTTACGCCACCGGCCAACCAACTGTGCAATAGTGTCCCCGGAGAGTGAGAGACAGCCGGCCGTCAAGGATTGCTTTAGGGGAAAATGGTAACCAGATCCTGCAGTTGCCTCAAAAGAATTAGATGATTTGGGTTCAAATTTTCTCCTCTTGTTCCGAGAAGATTTAGCATCTGGAAGCAGAAAGTTCCAGCCCCAGAGGCCGCCATGGCCTCCGCCCAACAAGTCCATTTCAGAAAATCAAGGGCGGGAATGTGATGGACAAAAATTAACAGTCCAGGCCGTGCTGAAGCCGAAGAAAAGTATCCGTCTCTGACTGCTTTTTTTCCCAGCAATACATTTGGATTTCTGAACTTTTTGTCTACTTAAAGCAAAGCATGAATTATTGAAAATGAGGGTTATTTTGACAACCAAATATTAACAGAGTCAGATAATTCTCCAGTAAGAATAATCTAACTGCACCACAGACAGCCACAAAAAAAACATGTTTTGAATCTCATTCTAAACTTTCGAATTTATTTCATTTTGTTTCTTAAAATTTTAAAATATTAATTTTAGCCCTCGAACATTTAAGTTTGTTTCATTTTAGTCTCTTAACTTTCAAAATGTCTATTTTAATTCTTAAACTTGTAATAATCATTTTAGTCATTGCTCTATAATTTTGTCAAATCTTCATTTCAAGTTATGTGGTTTGAATACATGCCTACATTAATATGTTAGTATATATATATTCGGGGTTACGTTATTAATTTGTTAAAAATAAAATAAAGATAAGGACCAACCTGGTTACTTTTGGAAAGTTCGCAGACCAAACAGATATGTTGAAAGTTAAAGCATCAAAATGGAACAAACTTAAAAGTTTTAAATACCAAAATGAACCTTTAAAAAGTTTAGGGACCAAAATCGAACAACTTCGAAAGTTTAAAGACTAAAATATAATTCAAACTAAAAAAGCATCATACTTTTTGTTGACTCATCACGGGATCAAACTATCTATTTTTGTAATGGTAATAAATGTAGCTATTTGGTAGAAAATTATTGGAGGTACGTAATGGACATTGTGGTGGAGAAATAATTGGAGATATTATAATGTGCTTTTTCTGGGAGAAATTATTGGAGGTAGAACTAAAATTATGAAAGTGTATCTATTTTTGTCAAACTTTCAATTTTATCAAATTCAATTCTAGATTTAGACTTTGTATGCAATTTTTATATTCAATTCAACTTTTCTTTTTGTATGATAAATGTTTGAACAAATGTGAACAATTTGACTAATCTCGCTAAACACCTCATTTCCTATAATATTTGTATCTATCAAATGAATGGAATGTAAAAGCAATATAGCCCTTATACTACTTGTAGAAGAAATTAGCACAAAAGAAAATGAACAATCTCTTGAAGAAAGAAACTTTTATTAAGAAATTACAAGATAGACATTTTTTAGAGAAAGTTCTCTCACACTCACTTCTTATTTTATTGCTCACTTTTCTAGCTTTTCTCTCTTTTTATTTCTTGACTCACTTATGGAGACGTTCACATATATATAGGCAAACAATCCTTAGAGCCAAAACGAATATATCTTTCTAGGCTTCTCTTCGATAAAATATCTTAAAAGCTTCTTAAATAAAGCTTTCCTTATCTAAAGAATTTCAGTGAATCCTAAAGAAAGTTTAGATAATTCAAGACCTTTTTTTCATTATATGTATTTACAATCTTGGAGAATAACCAAAAAGTATTTACTTTTAAGGTGATATATATAGAAGTTCCAAGAAACTTCTAGATAGTTAGTGTTGTATTTTAACATGGAATCGACAAAAAAACTATACTTTTTTTTAGTTAACTACATTGAGAGTTGAAATATAAAAGAAATTCTCCAAAGCTACGGTAGTGGGAATATGAAAATATAAAAAATCGTCAATTATATTTTTATTTTGATAAGAGGCTAGATACCTTATCATTTAAATATTGATTTAAGCCATGTATTGATAAATTGTGTTTAAAGTTTTGAATTTGATTATATTTTTATATTTTGTGAATAAGTTTAATATTTATATTAAGAATAATCAAAATTATAATTCTACGATAACATTTAGATTTTACTAATTTTCTATTTCAAAAGAACTTTTATAGATAAGGCTAAAAGCATGGGCACACACATAATTTTGTAAATAGTAGTAATGTTGTAAAAATGTCAAACCGAATATACCTCAATTGTAAACTACGAGCATAATTTATTACGGATGCTCTAAATCAATAACTATTTTTGTAAATAAAGAATAAGATATATATAACAGGAAAATGTGGCACATATTTTCTAATTGATTAAAACCCTTTTGTTATAGATAATTCTTTTAAAAGATGAATTTTCAATTAATTTGAGATTCTTTTATTAAAAATACTTCCTTTAAAAAAAAGGATAAGATCTTTATTTCATAGTGGCATGAGTTTGTATTTTCTTTGTTCTCCTTTTTTTTCTTCATATTTTATATAATTAATTAATCTATTATTTTCTTAATTTATTGACGTTTAATTAGAAATTTTATATATAATTAGAATTTTTTATTCGTAATTGTTTCAAATTTTAATGCTTGATAAGATAAATCGTCTTAAATTTTTTTTTAAGGTGTTTGTTTATAGTAAAATTATTAATAGACGTTCATTTGATTATAAAATAATTGAGAAGAAGTAAGTTAATTTAAAAAGAATTAAAAAAATAATATTTGAAAATGAATATTATGATTTAGCTTAGTCGAATCCATATTTAATTGCTGGTTTTATAAATCCAAATTTTCTACAATACATAGCATTATATCGTCTTTTTGCTACAGTACTTTATATTTATTCCCCAAGTTTCAAATTAAAAATGTGAAGTAAATATTAGAGTTTTAAATTAGAGATTTGAATTAAGGATTAGAAATTTAGAATTTCAAAATTAGAGATAAAGATTGAGATATGATAAAGTAGATTCAATATTATTAAGATAAAAAAAATGGTGGGATCCTCTATTTAAATAATTTTATGAGGCGGGTTGGGTATTTAATTATCTTGATCGTCTCTAGTCTGGTGAACAAACTTCGAGATTCCATTATTAATTAGGAATTTTAGAACTTTTCATCCGAAGACGACGATAGCAAAGGTATTAAATCTATCCCTAAAACCTTAATGGTACTGTTCATGTATTAGGGGATCAAGCTAGATCGGGATTTAAATATGGTAAAACTTTGTTATTAGATTTCTAACCTACCAATTTGGTTGAATTCTCAATTGAGAGCCAATTTGAATCATGTAACCCAACTGGCCAATTTGCTCACCTGATAGTTCCACGTAATATCAAAAAAAAAAAAAACATGGTTGAAGGTATAACACAAATGATATGTGTTAAGAAATTAATTGTATTTAGCATATGCATTTGGCTATATACAATATAACGTCTTTTACAAATAATATACAAAAATGAGTAATTTTTAAATTCTATGCATTGAAGATCAAAACTGTGGCGAAACAAAATGGTTT
>JAOANK020000048.1:1849898-1862561 GCA_026257165.2 Telfairia occidentalis | reverse complement strand
TGATAACCATTTCATTTTTTGTTTCCTGTTTTTGAAAATTATGTTTGAGTTCTCATTATATATTTAGTATATTTTCCATTATTCTTAAAAACACATTTGAATGGTTAACCAAATTTAAAAAACAAAAACAATTAATAACTACTTTTTTTTAATTTTCAAATTTTGACTTGAATTTTACAAATATTTTTCAAAAGTAGATATACTATGCTTAATTTTTAAACAAAAAAAAAAATCAAAGATGAGAATTTAGTTTTTTATTTTTTATTTTTAAAATTTAAGGTTATAATTTCTATTTTTACTATGTTTCAATATTTTATTATCTAGCATTTAAAAATTCCAAATCTACACCTAACAAAAAAAAAGTATACTTAATGTTGGAGCCCAGGCAGATGATCGAAGGGCAGTTCGGGCCCATGAAGGGACTTGCACCTAGTCCTAGCGCACTCCCCGCTTCGGAATAACACAACCTACGAAGGTAAGCCTTGCTGACACCCTAAAAAATGTGGTTCTGCTAGATTTCGTAACTCCGAGCACCACACCGGTGTTGAGTGCAGGACTCAACAGTTCGTGAGTCCGCCCGAAACTCTACCACATATTATTCTATTGTCGTTTTTAAAATTAAAATGAATGAGATTAAAATGATTTTTTTTTGTTTGGAATCTCATTTTAAATAACTAAAAAAATTTTAAATCATACACATTTATTTTTCAAATGGATTCAAGATTTCAAAAAAGTATTCCAACTAAATTTCAAAATTGGAAATTTGAATTAAGAATTAAAATTTAAAATTTAAAATTAGAATTAAGTGTTAAAATTTTAAAATTTTAAACTACAGATAGTGATAAAGAAAAGATAAAGTAAATTGAATATTTATCAAGTAAAAACATTTGGCGGGAACTGTATACACGTATAAATAATTTCCCTCGGCTTAGTTATTCTACTTACGCATTGCGAGTGCGTTGAATTCGAATTCCACGATCAAATTTCAGTTCCGATCGAGTGATTCAACAAGCTTATAAGGTTAGTTTATTATATTCCCTACCAATTCATAGTCAAATTCCATTTTCTTTGGAAGATTTTGATTCACTTTGTTGAAATTCATCTTCGTTCTGCCATCAATTCACTTTTTGGACTATTGATCACATAATATCGAAGAAGAGGCTACGGCAAAAAAATTTGATTCGTCCGAGGCGAAGACAATTCTATATTCATTCAAATTGACGAAATCTTGCCACGACGACAGTGGAGTTGCACGCGCGACTACGATATCATAACAATAGCGAACAAGCATAGAGGTTAAATAATTTCTTGAAAGATGATGTTTGACCTATCCAAAAAAAAAAAACCATATTCTAAAAAATAAGTTCACCATTATATTTTCAAATTTTGTTTTAGTGAGCCATATTTCTGTAAAGTAAACAACCTGCTTATGAACAAACTAACCACTCGGAATTATTCAAGTAATTTCCCTGTGAATGAACAAAATTTAGAACATTTATCCAAATCAATGACAAAAAATACCCAACTCAATGCCATGTAGTAGCTCTCTCGATCTTACTTAAGAGTGTGTTTGAAAGTGATTTTGAAAGGACTAAAATCACATTTATCATAATAAAATTAAGGTCAATTACCTAAATTTGGACGTAACAAAAATGATTTTAGACATTTCAAAATCACTTCCAAACACACCCTAAATCTTTCAAGTTGGAGAACAACAAAAAAGGGAAAAAAACAAGATTTTGAGTTACAATCAATAAGGTTGTGAGAAAACAGAATAATATCGATAATTAGAATACAAAGCTTCGAGTAGAAGAAGTTCCACTCGAGAGGCAGTATTCTTTCGAAACTGCGTAAACAATAGGGGCTACAGATTTGTCTGCTTTCACTACAAAAATTGATTACAAATTCTCGAAGCTAAATCCAAATGTCAGCAGGGCCTCAAGGATACTGGCAGGGTACTTGAGCCCGTACAAGAATACTTCCTTTAATGGGGAGAATATGGAAACTGTTCAAAATTATCGTGCCCTGTAGTATCATCAACCTACCAGATCAATATAACTAAGAAACTTTTCGATCAACAATGTCATTGATTATAATAATAAAGGGTATGTAACCAAATTAATTCTCAGAAACTAGAATGATGATAGAACATGTAATTTCCTTCGGGCATCAAATTTAAGCAGATTCCATGATAATAGAATAGTAACAGACTTATGGGTTCAAATGGATGCAGTTGAATGCTTTTAGATATTAAAGAAACTGTGTAAATTATTTTCAACAGAAACTCAACAATGCCATTTATTATTTTGTATGAGCCGTATTGGTGCACAAGTTTCAAAAAGATTATGAACCCGGTGATTAAATTAGATCATTAATGCATCAGAGGGAAGACATCTTTACCAAAGTAACAATAATGGAGAAAATTCATACCATCCGAAACAGAGGGGCGGAGCCCCCTCTTAGTTGGCTTATATTAAAAATATATACAGAGAAAAATTAAGATTTCAAAGTTTTGTCTCTAATCCCCTCAATTTTAGAATTCAAAGATTACATATATATAGATTTTGCCCCTTCCTATGAAAACTTTGAACTTTGAACCCGCCCCTCGTCTAAAAAAGATTTGTGTATAACCACAGAGCGGATAGCATGTACATATGGCCATCCACTCCTAAAACGGGATACGCTCAAAGAGAATGTTTAGCAAACATTATACACCTAGATTGATTGCTTTTTTTTTTTCTTCGAAATTTCCGGGAATTAAGAGCTGGAAAAGGAATTTGAAAATTCTGTCCTCTTTGCAAAACAAATTATGTAAACAAAGACATTTTCTTTTATGGGAGTAAATAGAGATATATTTTTATCTGAAACCAAACATAAATCAGCAAACTCATAGGACAAGAACAATTGACAAAACAAGTTAAGAGAGCTCACTTGAATTTACTAGGATTTAGATGATGTGATATGGCCATCAACGTTGACCATCTTCTTCATCCATCTCCTCAAGAATTACATATTTGGCAGGAACATTTGTTGGCTGTGAGCTTACCACTTCATCTTCACTACATTTCTTCTGTAGCTTTTGGTATCTGATGAGCAATTGGAGATAAAATATGATGACTTAACACAAGAGGCGCCCATAACCAAATTTATAACTTGTTTAGATGCAACTTATAAGCTCTTTCTATTTTTTGTGTCCCAATCCTCATATTCTCTAATTTCAAGTACTTGTTACCTTTTTAATTGCCTGGTTTATGATATTAGTGCCATTCAATTATAAACAATATTCTCTCTAAAATACTAGTAAATTACACTCTACATCTCTACACCCAGAACAATCATGGCCTAAAAACCAGCAGAACACTTTTCCTCATCACCTCACTTTTTCTTTCACAATTACGTTTCCCAGAGGCAAAAAAGGTGAATAGCCACGACATCACTTAACTCCCACAATGTGACTTTCCAATGGTTAAAGTGTGACATATGTAACTCTTCCAAAATAATGTTTATCAAGTTAGTAAATGCCTGGAACAATTAAAAGTAGAAAATTCCTCACAACTTCTGGAGCAACTATAAATGACTAAATTTGAACTTTTTAATGTAAAAATATTGCAAGGTGA
The DNA here is from genome assembly GCA_026257165.2 of Telfairia occidentalis. Taxonomy (NCBI): domain Eukaryota; kingdom Viridiplantae; phylum Streptophyta; class Magnoliopsida; order Cucurbitales; family Cucurbitaceae; genus Telfairia; species Telfairia occidentalis. Next base: position 1,858,944 of record JAOANK020000048.1, on the reverse strand, counting down.
ACAAGCAAGTAGACAAACTGTACTAACAGCACTTTTAGTAACAACCTACTAAGAGGCTGAAGTGCCTTTTTAACCGATTGAGCTATCATGAAAACTACATTGTCATATATGGTATATCCAGAGAGAGAAAGAGAGAGAGCTGCACCGGGAGGTATTTGGTATCGAAGACACACTTGAAGATGATTTTTCACAAGAATATTCGACTGATTGTCAGGCATGCTAATTAAGCACTATATTTAATCTTAGAATGAGAAACTTTTAAAGAGAAGTTATGATTTATAAAAAATGAAAACTTACTTGTACCAATTGAACAAACAGACACCAACCATAATTATGCCGAGACCAACCCCTTTTAGCCAGCTAAATTTATCGTGGAAGTAAAATACTGCAACCTGAAAATGCAATATAAAATTAGAAGATGCCAAGGATCAATAGCCGCTGAAAATGTATGGATTGAACAGCACTCTTATAGTTCACATTTTGTACCTCAATACCGTGCACTTTAAAAACTTTTATTTTGACGGATAAGAAATGCTTTTATTAAGGGAAAGGAAAAGACTGAGGGGGAGAGGGAAGACGAGACATCTTCCCCCCGGCGACACCCTTCTAAAACATTTTGAATGATGTTGCAGTAGAATAGAAAGACAGACAGTGACTTGACGAGTTCATTTCATTGCAGTGGGATGCAGGTGAAACCATAACCTAGAGTCATTCATCAAAATCACCACTATTGCAATGAAACAAGCAGCCTTAGAGCCAGCAATGAGTCAATGACAAAGAAGTAGAAAGAGAAAAGAAAAGCTAGCCGACCTTTCAAGTACATTTAAGTGATTCTAGTGAGCGAAGATTCACGTAGTAATCAGCAAACTTATCCTATAAGTAAGGCAGTATCCAATTCACATTTGAAATTAAAAAGGAAATGGGTAGATTCATAGTATGTTGTGTAGCACGTTATTTTAATTTAGCTTCCATTTGAAAGTCAGCGAACAAAACAACTCTTCATGAGCAAGTCCAAAACTACTTGTAATAAGTCATGATTACCCAATGCTTCAAGAGAACGGGTAGTAAATTTAATACTTTGAGATGAGCTACTAGACCACTATAAAGCAAAATTGAAGCAGAAGGATCTTATACCAGTATAGTGACAGCCTCCTTCACAACACCAGCTACTGTAACTGTGACAGCACTAGTTACGGAGACAAGGACATATTCTGTTAATACCTGCAAAAGGATAACAAAATTCTTCAAATAAAGAAGCTAACAATAGATTTGAGCGCCAAGATGTTAGGACATAAAGAGTCAAGACAGCACTTTATAAAGAAGTTCCCAGCAAATAAATGTTCTACACATACTGTGAAGTTGGTATAAATCAATCCTCTTTCACAAAAATTATGCCTATTGTACAGTGAAGAAAAAGTTGAAATAGGTTCCTACCATACAGAAGGCAAGTGCGCCACCAAAAAACATCAGCAAGAAACTCCGAGTTACATGCCATATACTGTTAAAATATCCATTACTGGTAAATTCATTCCACGGATCTAAACCAAGGGATAGAATTAAAGTCATAATGGCCATCACTGGTGTCACATAACTCATCAAGGTAAAAGGATTTTTCAAACCTGAAATGAATGGAACCATGTTGTTATATTTAAATCAGCACCACTTTGGTTCGAATAAAACTAAATTTAAATGAAACAACTATGATCTGAGTTGCAAAGAAAAAAGTTAATATCAAAATATGGCTAGTAGAAAGAAAATGGATTGATTCAAATAGTAACTAACTGATCCTAGTGTGTAAAGTATTTCATTTGATGAAACAGAATAAAAAATATTATCCATGAAGGCTGAAAGTTAAGGGATAAAACTCAAGATTTCAAGCACGAACTGATTGTTTTATCCATAAAGCCTTGCAGAAATATACACGGATACAAAACCCAAAGAAATCCAAGGATTGAAAACTAAACGGCATGGAGAAGCACTTACCATATGCTTCTCGCTTCATATCCAGTTGGGTATTAAATGCATCATACGAGAAAAATGTCAGGATCCAAACCAACAAATAAGAGACAAGGAACAAACAAAATAGTTGCTTGTAATACCCAAAAAATAATAATAATAGTAATAAATAAATAAAAATTGTGATAGTATAAAACAGTAGCATACATGAGAAAAAATGGGGAAAACAAAATTCGTACCTGAAGAAGAATTTGGGTCATGGACCACCTGAAGCCAGACATAACAGAAGAAAGCATAACAAAAATGAAGCCCCAGAATTCAAATTCCGTCTCCTTTGCAACTGCCGAAGACAAAACAAGATAAGTGAAAAGATGTGGCATAAATACATCTTTTATTAAGGAAAATGTTACATAAATGATAGAAGTAATGGATTCTTATATAAAGAAAATGTTAAAACTAATGAATGCTTAAAAGCTGCTGTAAGCATTTGTGACGCCTTTCTTTTGTAATTGACGGTTAAGCTTTATCCTTTTGGATTTGAGTCATTTTCTTAGTTAGTGTGTGGACTCTTTTTATGGAGTTTGTTTTTCGTATGTACTAATCTTTCATTTTTTTCAATGAAAGAGTGGTTTCTTATAAATAAATAAATGATTAAAAAATAAAAATACTGCTATGAGCACAACAAAATAGTGCCAGCAGCGACAATCACTTGCTCCTGATTCTTTCACTTCCAACTCCAATCTTCCTCAAGTATGGGACGTAGGTTTTTCCACCGTGAGTTCTAAAACACCAGTCCATCCTAAGGAAGGGTGAAGGATACTACGGGTGCAGGCTGGAACCAATAAAATTGACTGAACCAAGTTGGTTGAATTAGTTTGACCACCAAATAAAGGCCATTTCCATTTGAATATAATCAAGAACTGCTACTTCAAATTCTAAAATTCATGAACGATTAGTTAGGAGGAAAAGCAAAATGCTCAATACCTGTTAACAAAATTCCTATAGATATAATCAAGATGATGCCAGAAAGTCTAAAGCTGGGAGTTTCCAACCTGACACAAAAAATTTCATACTACATGAAAAAATCATCAATAGAATATAAAGTCTAGCTTTCCAACTAATATAGCTGCAAAAAGAAGAATGGGAACCGAACATAACAAAGAATTGAGATAGAAAATTTATTATTGACCATTACAGTAACTGTTGGTTGTTGACCATATAATTTCAGGATAAAATACCTCAGCTGAAACCAGAAACAATAGAAAGTTAATCATCAACAGCTTTAGAAAAGTATAATTTCATGCTCCAAGACTTCGCGAAGTTTCATGATTTCAAATTTCATAACTGCATTTATTCTCAATATAAAAAAAAAACAAAATAAATAGTTTTGGAAGGGAATGGATGATCCTTAACTTATAAAGAGAAGTAATTTTGTACGTTTGTATTTGGTGAAACTGCTACATAAGCCACACTTCAGAGTTGAGGGTATGCAACAAAAAACAAGAATTTTGACAAATGGAACTTTGGCCAGTTTTACTTTCCATTAATACAATGGGATTCCTTACCCTAAATTCTAAAAGAGATGCAGTTTTTTTAATTTTAATTCTAAAATCTACTTGTTAACACAAACCACAAGATTGTTTCAATCCAATTAATCCACAACATTATCTTTTAAGAGCCCAAAATAATACCATCTTCAGTAAGAATTCCAATACCAATAAGAAGAAAATGAGATGGCATGAAATATTTAAAATTTTAACACTTGACATCAATAAGCCTATCTCCAAGCATTATACTGAAAGCCTACTGCTAGGGGCCAAATAGGGTAAACTCCACCAAGTCATATTCAATCTTCATCAAGAACTCAAATTTAAGACACAGCTAAAGCATCTTCAGGAAGGTAAGAATGTAACGATGAAATTACATCTATTCATTAAAATTGTTCTCAGATCTCATACAGCATCAGAAAAGGACAAAGCACTGTGAACTTCCAAAATACATGATATATGAGAAGACTGGATGGAATTTTTAGTGATAAACGTCGCTATGAACGCTAGATTGCCGCAAGCCAATTATCTCTATGGTAACTTGAGAAGATTGGATGCAATTAATATAGTTATCTAAATAATAACATGCATCAGAAGCTAGGTTACACAATTTAGTTCGAAAACTCACCTGAAAGCAAAAGCAAATAGGAGGAGAAATATAGGAGAACCAGATTTACACTGCCATAATGAAAAGAGAGAGGGAGAGAGTTAGTGTTATGAAGCATGAAGTAGTATATATTTACAACATATACAGTCTCCTGACTCAATTAAAAAGAATGGAGATAAGATATCCAACCATGGTAGCAAATGTGACTGATATCGAGACAAGAGATGCATTGCTTAGATTAACATCCAAGGCTGTTCCAATAGCCGTTGGGACAACTGTGAAAGGCAAAGTCCATCTGTTGCATTAGTTGATAGAAAAGTTAATTTACACAGGATTAAAAATTTAACATCCTAGGGGCTCAAACAAAAGTAAACATACTTCTAATGAATAAAAATAAACACCATCCATGAAATGTCGGAAACAATGACAAAAAAAAAACCAAAAAAAGCAAATTTAATCATTAAAAAATTTATAATTTCAATCAACTTATGCAATGACAAAAAGGATTATCAAAAAGAAAAAAAAATATGGTTTTTTAGGATAAGAAGAAAGATTCATCCAAAAAAATTCAAAAGTAGCTGGATAACAATTCATCAATCAAAGCAAATGCAATATTCCTATAAATAAATCATTGTACTTATCCATCACTGTTTACTTTATAATGCAATGTATGTATTCAAGAAATTTGAATTTATCCAGTTAATTATTCACTTGTTAGTTGAACAATACCACAAAACACCTTGATGTATTATGACTCTCTTAGGAAAGCAACTTTATCATTAACTTTTTTTTTTTGTAAACAAGACACAACTTCTCGTTGATGTAATGAAAAGGTAAGTTGGTAGAATGAAAATGGTCAATTGGAATATACTAGTATCGTGGCAAAGCAAAATAAAAGACATAAGTTTCAAGATTACCTTTCGTGAAGTAATCCCTCCATGTCATAGTAACACAAGGTTGAAATCGACTAGACCAAATCCATGTGATCATATTGGATAAAACAGCTTGCATTGTAAAATGAACAGTATTCATGAGCAATGGAGCCGGAAACCTACCCAAATGATCTCCTAATAAAGATTTATTATATCTGCTCCAACCAAGAGAAATCATGGTTAAATGAACATTCTAAATAAACATTACAGTTCTAATTTTTCGTTACGTGAATAAGAAACTTACAATGTCAAAAGAAGGCTGAAAGTATACCAGACAAGAACAAAGAACAATGTCTTTAGCACATTGGCAGTGGCAAGAGGATTCTTTGCATCTAGCTGCAGTGACTTATAATGATCACTGTGAAAGGATTCACAATCATCGCCATTAATATCCCTCCCAGATTTGTTCTCAATATTAAAAGGTTCATATGGCGTACTTCCATTTCCCTCAATGTGAATAGGAAAATGGGCCTCAGGCTCCCCACCACTAGACTGCATACTTGTCTGCTGACACTTTATAAATTGGTGTATCCCGTCCTCTAAATGCCCGTTTACTAGCTGACCCAGTTGAAGCGAAGGCAAGTTGAAATCAGTACCTTATACACTTGAATCTGCATTAGTTAAAAGAGTATCCACTGGGGTAGTACCCTGTACCACCCACTGCTTGACTTCTGGTCCAAATAGAATCAACCCTTGTGTTTTCAAGCTTTTCTGTATCCGAAGAATTCCCAGTCATCTCCTTTCCTATACTAAGTTAGAAGCATCTATGTTCTCCACCACAATTATCGACAGATCCAAATGAGTAAACAGAAAGAAAAACTTCATGCATTGAATTGGACACAAATGTTAGCAAGTTGTAAACGTCATGGAAAATTCATTCAGGGGTTGAATTGAAAATAAAGATAACTGAGTGGGGATAGGATTTACATCCCATTATGCAAAACTTGGATAAGAGTATTGAGATTACATAAGTAATAAATAGGCCCTCTTACAGAGATTTGCAATTATCCACCCCCAACCCCAGTTTTTATTTTTCTAGTACAACATGTGGGGGTGGGCAACTTTTGGTTGAGGATATATATCTGAATCAATTGAGCTATGCTCAAGTTGGCCTCACCCCAATTTTTATTCATATCAATAGGAGAACCTCTCTGTAATCTCTTTGCAATGCTTTGTCATCTCTCTACCATAACCTTGACATCTTTCAAAATACAATTGTTTCTCATCCCAACCAAAATATAAAATTTATACACCATATACACATAGAACCCAACTTCCGTGGAACTTCTCAATAATAAGCATTTGGAAAAAAAATAAAAATAAAATACAAGTTCGTACTTAATAAACTTTTCTACTAAAAAATATTTAGTGTAACAGCCAGCAAAGAATGATAAATTATGGGCGCGATCTTCCTTCTTTTAAGCTCAGATCCTATAATTTGTTTTAACTTTCTTCCCACGTCTAATAATTCTTAAGATAAGCAGCATGGGCTAAACTAAACTAGTCACACTTAAGTATCTGGCTTTGGCATCAGCGGCTATTACAACAAGTGACGTCGTTTAAGAGCTGTTATAAATGAGGCGCGTGAAGACTGCACGTCACTAACAGCAACATTTGCACACATGTAGGGAAATGAGAGGGCGTAATTCTAAAACTATCGAGGAGATTCGAAACTTCAAATCGATCAAATAAACACGCAACTTATTAATGGGCCATCAATAAGGATGAGCTCAAACCAAAACGAGGAAAACAAAAGCTCCAGCGAAATCAGAGTAACAGGAATGCGTAAATGATCAACCAAACAATCCAAATCAGCTAAATGGAACAAGCATCGTCGTGGAGTAAACAAATAGCGTAAAAACATTTCCATTGTACGACGTGATTCTCCAATACCGAATATGACAAACAGAGACCAACCTGAGAAGAATCGATGGATAAAGAATTGAAGAAAGTGGGCAGGAAAACGCAGCACCGGGAAGAGGAAGAGAGATCTGATCTAAAAGTCGAGCAAATGGCGTTTGCAGGTGTTGAAATCCGACGTCTGGTTTCGACGTGTTAAATGTGGGTGGTGAATGGTGAACGGTGTCAAAGCTTAAAGGCCATTTCTTAAAAGTAAAAAAAAATTAAATAAATAAATAAATAAAACCAATATTCTTTAATTATTATTATAATTGAAGTGCGCGCCTTTACAGGTGGGGCCGTGAGAGTCGGTGGGTGGTCGAGTTAGGGTGCAGGCCCAACGGCAGAGGTTGGAGACCCATGGACCGGACCGTACCATAGGTCGCTCCGGGGGTCCCATTCGGTTGGCCATTGCTTTGGTTCTAAGATAATTATATATCCATGATTAAATAAATTAGAGAACAGGTAATCCTAATTTGTCATTTTTTTCTAAAAACATCTCATTTTGGTAGGTGAGTTATTGGTTTACTTTCCCCTCGTCCTTGTATTTTAAAATGTTTACATTTTTATCCATGAATTTTAAATTTAATTTTATTTGGTCTCTGATATGAAACATATATATATCTCTCACTCATTCTCTCTCTTCTAATGAATTGTTATCACTGTTACCTTATCCTACATCTTCCCTTCTCTTATCGTCGATCACTTCTCACCCTTAGACACATGAATTTGCTTATCAACTATTGAAACCTTGTAAAAATGGTGTGAAGAGAGAGTTTTTTTTTTTTGGCACATCACTTATTGATATATTATAAAAATGGATATTTATATTTCGTAAGCATATAAATAATATAATTATTATTAAATAGACATGTTAGCATCCAAATCAATATTTTGTTAAGGTTATTCATTAAATGGATCTATTAGCATCCAAATCGATATTTTGTCAGGTTATTTACAGTTTTATAGTGTTAAAGACTAAAAGTAAGCATTAGCGAAAACTTATAAATAAAAAATGTAACATTTTGAACTTAAATAACCAAGAAGGTTTTTTTTTTTTTTCAATTTGGTTTATATCGTGAATATCCGAGCAAACTTACATGCTCTAATTATTCTCGCGGGAGCTACAGGACCCTACAATATATGATCGTTGAGAAACACTACAATTTTTTTATTCCAAGTAGGTGAACACAAGGTTCTTCCTCGAGTCTCGTTGTCCCTTAGACAACTCTAATTTATATTATCAATATTTTAAAATGCATTAAATATAAATTATTGAAAAAGTAATATATTTTTTTAGGCCTATCTCGTGGCAAATATAAGACGAACAATTGAACCTACTATTTCTTAGAGAAAATACACACATCGTAATCATTTGAATCATGCTTATATCGGCAATGAATATACCGATTTGACTCGTATACCTATGATTTAGTTTTAGAATATTACAAAGTATATTAAATTATGATTTTCGTTCTTAAACTTTCGTCCCTATGTTTATTTAGTATGTGTAGTTAAAAAATAGATTTTTAGACTTCCAAATTCGGCCTATTTAATCTTTGTATTTTCATATAAGAAGTTTATAATAGATTCTCAATTTTTCAATTGTAAATCACGTTTGTCCACTTATATACTTATTTTTTCACTTGTATACTTAATTTCTTATGAATTAATTAAAAATGTGATTCAATTAATCTTTATAAAGACAATTGAATGTTCAAGTGATGGAATAAAGTTGAGATATCTATAAATCGTTTATCTAAATTCAAATAATAGATATGTCAATAAAATTAGATCTGTTTGAAGTCCATTGAAATGTGTTCTTCAATATCGAACTAAATGAATAATAAATATTGTTTTTGTAGGGTGTATCATCATACATGTGCAGCTGAATAAAGATCAATACACTCTAATTAGCTCAATTTAAATAAGAAAAATTATGTTTAAGAGGAGAAAAACAGAGTTTTAGTGTACTAACCTCTTGTAGCTCAAATCCTCCCCTATCTCCGGCAGAATGCTTCTCCAATCAGCTCCCGAACCACCACTAGTGTCTTCCCGACTATTCTCTGGCCTTGGAACGGGATGGTGGGATCCCTTGATTGGTG
>JAOANK020000048.1:1818859-1829710 GCA_026257165.2 Telfairia occidentalis | reverse complement strand
TCCCCCCCCCCTCCCCCCCAATAATTATAATTATAAGAAACAGAAACTTGATTAGTAGAGAAAGAAACAGCCTAGAGGCTCAGGAGACGAGATGTCCCCTTGCCTGAGAGGATGATTTAACAAAAGACCTCAGCTTAGGTTAATCATAGGTGGTATATAAGTACAAAAAAACAAACTTTGCGAAGAACACCCCAATTTGAGGTCATATGAAGAAAAAATAAAAATAAAGTTTAATGTTTCTGAAAATTTTGGATGTTTCTTTCTTGTCATGCATACCATAAGAGAGCTCTAGAAGTATTTGCCTATAAGACTCCAGTTCCCTTTGAACCACCAACCTGAAAGTAGCCCGCCACATGTATTTTGGGGAAAACTCCAACGAAGGCCAAATTGTTGACAAAGTAAATTCCATCCTCTAGAGTCAAAGTCGCAATGCATAAAAAGATGGTCCATGGACTCGCACCATTCGAGAGGCAAACTGATGCTAGGGGAGTTGACCAAAACTCAAATTTTCTCTTGAATTCTGTCAGAAGTGTTCAAACTGTTCAGAACCATGTGTGTTTTTACCTCCCTATATCTGCTTGGAAAGAAATTTCTAGGCTTCTTTTCCTGTTATTAAGCTGGAAGTTTGCAGATTTGCAGTTGAAAAGGTATGAGCTGTCAAATTTCCAGCCAACTTTGTCTTTGTTCTGATTTGAATAAAGATTACATTTTTCACTTTGATACCACTCCTGCAACTCTCTATTGAACAGATTTATTCTAAGGCAAAGATTTGAGTTCCATGTTGGCTCTGTTTCATTCCAGCGCTCACAAAAAGGCAGGCTTGTGCATTGGAGATAGATATTCGGAAAAAGGAGACTTTGGAGAATTATGAATCCAAGAATCCTTCCAAATTCCAATCCTTCTACCATTTCCAGCAGTACCTTTCTCCACAAAAGCTCTAACTTTACCAATTTCCACCCAGGACCCACAACTTCTTTTACTAGCGATTTCCTTCATAAGCTTCCAAGGCTCTCTGCCTCATATTTACTCACAATAATATGCCACTTAAAGAGAAACATTTCTATTTCTGATATTTCCCACTTGTGCACTGACCAAAAAGTGGGGAAAAGTTGCCCACTTCCTGTTGACGAGCTACCCCATCAGAATTTTCTCCCTCGCGTATCGTCTCTCAAGATTTTCTCCAATCCTTTACTCTGGTTAACTGGGATCTTAAAAGTAGACAAAAAGTAAGGAGAGTGAACTCAATGATCGTTAATCTGCCTCTTTAAAAATAGGAAATTTCCTCCATTTAGCAAGTCTAACATGCATCATTTCGATAACAGGTTCCTAAAAGATGGCAGCCTTAGTATTCCCTCCCAAATGAAGCCCCAAACAAATAAGAAGTAAAGACTCGTTCTTCAAGGCAAGGAAACCAACTGATCCTTCCACCTCTTGAACACATATATTTATCCCAAGTAAGGACTTCTGTTAAAATAGTCAAGCTAGACACTTGCTGAAAAATGTTAAGAAACTTCCACCAGTTTTGGAGGTTTACTTCATCCCCTCAACCAAAAAAATGGTATCATCGGCATATTGAATGTGTGTGATTGCGCTTGCTGACCACCGCTTCTAATGCCTTCAATTCTCCCCCCTTCTTTTTACTTATCAGCCAAAATACTATTGGAATCATCAACAAAAGTGAGAGGAAAGGAAAAAGCGGGTCTCTTTGCCTTAAGCCCCTAGATGCCAAAAATTTTGTAGTTTGAGCAAGTGACATAACCTCAAATCTAAACTTTTTTTCCCCGCTCCATCACGATATCGAAGTAAAATCAATTAGCTTTATCATATGCCTTTCTAAGGTCAAATTTGAGAATGAAGCGACTTTTCCCCCTCTTCCTTTCCCTCACGAGTTGCCTCAGAAGCAATTAAAATTACATTTATAATCCTATCTTCCTTTTACATAAGTGCACTTATCAATTATCCTTATCGTACTTTATTATTTTTTTCTCTAAAGTCTTGTAATGTCATTCTTTAATATTTATAGTCTTTTTCAAGATATTTGACAGGAAACAAGCTCAATGGAATTATTCCTGGTTGGGTTTTAGGAAGCAACAAGAATGTGTATGCTTTTTTCTCTAAAAAAACTTTTCCTACTTAAATTCACTTTAATGCCTGTTGTGAAAGCATATAATGTTCATTGCCATAGCTAACTGCTTCCGTTTTCTTATCTTTCTGATGTAGGGATCTTTCTAACAACAATTTCACTTGGGAAAGTTCGAGCCCAGCTGAGTGTCCTCGAGGGAGTGTGTGAGTATTATGAATTTATCGTTTCTTTCTTTGCCCCAGAGCATCATGCTGGATAATAACAAAAAATTCTTCCATTTTCACAGAAATTTAGTAGAGACTTACTCACCGTCTGCAGAAAACTTGTAAGACTTTTGTGCCAGTAAGAAATTTATTGAATGCTAAGCTAGTCATTAGGAATACCTCTAGATACCAGTCTTCTTATCTTTAAAACGATATGCTCAGTTTCCTTGCATGCTTACAGATCTAGAATCCATCCCTGCCTGAAAAGGAACTTCCCGTGTTCTGCATCAAAGGAACAGTGTGAGTATATAACTCTTCAAAATAAATTTTCTTTTCTTGAAAGAACACATCCTGTTGAAATATATAAATGAGTGATAATATCAAATCTGCAATCCGAAATTCAAAGCCTTTGTTTTCTTGGTAGTCTGAGGAAAACCTTTCTTTTATTATGATTACGTGAATTCTACCTTTTCTTTATGGAAGCGACTAGCTAGGTTTTTCACACACTCTTTTGAATTGTCAAAACTTTATCAGATCACTACTCCTTGCGCATTAACTGTGGCGGTAAAGAAGCATTTGTAAAGGGTGAAAGGTATGAAGCGGATAGAGAAGGTGCTTCAATGTTTTATACTGGTCAGAATTGGGCTTTTAGCAGCACGGGAAGCTTTATGGACAATGATGTTGATGCTGATAACTATATCATAACAAATACGTCTGCTCTTTCACGTGTTTCTGTGACTGATTCAGAACTGTACACAAAAGCGAGAAATTCTCCTCAATCTCTTACATACTATGGGCTGTGTTTCATAAATGGGAATTATACAGTTAAACTCCACTTTGCAGAGATTGTATTTATAAATGACAGTTCATTCAACAGCCTCGGGAAGCGAATTTTCGATGTGTACGTCCAGGTATTGGTGAATGAAATTTTATGACTGGAAAAGAATGTTAGTTCATCATATTGTTGGATACTGAAAACTATTTCATTTGTATAACTGCAGGAAAAGCTGGTCCTGAAAGATTTTGATATAGAAAATGAAGCAGGGGGTACAGGTAAGCCTGTTATAAAAACATTTACTGCTGTTGTCACGAGTCACACATTGAAGATCCATTTCTACTGGGCTGGAAGAGGGACAACAGGCATTCCAGTTAGAGGAAACTATGGTCCTCTGATATCAGCTATTTCAGTAGACCCTAGTAAGTTTTCCTAAGTCGTGAATGTAAAAGTTATAGAAATGTGTGTGATTTTTGTAAGTTTCTTCTTTTCACTTTCTTATTAGCAGTTAAATTTGTGAGATTCATATTGTGAGTGGCAGCAATACAAGGAAACTTTGTAGGCTTAATCCCACAACTTGTTCTGAGCCCATGATAAGTAGCAGTGACAATGATTACTTCAAAAATAAACATAACTTTTAAGATTGGAACTCATTCAGTTTGTGCGATCTTAATGAGATTCTAATATTTGCAAAATGATTACTTTGACTCGCATAGGTTCCATAGGGATTAATTCAATTGGTTGTCATCTATGGTCTTCCATCACCAAAGGGTGATAATATTTTATTTTCTGCTTACAGCAAACTGAAAGTGTGTGTGTCTGTTTTTATTTATTTATTATTATTATTATATACTCCTTTACCTCATGGGTTAGGGTTGCACCCCTGTCCTTCTGCACGCAGGTTAAATATTTGTACTTTTCTTGATTAATGAAAATTTGTTTAATCAGAATAAATAGAAAAATAAGTTGAGTAGGTTACAAAAACTTGAAGAGGAAGAGGTTTCAAGATTGGTCTGAATTCTGAAAAGGCTATCAGGAGTATGCTTTATCATCTAATTTCTGATTATATTTCGATGAGGCATGCAAAAACTGTAGCTTTAATATAAAATTATATTAAAAAAGATTCTATTGAGATTTCTAACCAGTAAAAGCTACCTCTCGTCACAGATTTTACTCCTCCTGTGAACCATGTGAAGAAGAATCATACCATCATAATTATTGGGACAACAGCAGCAACATTCGTTCTCCTTCTTCTGGTGCTAGGCATTATGAGAAGGAAAGGATGGCTGGGAGGCAATGCGTTTGCAGATAAAGGTATAATCTTTCATTGTCTTGCCTCTATGGAAAACCGAAGTTGCATATAGATTTCTTTTGATTTGAACTTAAGTTATACTGGGACGTTATCACAACTCAAGATATTTGTAATTTTTTTTTCTTTTCATTATATTTTCCTTGGAAAAATATTGGAAAATTTCCCTTATACAAGAAAAGCAAACAATCGCTTATTTAATTCTCAGTTTCCTATCCACGATCCCAGTTGTTGAAATAGCCTATACTCTGCAACATCTCTTTATTTACATCTTTGGAACATTAAATGCTTTGTGGTTAGTAATGTAAACTTTTCTATTACTTATTTAGAGATGCTAAAACATTTGAATCGTTATATATATTTGAATTTTTCTCCTCCCTTTAGAGATCTCAGTCTGTTTATTAGTTTGCTGATTACTTCTGACTTCTGTGCCTATTTGAAAAAATAAACAAAAAAAAAGGGGGGGGGGGATGTCAACTTCTATGTGTTTAAGTTTGACTCATTCATCCAATGGAGTTAATATCATCACTTAAAATACATCCTCAAGTTTGGTTTTTACATGTGATTTTGTGTTTGTGTTTCAAGAAAATTTCCATTTAGACGCAGTTTACTTGTTAACTTCTGTGCATTGCCACTCTTTTCTGACACCTTAAGTTTAATGCCTGCAGAGCTTAGAGGTATAGACCTGCAAACAGGATTATTTACAATAAGACAGATTAAAGCAGCCACCAAAAATTTTGATGCTGCAAACAAAGTTGGGGAAGGTGGTTTTGGTGCAGTTTACAAGGTAATTGGTGTCTCTACTGATAGCTTCCGATTGTTTAAATCATATGCTTTTAAAGATAGACAAAAAGTCCATGAAGACTTCTACCTCTGCACAGTCTCTAGGCTCCATAACTTTATTAGACGTCATGGAAGTATATGATTTTTCACTTTTAATTTTCATAAATTATCAAGACCACAAGTTAAGGACATTTATCTTTTTTAGGTATTTTAGGCATACATTAATTCTGCAACAGAACTATGGCACTAACTGCTGGAGAAAGTGATGATTAGAATACAAAATTTAATGGGGAACTTTGGCTCTTTATTTTGATATAGGGTCTCTTGTCAGATGGTACTATAATTGCAGTCAAGCAGCTATCGTCAAAATCAAAGCAAGGAAATCGAGAATTTGTTAATGAAATAGGCATGATATCTGCACTGCAACACCCAAATCTTGTCAAACTTTATGGATGTTGTGTTGATGGGAACCAACTGATGTTGATTTATGAATACATGGAAAATAATTGCTTATCACGTGCCCTTTTTAGTGAGTATAACTTGCACTTCTCAGCAACTTTGAAGTCTTAATTTCAACAAAAAATTGATCAGCGTCATAATATTTTGTGTTGTGTTATACAGGAAATGACCCAGCATCTAAATTGAAACTGGACTGGCCTACCAGGCAGAAAATTTGCCTGGGTATAGCTAGAGGTTTGGCCTATCTGCATGAGGAGTCGAGATTAAAAATCGTGCATAGGGATATCAAGACAAGTAATGTGTTGCTTGATAAGGATTTCAACGCTAAAATTTCTGATTTTGGTTTAGCTAAGCTTCATGAAGATGACAATACCCATATCAGCACCCGAGTTGCCGGCACCATGTAAGTTGTTCCATGAAATTCTTCTTTTGTTTAAAACATGGTGCCGAACTCGAGTAAGGAACTAACAGGAAATTGTTTTTTTAAAACGGAAGCATAACTAAATCTAAAAGTTGCCATTTGCTATTCCTTTTTTTTTCCCCTTAAAGAAAGGTTTTGTTACCTCATTCATCTTATGCCTCACCACTATAAAACATTGTTGGACGCTCTTTGTCGGGAGATTTGATTTAGAAAACATTGTAGTTGAATTTGGGTGTTGAGAACTTAGGTATTTGGGATCATTGTTTTGTAGTGGTTACATGGCACCTGAATATGCAATGCGTGGATGCTTGACCAGCAAAGCTGACGTTTATAGCTTTGGAGTAGTTGCCCTGGAAATTGTCAGCGGCAAAAGCAATACCAACTACAGGCCTAAGGAGGATTTTATTTACCTTCTTGATTGGGTAAAAAATAATTACCTTAAAATTCTTTACTATTTCATCTGGCATCACTTTGTTGATTCCCTTGTTTTGTTGTTTGTTGTTTTAAAATATCAGTCGTCATTTAGTGGTATCCGATCACGCCGAGTCATTTTTTTGCTTTTGATTCCGTAGCCTTTTCCTTTCCCCCGTAAGTTTTAAACCCTTTTGTAATTTCAAAATGTTTTTGATATTCAGTTGGATACAGTTTGTAGTTTCATATTATATTTCACGAATAAATGGTTATCTCCAAATAAAAAAGTTTCCGTACAACAAAACACATCGAAGTATTTCCATTAGTAATAGAAAGTCTGATCCTAACGTTTAAGCATCTCACAGGCATCTGTTCTGCAAGAAAAAGGAAGCCTACTGGAGTTGGTGGATCCATCCTTGGGCTCAGATTATTCATCAGAAGAAGCAATGGTGATGCTGAATGTGGCTCTCCTCTGCACCAACGCATCCCCTACTCTGCGGCCTCTAATGTCCCAGGTGGTTAGCATGCTCGAAGGTCGAACTCCAGTGCAAGCGCTCCTTTCAGATCCTGGATTTTCAGCCATTAACTCCAAACTGAAGGCTCTCAGAAATCACTTTTGGCAACAATTAAGCCCCACCCACAGTTTATCATTGGACGATTTCCCTAGTGATTCCTTGAGTTCAAATGTGGAGGCAGAAGAGACTTACAATCTTGTAAAAGCTCATTCTCTTAAATCTGATCCGTGACTTTGAGAAGTAGGGAGATGTTCGTATCACGAATGTGTATTATTGTATAGTTTGTAAAACTTCGTTAAGTTGTGGCGAAATCAACGTAAAGAAAATCTGTGTAGCTGAATGTGTAAGACGAAGTTTTACAGCTTTCGTTTGAAGCCCACACCTTTGAGTAGCTCTTCCCAGGTTAGCAATTTGTCATGGTGACGTTTTTTTAAACAAACATCACCCAGTGATTAAATACGACATACTAAATCGAGCTTTGTTCAACTGGTTAAAACATATCTATATGACTAAAAATGTCATGAATTTGAATCCCCCATCCTCACATTAACCTTTAAAAAAAAAAGGACACTCAATATCAGAGTTATTTTAAGAATATATTAAGAATAAAAAAATGCCATTTAGAAACACTTTGAAACAGATGGAATAGTTTTTCAATCATTTTTGGATAATGATTTCATTATGATAAGTTACCGTAAATTTAAAAGTTTGACTTTTAGCTTGAATTATTTTGCACATTGTCTTTGAATAATAGTTATTTTTCTTTAAATAAATAAAAAAGACCGACAAAAGGGACATTGTCCTTGATTAAATTTACACACATTCTCCTTCTGTTGCAATATAATTATTTTTGAGAAAAATACTCAGTTTCAAAGAAATATCATCAAATATGAAAGAGATAATAAAAAGGGGGTGAGAAAATACATACATTTTCATCATTATTTTTTTCTAAAATACCATAATAAAGTAGTACAAAATTACATATTAATTTAACTAGTAATTATTTAATATTATCTTTTAAAAAAAAAATTGGGAGCATGAACCCACTAGAATTCAAACTGGACTGTCAATCTTAATGTGAAATTATTCTTATTTGTTTTGTTTATGTTATTTTCATACTTCTTTTAGTATAAGTGTGCAATAATTTAATAATTTCACATTTTTATTTTATTTTTTCAAAAAGTGATATTTCGGTAACGATTACGGTGGGATGAAGATTTTATAAGCATTAGCTTAATTTCCCACTATATTTTACGTGGGTGCAGACAGAATCTTTCTTAATACACACGCCTGCTGTTTTTCGCCATGGTCGCTTTCCCATTTGGATCGCATTCGTGTTTCTGAGATCTCCCTCGCGCCGATAATTCTCAATCCACTTTAGACTTTCACCTTCAGAATCCCTAGCAATTGCATTAGAAAAATTACCCAGAAGCTGGAATTTCGAGCCGCCGTTGATTCTGAGAATTATTTCTAATAGTCTCTACTGGAGCTGGGAAACAATGACAGCAATTGCAGTTCATCAGTTCGCCCAGTGCATCACTTGCCATGTTTGGAGCCCTGACCACTCTAGTAATAAACCACCTTCTTCTGTTCGCTTTGTTTAATTTCTTCATTCTGTTTTATTCGGGCGTCGAGTTTTCCGTAATTTATTTGTCCTCAGTGTAGGAAAAAGTTGAACCATAATACTTAGCCATGGATTTTATATGTCGAGATCGCTTATCTATGTTTTCTGAGCAATTAAAGAGATGGTAATGATATCAATTCAGCTTCAGTGATCTAGGTTTAGCTTGCTTTATTGAGAATGACCGGAAGAAGACTAGGATAGGTTACTGTTCCTCAACCTCCCTCCACTTTAAAGTACAATAACCGATATGGTTTGTGGGGAAGGGGGTACATGCTAATTATGCTGTTGATTATCTTCACGAGATCTGTTAAATGATAAATTCCAGCATCGCCTTTGACTGATCTGATCATTCTCGTTACGAATGTTAAAATAACCTGGAGAAGTTGGGCAGTTATGAGATCGGATTGGGGGTAGGGGTTGGGGCATTCATTTGTTTGTACTTTGTTACTTTGGATTGTCTAATAATGCATAAGGCGGTTATATCCAATTTATGCGTAGGTTCATCATCTTACTGCGGTTGTGCTAATGTTTCTGATAAATTTTATAGTGGTTGCAATTTGTCCAAACAATAATGAAGTTCACATTTATAAGTCATCACAAGACAACTGGGAGAGAATACATGTTCTTCAAAAGGTACCTTTTACCTTTTTCCTTTCTCAAATTTAAATTTACTGTTTGTTTTTATAATTTATGAGAAAATCTGAAACCTCAAACCACTGCATTTATCAATTCATGGGTTATGATTTTCTCTTTTTATTCTGGTCCTGTGTAGTTAGTTTGAAGTGAAAACATTCTAATGAAGGCATCTTGTTAATGTCTAGCAATTTATCCACCTTTTCTGTGTCAGCATGATCAAATTATCTCTGGGATAGACTGGAGTGTAAGGTCAAACAAAATTGTGACTGCATCCCATGATCGAAATTCGTAAGTGTTATCTCAAGCAAAATATATGTTTTTTTGTCCATGTAACATTTACTTGTTCAAATGTATCATATTGGCCCACCCATCTCCTTTCTTCTAGATATGTTTGGAACCTTGAAAGATCAGAATGGGTACCAACTCTAGTCATTCTTAGACTAAACCGTGCTGCACTTTGTGTTCGATGGAGTCCAAAAGGTAGTACCGGATTTCCTACCCTGCTCTCACTCTTTGCTTATGTTGTTCATGTCATCCTTAATTTCTTTATCAGATTAGTCATTGGTACTGTCAGTTTTAGTGTCAATGCCCCATTAAACCCTCTACTCAGAAAATTTGTGAATACCTGAATCCAGTCAACAAAGTTTCAAAGTTAAAAGATTTGTGTTATTTATGAATCTAATATCAAGTAGACCTGGCATTGATGAACATGAACTGTTGCTCAAGGTTTATATCTTTTGTGAATATGCTGGATCAGGAAAATCCCTTTGACACAATGTTCAAATAGTCTCATGTGTGGTTTTGGATAGTGTCTGGCCTCTTTGTGGATTCCCCGTGGCTTTGTTTATCACTTCTTTTCCTGCATTTGTGGATACTATTTAAGTTCTTATGTAATTTATTGTCATTCATAAATCATAATATCCTGAAGAAAATACTACTTAATTTTAGTATTTACTTTTGTTCTTTTTTTTTTTTTTTGGAAAAGTACTTTTGTTCTAGTTTAAATGCTTGATTTTCCCCTTTACCTCTAGAAAACAAGTTTGCTGTTGGAAGTGGGGCAAAAACTGTTTGCATATGCTACTATGAACAAGAGAATAATTGGTATGGCCCTTTCTTTATCTTTTTGTTCAAGCCATTGTGTCTATTCCTTTTATTTTCCATGAAAATGGAAACCCTTCAATATGATGAAGTTATTGCTATTAGTTCTTATATTATTTAAATTAGTTTTTTGTAATTCAAGACCTTTGACCTGCATAAGTTGAACTAGAAGTGTCATTCCAATCATTAGTCCAATGCCTAAAAGATTCAAATTTCTGTTAAGCTATTGACTGCATGTGTAACTTATCCCATAGTTTTCTTTTGGTGGTTCTTTTTATGACTGGCAGAAACCAAATTGATGATATTGGCTCTATCAAATTATGGTGTTTATTTTCTTTCCAA
Organism: Telfairia occidentalis; assembly: GCA_026257165.2. NCBI lineage: Eukaryota > Viridiplantae > Streptophyta > Magnoliopsida > Cucurbitales > Cucurbitaceae > Telfairia > Telfairia occidentalis. Next base: position 1,819,051 of record JAOANK020000048.1, on the reverse strand, counting down.
AACTTGCTTCAAAAAGTTCAGATTGAGCACCATATTTGCAATTGCAATCAGTGGGATTCTTCTATGCATTTGTTTATGAAACACCTTATATGTCATTTTCTGTATTTATATGCTTGATCAAATTTTAATAGATTGAATGATTAGTCCACATGCATCTACGCGGAGGAATGGAATCAATGAGTTGATACAGTT
>JAOANK020000048.1:1805654-1815850 GCA_026257165.2 Telfairia occidentalis | reverse complement strand
GTGAATTATTTTGATTTCCAGGAAGGATGCCCCATATCCACTCAATTATTGCTCATTCAGACTTCAGAGTGCCTTTTACTGAGAAGGCCTGGTAATCTGAGTGGATTAGCAAAAAGTGCCTGTGGACTTGGGGTGGCCTTCACACTGTTAAATGTGCATGGCGTAACAATTCTTTTTGGAACTGTAGTTGTATTGTGCCTTTTAGAGAGCCAGGCGTTTCCACTATAAAGCGATTCAGCACTTCAGGTTTGTTCCAAGGAATAGATATCGATCAACTGCTTGCTTGTTCATAACTTTATTTTCTGTATGGAAAATGATTGCCAACTTATTCAGGCTGCTTTTAACAAAGCCATCTGCATCAATCTTACAGGATTAGATGGAAAAGTGGTTATTTGGGACTTGGAGAGCCAGGCTGATCTATCTCAATACTTGTGAAGTGTGAACCTTGATGATTCATTAACTTTCTCACCTCACCATGTAAAGAATCTCGCTCTGGGCACTGTCATTTGCCTTGTATATTATAGCAGCTGTGAGGAACTGATTGCTTTTTCTACTTGTACCAAACAAGCGAGTTTGGTTTCGTTTTGTGTATGTATGTATTTTCAGCCAACTTTTTTGCTTTTACAGATTTCATACACATGATTGGAATTCAGTCTCTCCCATTTAGGTTTTAATTGCCGCAAATTAAAGTGTCAATTTGTGTTCAGAGTTTTGGTTTAATGACTTGTATAAGTTCTCTCTCCCAATACTTAATTTCAGGTCCACTGCTATTTGTGTTCGTATATTATGAATAATGTAAGATTAAACTCAGCATGAATGCAGACTATGCAGTGAAGAGTTGTGGTAACTTCGTTGTATTTTGATAATGTTTTGGGGGTGGGAGGACTTGAACTTATGACCTCTTGGTCGGAGAAATATGTCTTTAATCAATTGAGCTATGTTCGGTTTGGCTAAAACTGTTTTTCCTTGTATAATGAAATGTTGCGAAACAGTGGTTGATAAACCTGTAATTTGACATAATTTTAGTGTAGAGGAGAAATATTTATTTTACGGAAAAAAAAAATGAAATACTTGTTTTGCAATTAAAAAAATGTTATTCTTCCTCCATAAATATTTTGAAGCATTTTTTTTTTAAATTCGAAGAACAATATAATGGAAAATTTTTTAAGTACTTTAAATTAGTTTAAAATATTTTTAATATATTGAAAATTTCTTCCAGCCACACTTTTACACTATCACTAAATATGTGTGTGTATATATATATATATATATATATTATTCATATGTGTATTTAACAATGTTAAATTATTCCTCTAAAAAAATGTTAAAATTATTGAAATGAATTTATTATTCAGTAAGGGCCTCGATTTGGGCCTATACTTTTTTGGGCTGGATTTGTGAATAATGCATTATGTTTGGGCTCTACTTCTGATTAGGCCGAGTCATCCCGAGTAGCAAGCCCATATATTCTTTCTTTTGTTTTTGTTTTTGTTTCTTTTTTGAAATAATGTATTTTGTAACTAAAAAAAGGAAAAAATGGTATAAAACGTATTTAAGCCACCAAAATCATATACAAGCTTAGGCTTCAGGCTTCATCAGTTTTCGTTGCGCTGTGTTAATTCGAGAAGATGCTATCCTCACTGCAACCCCCTCGCTGTTCTCTTTCCCGCTTCCCTCTCCATCTCCCCTCCAAACCATTCTTCTTTCACTCCAAACAAACCCCACTTTCATTTTCACATCCCATTCCCAATTCCACTCTCATTGACCAACTTCCCACTTCCTCTTCTTCCCAATCCCTTCACTCCCAAATTTTCTCCATCCGCCACTCCCTTCTTTCCCGCCAAATTACTGCCACCCAACTGGCTGAGTCCTATCTCGCTCGCCTTCGAGCATTGGAGCCTCACCTCAAGTCATTTCTCCACGTCTCTGAAAAAGCCCTCTCCGATGCCCGTGAGATTGATGACAAAATTCTGAGAAATGAAGAATTGGGCCCTTTGGCCGGGGTGCTTGTAGGTGTGAAGGACAATATTTGTACTGCGGGTATGCCTTCCACTGGTGGATCTCGGATTCTGGAAGGGTATCGACCGCCATTTGATGCTACTGCTGTGAAAAGAGTCAAGGAGTTGGGTGGGATTGTGGTCGGGAAGACCAATTTGGATGAGTTTGGCATGGGTAGTTCTACTGAAGGCTCTGCTTTCCAGGTTTTCGTTTTCTAACTTTCTCCTGCTTATAATCTTATTGGGTTCCTGGAATTAAGGCAGTGCAAGTGTGTGTGGTTGTTTGTTTTTCTCTCAGCATTACTTTTTGTCAGGAAAATGAGTAGGGAGGCGAAATTTCAATGGGGTTTATCACTAAGAATATTAATAAAGAGCATGTTATGTGGTAAAAGTGCGACTGTGGTATTACTTCCCGCTGGTAACGAGGGTTGGTTTACTCAGGTGGTGCGTCTGTTCATTCATTAGGTGACTGCAAATCCGTGGGATTTGAGTAGGGTCCCGGGAGGATCATCAGGAGGCTCTGCTTCAGCTGTTTCTGCTAGGCAGTGTGTGGTGTCTTTGGGAAGTGATACAGGTGGAAGTGTGCGGCAGCCAGCATCTTTCTGTGGTGTTGTTGGGTTGAAACCTACGTATGGTCGTGTCTCAAGATTCGGACTTATGGCCTATGCTTCATCGCTCGATGTTATTGGCTGCTTGGGTACAACAGTTGCTGACGCTGGGATTCTTCTACATGCGATTTCTGGTCATGATACACTTGATGCCACTAGTAGTAAACGAGTAAAGACTTTCTTGCCTAGTTCTAATTCTATTTACTTTAACTCCTTTGCTAGTATTTTAAGTTTCGTAGCGTTTTCCACTCTTGAGTATGAGAAAGAAAAGTTACTCTATGCCTGCTTCTTGGAAGATTTAGTAGTTGTTATGTGGCTTTGCTAGTCTCATGTTGCTGTTGTTCATGAGTTCCAATCGATTTTTTCTCTAGTGCTCGGGAGAGAAGGGTATTGGAAGTTGGACATTGTAGAATCAAATAATGAATTCTGTGCTTGCATTTTTATCATTTTTGGGGTAATTTCATAACATGGTGTGCTCTTGTAGCATGTTTTAATTTGTTTTCATGAACATGGCTTTCAGGAGGTTCCTGACTTCACATCACAATTTACTGCTGTTGATTCATTGGAATCTAAACCCATGAAAGGATTGAGGATTGGTCTGATTCGTGAAACTCTTGATAGCGGTGTTGATACTGAAGTAAATTCTGCAATACGTGCTGCTGCTTCACATCTTGAAGAACTAGGATGCTCCGTCAATGAGGTTTATATTTTCTTTTAACTTTACAGCTTTTGGTGCTCTATTTCTAGTTGACTTGCATTTGTTTGTTATTCATTCTTTCTTTCCCCTTTCTTTCTCTTGTAGGTATCGCTGCCATCATTCTCCCTTGGGCTGCCTGCCTATTACATTCTTGCATCATCTGAATCATCTTCAAACTTAGCACGATATGATGGTGTCAGGTAACTTGCCGGGGCAACATTTGTTCTAAGAAATATTTAGTTTGTTCTTGAAAGAAAAAGAAGCTAATATCTTTCACCAACAGAAGACAGAGGAAGTTAATACTCGTAACATTTACGTTAAAGAAGTTTGTTTGGCAGACTTTGTTAGCATAGCCAAATATTTTAATGGTTTCTTCAACTTGTGAGAACCAAATTACAATTCCCTGGATTCAAAATCAATATTTGTCAGCACAGCCAGCATGAGATTAATATTGATTTTGGATCCAGTGAATTGTTATTTGGTTCTCTCAAGTTGAAGAAACCATTTAAATATTATTTTCAGGTGCTTTTTTTTTTGTTACTGTATTGACGTAACAACTTTGATTCAATTTGGCTATTACCTACATATAGATATGGAAATCAGGCTGTCGCTGATGAGCTAACTGGTCTATATGAAAATTCTAGAGCAGCAGGGTTTGGTCCGGAGGTACTAGTTGAAAACTGTTAAAATTTCTCGTGCATTGATGTTGAAGATGATTTTCACTTTCTTATTCACTTGAGATGGTTCTGATTCTTTTCTAGAGGATACACGGTTGAGCTGTGAAGTATGTCATAGAATTTTAACCTCATCATTTTTACTCCCCAAAAATTCTGACACATTTTCTCATTGCAGGTTAAAATGAGAATTTTGATGGGAACATATGCTCTCTCAGCCGGTTATTATGATGCTTACTACAAGCGTGCCCAGCAGGTGCCACATTTCTTTTGGTTGGTTTCATGATAATCATCCTCGAATCAGCATTTTCATGCATTTTAATGACATAAAATAAACAAGCTCAAATAGTGGACGTTGAGAAATAATGCTTTAGCGCTGTAATCACTGAACATGTTGTCTATTTCCAGGGAACTTATATGGTTAGTAACAATTTTTATGGTTTTTGCTACCTTAAATGTTTGATGAGAGTTCAAAGGGTTTTTTATTGTTGCAATGGTAATTCAGGTGAGAACCATTATTCAGAAAAGCTTCAGAGCGGCATTGAATGAAAATGACATCTTAATATCACCTGCTGCACCATCTGCCGCTTATAGAATTGGTACGTCTTCCAAAGTTTTAAGACTTTTCATCTCAAAAAAAAAAAAAAAAAATTTTGCGCCTTTTAATTTATTGTACAGTTCTTATACGATCATTTGTTTGTTGACAGGTGAAAAGGTGAACGATCCATTGGCAATGTATGCCGGTGACATCATGACTGTAAGCATTTCTGAACACCCCCCCCCCCCTCCAATATATATATAGAGAGAGAGAGAGAGAAGTAATTGGGGTTAGGGGATCTGAATCTTGAATTAGAATTTTTTCAACTTAAGTCTCTAAAATTTAAAAGGACCTAGTTACTCTTAATATTTCTACTTTTGGTTAGTGTTCTCATTTAGATGTTTATGGTCAAGTCACCTTTTTTTGAGGGAATCTATTATTACAGAAAAGGGGAATACAAAAGGGAGGGGATAAGGGAATCACCTTGAAGGCCAAGGAAACTTACAAGAATGGGTCCCAATTGGGATAAATCAAAAGAACATCATAATTACAGATATCTTTGAACATTGTACACCAGGAGAAAGTAAAAAATCTAATTAATTCCTAAAACTCATCCAAGCTAGATGAGGGACCCTGAAAAGTTCTTGTTTCTTTCAAACCAAAACTTTCTATAGAGAGCCATGATTGCATTTGTCCATAAAACTTTAGCTTTGCCTTCAAACAAATGACCACCCAAAAGCTGCAACAGTGCCATTCTGCTAAAAAATGGGCGAGCACCAGGAGATACCAACTGAATAAGCTGGAAACCATAGCATTTAGACGCAAAATCACAGTGAAGAATAAGAGAAGATTAAGGGGTTTGATTTTCTGAAGCCCTTTCACAAAGAGTGCACCATTTAGGAGCAAGGTAGGATCCCATTTTTGTAGCACATTGCAAGTATTAAAACCGTCCATGTTAATATTTTCACGTTCTTGGAGCATTGGCATTCCCCATGGCCCTTATTTCACATTTTTGAAAGATGGGGTTGCAATAAAAAGGGCTGCAAAAAGAACTCTGCGACTGAAGTTTCCGCCACTTTTCCACAATTCATCTTTTAGAATCAAGCAAGCTGTTGGGGCGAATGCTTTGCAGCAAATAAGAGAGGGCAGTCCACCCATTGGATTTTGGATTTTAGCTTTAGAAAAATTTCTTATGAAGGCAAAATCTCCGCCATCATATTCCTTTGGTCAGCAAGGACTGCTGGACAGATCCTGAATTTGCCACCCTATAAAGCCTAGGGAAGGCTTCCATTAAACAGAAACTAAGTAGCGAAGAGGTTTCCCTCCCAACTTTATTAGGGCAATACCATTTCATCGTTTCCCCACAGTAGGTAGAGATAAAAGGCTAAGAACTTCTGTTTCTTCCTCTTTTTGGATATTCTAACCAGCCATCAAAATCCAACTCAAAAAATACCCCTTGGCCAATAAGCATCAAGTCAAAAAGTTCACTTGTGTTTCCCTCTTCTCCTTTAATTGTTTCACGCCTCTTAACAGGTTAATGTTAACTTAGCTGGACTACCTGCATTGGTGTTGCCTTGTGGATTTGTTCGAGATGGGTCCTCTGACCTTCCTGTCGGCCTTCAAATGATCGGTGCAGCATTTGATGAGGTATCGATTACTCTATCGCACATCAAGTCGGTTTGAAATTACTGCTGCCATTGATTATGTGCCTTAGAAGTGATTCTTGACGTAACCCAAATACTTCATTCATTGAAAAAAGAAAGAACAAAAGTAACAGTGATTATTATTGAGAAGCTTGAGAAGATCAAATTAGCTCATGAGTGAATAACCTTGTGGGGAACTTGAACTTTAGAACTCTAAATCATTGAAAATTTCCATCATGTTTACAGGGTAAACTGCTCAAAGTGGGACACATCTTTGAGCAAACTCTTCCAAACTACAGATTTGTTCCACCATTATTAGCCGACGGCACGCTTTAGCTTAGCTCCAACCCAATTGAGTTGTGAAGGCAGTGAAAATTGGAAGCCTGGGATTGTTGCAATTGGTTACTCGGCTATTATTGATTATTATTAGGTGAATATTACTTTCTAAAGTCTTTACAATCCGTTTCTATTCTCTCTTATCTAAAATATTGCGTTCTTCATAATTTATTTAACAATAAGACAGTAAAATTTTGCCTGCTATTGGGAACCAAACTTTGTCTTCATTTGGGACCCATGATAATTTCTACTTGTTTTTAATGTTCTCAAATAATTTTTATAGTAAAATTTACAAAAACTTTTCAGATATAGTTGAGTCAAATTGTACTAATAATTCTTTGAAATAAATTTTTTATCAAATTAAAAATTATATTTTATAAGTAAAATATATGAAACAACAAAATAGATCGTGGTATGAATATGTAGTAAACTTTAAACAATTCGTGTCAATGCAAAATTTTAAAGTAGACATTTTTTTCTTTTTAATTAAGGTTTATTGTAATATCTATTAAAATAGAATAACTTTGATTAAAAATTAGTAGTCAAAATTTTTATTAAATAGTAAAATGAAAATGGAATCTTAAAGGAGGGAACGAGAAAAGAAATTGAATTTATTTTTTTAATGTTGAAGAATTAAGATATTTTTCTAGTTTTAAAGGGTTATTGTATATGATGGCATAAATAAAAATACAATTTATTTTCATTGTTACAATTATTGATGATTTTGTTGAAAACTACAATCTTCATCCAATCACATTCATTAAAATAATGATTTTTAACAAGGGTGAGAAATTTTCGTGGGAAAGGGTAATATTTCTTATATATAATCTTTAAATTTTGAAAAATGGAGGAGAAAAATTAGAGAGAAAACCATAAAATTCTTGAGGTAAAATTGATATTTTGAAAAGATTAAGAACCAAATTGAGAATTATCGAATACATTAGGGACTAATTGAATATTTAACTGAAATTAAAGTATAAAATTTAACTTCAAGTAGGATATTTATTTTTTAAGTAAATTATGATATTTATTTAAGTTAAGAAAACTAAAATTATAAATGAAAAAGAAATATAAATAGATTTTTAAAAGAAGTGATCAAATGGGGAGAGAAAATTTCTCTAGCTTCTTTTTTACAAATCTTTTCTCTAAAAAAAAATTGAAAATTATCTCTTAATCGTCCCAACATAACTTTTAGAGCAAACAAATAAATTTATCAAATAAAAAAAATAATGCGGAGCCGTAGTTAAAGTGCATGAGGTTTTACCGTCTAATCGTAAATGATGAATTATTTATAATAAATAGTATTTTAGTAAAAAAAATTAAGTTATTACTATTTTTTTTTTTAATTAAAGGACAGATGAGTTCAGAAGTGCTTTCCTTTATTATTATTTAGAACAGAATTCTAATGGGTTAAAAAATTAAGGGATTAAAAAAATTTTATGGAAGAAAAAAGTGAAAAGAAATGTTTTAAACTTAAACTTATAAATAAATGGAAGGGAATCCGAGCCCATCTAGGAACGGGTGTAGTCGAAACGGATCGATTTTGGATCGGATCTTCTGGAGACTGGAGAGAGTCTCAGTTCTGTAACCTTGAGATTCAATTACAACAACAATCGATCAGAATCACGCGCGTTGAAGATCGCGGTCCTGTTGGAATCTAGGTTGATTCAATTTTCTGATCGGCGACGAATCTCCGGTTGCTCCGTACTATTCCGACAGCAGGTTCGTCTCTCACTCTCTCCAGCACGGCGTGTTGTCTGAATTTCTTTCATATTTCTTTTGGACCTCGATTTGTGTCTACGATTTAACGATCCACTTTCAAAAGCTGCTTGAACTGTGACGTTAAATAATTATGGAGGATGAGTATGGAAGAAGGGGGAAAAGGAGAGTCGTTGATTTTATTTATCTTTTTTACTTTTTTTATTTTTTATAATTTTATTTGTTGTGGTTAAGAACTACGATAAATGACAAATTCTTTTAGAAGGGCCAAAGAAGTTGTTAGTTTTCTGGATTAGAAAAAGAAATTCAAAATTGCGACTGGTAAGGTCGTGATCATAATTTCGCGTGCAAGTCAAGTCGAAAGTTCATAACATAATAGTATACCCTTCCTCCCTTTTTAAGCACAGACCGATATCGTGAACGAAAGATTTGAGAGTATTGGCTGTTATTTTCATGCAACTGTGCATTGTGAGTAATTCTCTTATGTTTCCCTGATAGCAACCTTGCTCCGTCTTTCTGAGCTTAGATATTGAAAAAGATGTCCGGCCAAACCCAACGTTTGAACGTCGTTCCGACGGTTACAATGCTTGGAGCGATGAAAGCCCGTCTTGTTGGTGCAACCAGAGGTCATGCTCTCCTCAAGAAGAAGAGTGATGCATTGACTGTGCAATTCCGTCAGATACTCAAGAAGATTGTCTCAGCTAAGGAATCAATGGGGGAAGTCATGAAAACGTCTTCATTTTCTCTCACCGAGGCAAAATATGTTGCTGGTGACAACATCAAGCATATTGTCCTTGAGAATGTCCAAAATGCAGCTATTAAGATTCGATCACGGCAGGAGAACATTGCTGGGGTAAAACTCCCAAAATTTGAACATTATTCTGATGGTGAGACCAAAAATGATCTCACAGGGTTAGCCAGGGGTGGACAACAGATTCAGCTATGCCGGGGTGCCTATGTAAAGGCAATTGAGGTTCTTGTTGAGCTTGCTTCCCTTCAGACATCATTTTTGACTCTTGATGAGGCAATTAAAACCACAAACCGCAGGGTTAATGCTCTAGAGAATGTTGTGAAGCCAAGGATAGAGAATACTATAAGTTACATTAAGGGGGAACTGGACGAGCTGGAAAGGGAAGATTTCTTTAGACTTAAAAAGATCCAGGGTTATAAGAAAAGGGAAATTGAGAGACAACGTGCTAATGCCAAGCTATTTGCTGAGGAACAGCTTGCTGAGAAGATATCTTTGCAAAAGGGTGTCTCCATAAGTTCAGCTCACAATTTGTTGTCTGCAGCTGCTGAGAAGGACGAGGATATTATTTTTTGATTTTAAGGTTAGTTTGCCTTTTTCCAAATGTGTGGCTTTTGTTTGTTTATCTATGATAAAAAATTTATTTGGTGACTTAGGTGGCTCATGGAGTAATCTCAATAAAAAAAACACCGTATGCTCTAGCCATAATGTATTGATCTGATTCCTGTCACTTTCAAGGCTTTCAGGTCTTGTAAACAATTCTTCACTTGACAGTCTTCAGTTTCTTGAGATGCAAATTATTTTCTTATATCATTATGAGTTTATGTATGATGTTATGGTATCATCTCTAATTGTTCAAATGTTATCTCGAAACGATAGCGGGAACAACATCCTGCAATATTTACCTGTTACTTATCTGTCTTTCTTCAATGGACGGAAGAGTGAAAGGAGGGAGCAGCCGGAGGATATCAAATAGGTATTATAGGTTCGCTAAATGCTAGTGAAGATTTCCTGTCCAACAGCAGAGTAGGTTCCTTACTTGAAGCCAGAGATTTCATTTGACAAACAATTATTTTCACATCTATAACTTGTGCTATCAGTCCGTGTTATCGGCCCATTTGTTTTGGAAAGATGGCGTAAGATCCCTTAGATTTCAGTTTACAGAGTGGCTAATGCTGGTCGATTTGATTGGTTTGATTATTAAGAGGATGTTTGACCGTGGCTCAGTCAGTCTTG
>JAOANK020000048.1:1764960-1784646 GCA_026257165.2 Telfairia occidentalis | reverse complement strand
ACTTTAAAATATATATATTTTTTTAAATTATACCAAATATGCACTAACACGAGTTATAAACTGTCTACAATTATTTCAAAAAAACTGTGTACAACCATTTAAAGTTTGTTAGATAGATAAAATTAAAATTAAATATTCATTGAAAGAAAATAGAAAATAAGTTAAATTTTATTCCTCTTAAGCTATTTCTCAAGGTCGGAAAAAAAATTAAAATACTTATCTATCTTTAAAGGGTCGTGGTACATAATATCACTTTTTTTAATTAATTATATTTAAAAAAATTATACTAATATTGTCACATTATTATTGATGATTTTGTTGAAAATTAAAACACTCATCCAATTACATGCCTTAAACTATTTTTTTTAAGCTAGGGGCGGGATAAAAATTTTCACATGAAGGAGCAATATTTCTTATATATACCATTTAAATTTTGAGAGGGGCAAATTAGAGGAAAAAACTTTAAAATCCTAAGGATAAAATTGATATTTAAGGAAAAATAAATAAAGACCAAGTTGAAAATTATATAAATATTTGGGACTATTTAGCATATTTAACTAAACATAAAGTATATTAAAAAAAATTATATTCAATTATTTAATTTAAGAAATTTGAAATAATAAATGAACAAAATTTTCAAATAGATTTATAAAATGGGCGAAATGGGAAGAGAAAATTTCTCACCAATAATATACCTTTTATATATAGTATATAGTATGGTTATTTACCCTATTTACTATACATTTTAAAATGGTACAGACTTCCTAAATAATATCATATAAGAGTATTATTAGCATATTCATGATTCCTCTCCAAATATCAATTATCTAATGCAAGATTAGGTTATGTGTATATAACTGTAACTAATACAGACATATATATGAACCTTAAAAAAAAAAAAATACAAACACTTTAGAAGGAAATAGAATTTTATTATTCTCAAGGTAGATATCATATATCATCCGTTTGAAAAAGAAAACAATATGAAATAAATTTGAAAAAAAACAGATTGAAACATGTTATTATGAAATTTGTTCCAAAATTATTAGAAAGTAGTCTCTCAAAACCCTCAATGTTAATATATTTTAGGTTTAAATCCTATTTTGGTCTCTGACTTTCGAATTCGTTTCATTTTTGTTCTTAAACTTTCAAAATGTCCATTTTGGTTTTTGAACTTTTAAGTTTGTTCTATTTTAGTCATTGAAACTTTCAAATGTTCGTTTTGGTCACTGAACTATCAAAAAGTATCAAATTTAGTTCTTAACTTTGTTTTATTTTTAACAACTTAATGATATAGCTTCAAATATATGCATAAGTATGTTGGAGTGAGTATGTATTTATGCCACTAAGTTGAAGACAAGCATCGAACAAATAAATATTAGATGATAAAATTATATATAAATGATCAAAATGATTATTTTTATAATATCATTGACAAAAGTTGACATTTTAAAAGTTCAGATACCAAAATGAGATTTAAAACTATAATATTCTATATATATACCATTATTTGCTAACAAGCCCACACACATATTTAAATTTTATTTTAACCCATTAATTTTCATATTTGTTCCATTTTAACCTCCATATTTAATTAAATAAGCACTAAAATATACACACACACACTTTAACATCACTTTTCTACAAAAAAAAAAGAAAAAAAAATAAGGGTTTTCAAAGAAAGTCAAAAAAGGAGTTTTGAAGGAAACACATCAAAAGGGTCTTTATTATAAAACAATATGATTCAAATTTCTAATTCTAGTTACAAGGTTAAAAAGCTCATTTATTGAGAGAGTTGAATAGGGTGTACTATAATAATATTTTTTCAGATATGTACTGAGCTGAGTTTCTGTGGATTAAAGATGATGGTGGTTGAAATCTTCCAAGCTAGGGAAAGCAACAAATTTGTTGGGTTCAAAATTCTCACATACCCTTCAAAAACATTTATAAATCCATGCTCAGTGGGCACATGACATGCCCTACTTATCAAAGGGCTTATGTCCCTTTTGGGTATACCAACACATTTGAGAGTTCCTTAAAAATGGAAAAAGAAAACACCATTTTAAGGACCCCTCCCCCACATTCATCCTCTCATATATTTTTAGTAATTTAGTATTTTTTTTAAAATTTTATTTTCATTATGACCTCAACCGGAGCATAACTCAAGGGGTAAAGATATATATCTCTAACTAAAAAGTTGTGAGTTCGAAACACTATCTCACATATTGTTAAACTTAATTATGACAATTGTGATGAATAATTCAAAACCTTCCGATGAATTATTTGTCGAAATTGACCCACCCTATTAATTGCACTTCAGAGTCAGACGATCAACCCTAATTTTTGTATGTTTTACTTTTTTTTTTTTTAGTTCAACGACATATGGGATAGGCGATTTGAACCCATGACTCTTAGTTAGATAAATATGTCGTTAACTAGTTGAGCTATGCTCGGTTTAGTTTAGTATGTTTTACCCTATACTTTTACCAGTTGATCAACATATATATCTTTGACAAAAATGTCGTGGATTCGAAGTTCACCAACAAGTTATTTGTCATTGTGCTTCAAAAAAAAAAGTAAAAAAAAAAAATTGACCCACATTATTAATTGCACTTCAAAATTAGATCAACCCTAATTTTTGTATGGCTTACCCTACATTTACAAAAGAAACAACAAACATAATTAACCTTTCCAAAGAATATTGCAAACCCATTTCTACATATAATTTGTCGCATCAACAGAAAAAAAAACAGGAACGACAACAATAATTATAACAAAATATTATTGAAATAATGGAAGAAAAAAAAATTGACATAAAGGGTTCAACGTTCAAACACCTCAAAAGCATATGAACTTAAAACGAGCAGTTTAAACCTAATAAGTTACTTATAATAAAGTGTGATGACGATAATGCAAGTGACTTTAACTAAAGTTATGAACTCGTAATGGGATGGTGACAAGGTCATTTGTGAAATTTTTTTACGAAATGATACGAATTAAAACAATATTATAAAAAAAAATAAAAATCTTTAACCGTATGGGATGAAGATGAGAAAGAAAAGTTGAGGGTTTTGGGTTTGCAGAAACGTCATAAAGAAAAAGACATGTTTAGAGAGAGAAAGACAGAGAGAGAGAGAGAGAGATTATAATAATGAAATTATGAAAACTTTTAAGGACTACTCTGATTAGAAATGGAGAGGAAAAAATAAAAGAGTGAAATTTGGGTGTGAAAAGAAAAGGGAATATCGCAATCCATGGCCATCTTCTTCCCTAAAATGAGCAGAAAGAGAGAGAGAAAGAGAAGGGAGTGGGTGAAATGTCACAGTCATGATGGTTCTCTGTCATCGTTGTTATTCTTTGCCACCAGAAATTTTATTACATATAAGAAAACAGCATTTACTGTTCACTATTTCAAAACAAAAAAGGTTCTCTTTCACATCAAATCGATTATAGCTGAACGGGTTAGAGAGATACTTATTCTTTTATGACCAAAAGGTCATGAATTCAAATGAAAAAAAAAAGTTTCCCTAAAAAAAACTGTCAATTTTTTCAGTAATTCTGTTTATGAAGATACCTAAACATTGATATATAGCCAAGTATTGTTCATTTAAAAAAACGCTTGTTCTTAACTTACTCCATTAGAAACCCTCTTTCCCATGGGACCATCTCCTCCATTTTCCCCCCATTTTCCATCTCTCTCTCTCTCAAAAACTTCCACTTCTCTTCTCATTCAATTATAACCCCCAAACCCATTTATGGAAATGGAGCATTGGGGTTGATGATAAGTTAAAACTAAACTCTTCAATAACAACCTTTCAAGTAAATTTGAACAAAGCTTAGCCACGGGTTTTAACAGTCAATTTGAGTGTAGTTCAACTAGTTAAAGTATATATTATTTGATCAAGAGGATATGAGTTCGAATTCACATTCCAACATGTTGTTAAACTAAAAAAAGTAGGCTTGTTTCAACAATTAACGATTGGTAATGGAAGTTCAATAATTAAAATTATTTTAATTGGAGCTGGTGATTCAAATATAAAATTTTATAAGTGAGAGATGAAACAGAAAACAATGTTGTATTGGATGTATTTTAATTTCTTTTTAATGAGTTTAAAATCAAATTTAGAATTTGAAAAATATTGGAAATTTGTTATCAAAATTTTCATATTTTTTGGATAACAGAATCCATTCATGATCAAAGTACTGCTTTTAGAATTAAATATCCATCAACATAGAAATTCAATAAATTTAAAAACAAAAAATTGAATCTCGATAAAAACAAAAAATGCAAACATATTCTAAAAAATAAATAATCTTTCTTATACTACGAAATTTCGATAGTCTATCCTATAATAATAAAAATAAATAAAAAATAAACTTCGTAGGGTTAAGGTGGATGCGGGGCTGGGCGGCGCGTGGTGATGAGGGGCGGTGAATAAGCGCGTGAGGAGGGGGTGTTGGGGTACACCGCAGAATCTTTGTTCTAAAAAGGCGACTAGGGATGGATAATGGAGAGGAATAAAATTTAGGGTGGGAGAATATCGTTGGGAACGTTAATATCAGGGAAACAAAAAGGATTAATTTTTACCCTATAAAATTTATTTTGAATTTCATCGAATTAACCCTAAACTCAAATACAAATTTTACCCTATTATTTTATATTTATTAAATTTACCTATTAATTTTAATGAAATTGTAGAGTAAAAATTTCTCCAAACTCACTAATTTCAATAAAAAGTAGGATACACAAGACAAACAACTTTCAAAACTCATAACTTTTAACAAATATTCGACTTTAGTATCGTTTCATTAATTACGTACCAAACATATATTTTATATTCATCACCAATATAAGGGGATATCTTTATTGACGATTTTCCAAATAAAAATCTATCTATTATTAAAATTGTAACACTTATTTAAATTTAAAATAAAGAAAAATTAGGACGAAATTAAAAAGAGTAAAAATGGATATTTTCCCTTAAAATTATTATAAAATTTTGTAGGGAAAATAAATAATTTGTTGAATTTAAGGATATTTTTAAAAAAAAAAAAAGAAAGAAAGAAAGAAGAAGTGGTTTTGATGGCAACACTGTTTTGTAGGCGTAGGCTTGCGCTCTCATATGTCGCTGTCAGTCATAAAGTTTGGGGTAAAGCAAAAATCTCTCTCTCTCTCTCTCTCTCTCGGGCGGGAAAAACATTAATGATGTATAAAAGTAACGAAAAGAAAAGAGCTCTGCTCTTGTTTGTGTGTGTTTCTCTCTCCTCTTTTTTTTTTTTGCTTCTTTTCTCTGTCTATCACCAACCAGTCACCATTTCGACTTCTCTGTCTCGCTTTCGTCTCTCACCGCCAAAGAAAAGCCCTCTTCATCATATACCATACTTCATCTTCTTCCACTGTCTCTCTGTCCCTTCTCCTCTCTCCACTTTCTCTCTCTTCTATTCCACCTTTTTTTTTTCTTTTTGATTTTAGTTACAATTTACAACCCCAACCCCATCTCCAAATTACTCTTCTGGGTTTAATTTTGCCCCCTTCCTTCTCCTCTTGGATGTGAATCATGGACCTTCCCGGCCCTTCCGCCTTCTCCATTCGGTAAGCCATAAAGTTATTCATGTCTTAACTGTGTTGTTGAGCTATGTTAAAGTATATTTTTTTGGGTTATTGTTAGAGAGTATGCTTTGAATATGAGAGGCACGGACTTGACAAAATGTTGGCCGTTTCGTGAGAACGTTAAGAAAGAAGTGGCAGAAGCATTGCTCCCACCAATTGGCGTAACGAAATTCCGGTGGTGGTCCCACGAGCTTGTGGAGGTTGTGAAATGGAATAATTTGGCCCAAAAAGAAGAAGAAGAAGAAGAAGAGAAACTAGAGAAAATTTGTCCGGTGTGTGGAGTTTTCGTTGCGGCTACTGTGAACGCCATGAATGCACATATTGATCGTTGTTTAGCTCAAACGACGACCACCAACGAAATCAGGCGAAGAAAAAAATACAAGGGAGCTGCTGCTGCTGCTGGTAATTTCAAGCCCAAATCAAGACCCCCAAAAAAGAGATCAATTACAGAAATCTTCGCAGTTGCTCCCCCCATTGAAACCGCAATATCGATTCACGATTCTGAGAGCGAAAAAGTCGTTACGAGACATAAATTTCGTGACAGGAGGCTCAAAGCGACGTCGTTGGCTAGGACCCTTGTCTCCGCAATGAAGAAGACAATCAACGCCAATGCCACAATTGTTTTCAAGAAGAAGAAGAAGAAAAACAAGAAGGTAATGCGATTGATTTTATGTTGTTGATATTATATTATTTATAACGGTCCTACAACGGGAGAAGGGAACTGTAGGCTTGTGGGATTCTTATTATTATTATTATTTTCAGTCGTAAATTTTAATAGACTGCAAATATTCTCTCTATTGCGGGGGGGGGGGTTTCGTTTTTGCGACCTCCTTTCTTTTTCTGCTCATAATTACTGCTGGAAAAAGCTGGTGAAAAGACTGCATTACGTTGGAGAGAAAAAGAGAGCCAGGGAAAGAAAAAGAGAGAGAGAAAAACAGTACCTATGTGTGTGATTAAGGGCGCGAGAATAGGCTGATTCAGAATACAAAAGAGAGAGAGAAAGAAGAAAAAAAGGGTCACTACTCACTAGTAGATGGATGGGATTGTATTGTTTGTGAAGGTTGGTTTCATTTGAGCTGATTATGGACGTGGGTTGTGGGTGGTAGTGCTCCAGCTGCAAGCGTACGGTCTTGCCAGCGAGTGACTTTATTTGGTGGAAGAGTTTTTGTCCTTAGTTTAACAAATGTATCCTAGGTTAATGATGCTGTTTTTCACCCTCATTCACCCCTTTTCCCAATCCAACGAATAATAATCCTTACTTAGAAAAATAAATTAGACTTAGATGGTATACGTTTTGGATTTTAATTTGATGGGTTTCATTTCATGGCTTCTAGAATAAAATCTTTGAGATTATTATACTTGAGTGTGTGTTGAAGTGGGGTTTGACCATCATTTCCATTTGGGGTTACTCGGACCAGATGTTGACAACTATTTTGACCAATTTGCTAGCTACTAGCTAACACACATCCATATCTGTGTGTGTGTATGACCATTTTCAACCCATTATCACATGGGTATTATTTTATAAGATATGCTTGAGTTTTCCTTCAGTGATTGAGTACTGAAGTAGTGCAAAAGTTAAATCCAATTTTGTGTTCTCCTACAAGTTGGAGATGGATTATATTTGAAGTCTCATCCCTTCTGTTTGAAGTAAATTTAGAGAATGGAAAACATGGGTGCCCCCAGGTTATGTTTGAGCTATTTTATGATGCTTTCTCTGCTGGTTAGTAGGAGGGAATTGATGGGAATGGAATGGAGTGGATGAGAAAGTTGTGAGGCCAATCTTTTAGGATATAGCGTTTCATTATTTGTTGTGAATTAAGGATCTTCAAGTTCATGAGTAGTCTTTATCAGCATAATATTCTTTGTCCTTTAACAAATTGTCTTATTTGTTAATTATATTTTTTGTCTTATAGTTCTATATATGAACTAAATTTTTTACAAATGAGAATGGAATATATAATGGGTTGTGGGAGTAGATTGCTAGATGGGTACCAGCCCCATCTATATGATAAATATTATATTTTAATAACCAACTCAGTAACAAGATAGATGCTCTAGTAGGATTGAAATTTTATGTGCTTAAGATACAAGAAGTTTGTTTTACTTTGAATTTTACTTTTGAACTTGGAGGTTTAGGTGCTGCAATCCACTATAATTTTTTTCTTTCTTTCTTTTTCAAATAATTTTAATTAACTTTTTAATCCACAGTGAAGATAGAGGACAATTTCACGCCGGATAGCTTAGTTAACCAGCTTTGAAATTTATTGTCTCTATCAAAATAAGGAATTATGTAGCGTAGCTTAGTTCAATAACAAATCAGCTTAATCACTCAACCGAAATATTTGCATTTTCACAATTATATTAGTTCTCTTTTTGATTCTGGATATAGTCTCTTTAAACATGATAAGATTCAGTTTGCTTATGTTTTCTTTCTAAACAGACTGAAAATGTGAAGCAACTAGAGTTCCTGTCCACAAGGAATATAGATTGTGTAATTATTTTACCACAGATGTGATAGTGAAAATGGCAATAGATCACATGTTGTAGTACATAGCTAGTCTTAAAAAATGAGAATGAATGGTCTATGCCACAAGGAGCACATAATGCGAGCAACATTTGTTCTCCAGTGTGCTTAATATATCATCTTATCCTTATTCTCAGAGATGAATTAGATCATATTCTTGCTTTCTTAATTTTATGAAAGAGATCTAGAAATATAACATAAAATCATTTTCAAGTTTAGCATAAGCCATTAGCTTTCATGTCCACTGATGAGTTTTTTTGGCTCCTTTACATTATACATTAAGTTATCCCATGCAATCATGCTTTATCAAATAGTTTCAACTTTTACTTTTGTGTAAGAGAGAAAGCCATTATATATTTATATTTATATTTTGACAGTTTACTTTTAACAGCCATCATGTCAACTTGATGAAATATGAAAGGAAAGCTTGTAATCTTTATATTTGCTTCTGAGTTTCTAATTTTAATTAGTTTCTGAAAGTTTCTATTGGTCATAGGACTTTGGCAATGAGCAACTTTGCAAGAAGGGAAAGAGGAATCACAAGGATGTTCCGGTCCGTTGTAAGAAACCATGTTTTAAACGCTTGTCTAGACCAAAAGGGCAAAACCTAGTTACAAAATCCAGTGTGGCTGCCAAGCAACAGAGGCCAGTGCCTTCAATCAGGAGCATTTTGAAGCATAGTGTAAAAGTAGTTTCTGAGACACACCCTTCATCAAGCAACTTAAAAGGCAGTAATCAAGTGATCAACAATGGCGGTCAAAAGTCCGATAGGCGTGTTAGCTTCTTGGATAAGGATGATGTTCTTGGTCCAAGCACTAGAGCCTTTTCAGATACCTTTGAACAAAGTATTAGCAATCCACTTCAAGAAGATAGTTTGTCAGCCTCAGAAGGAAACACTATGTCAGCTGGTGAAGGTAATGAAGGAGTTTCTTCAATGGAGGTTGACGCAAATGACAATGTTGTTAGCTTTAGCACCCGACGTGGAGTTGATAGTCGACACGTTAAAGGAAATATTCAATTGGCTAATATTCATGATCAGGTCAATGCTCAAAGTTCAATGAGGCCTCATCCTTGTTGGGATAATGCGAAGCATTCAACTGAACAACTAATATCTGCAAATCGGGTTATTCCTCATGAAAATAATTTGCATTTGTTTGATCAAGTCTATGTAGATGGACCTCAGAAGCTGCCACCAGTACATTCTGCCATTCCTGCTCTATTATCTGCACAAGAAGAAAGGCAATATGGCCATGTAAGAACTCAATGTGGTTTAAATTTCCCCCGAGCGCATACTTTCAATGGAAAATCAGTTGACCATTTGATCCATCCTACGAATGGAGTTGCTGCCTTAGATTCAATGACAAGCACAGTACCCTCTTTTGTTTTAAGTGAAAATGCGGTTGGCAGATTTCTTAATATGGCTGAATCTTCTGCTAAAGACACTAGATCCCCCTTTCCGAATTGGGAGCAAAGTGCGGTTGCGTACACAGAGAAGGGTGTGGATGATGGATTTTTCTGCCTGCCACTAAACTCAAAAGGTGAACTGATACAGCTAAATTCAGGTTTGATGAATAGGTTTGATCAAATGAATGAAGCCAGTAACAATATGACCTGTTCCAGCAGGATACCAGTATGCGGCCTTGTCCTGCCAAGAAGCACCCGAGATTATTTCATAGATAATGAGAAGCTCCTTGTTGACACAGAATTTACAGGAAACCAATTGACTCTATTTCCATTGCATAGTAATATGCAAGAAACTCAAAATCAATATTTGTCAGGTAGATTTGATGTTACTGAGCCTGGAACTTCAGGAACAGCTGATATTAGGCAGCTTAATTCAGAAAGGGGAACTGAATCCGGTAGTTTTTTTCATCCAGACTTGATGGATGCCCCATTTAACAGATGCAGATATTATGGAAAGTTGCAGAACCAAAACTCAAGTACAGAGATTTATCCTGAAAATTCAAGTACCATGATGGTGAATCCAGCTCGACAAACAATGCGGTTGATGGGCAAAGATGTAGCTGTTGGTGGAAGTGGGAAAGAAGTTCAAGAACCTGAGAGCATAAACTTTTGGAAGAACTCAACGTTGGTTGAGAATTGTCTGACCAATTCTATCCAAGAGAATCCCACGAGAAAAAGAAACTTTCTGCAAGATAGGGTGTTACACCATCCATCAAGAGGAGAAACCTTATTTTATCCTGCAAGCTTCCATAGCAGTCAGGTGGCACAGAGCAATTTATTTGCAAATGCTCCACATGTCAGGTATCCCCATCCACGCGTCAATCGGAAGAACAGTATAATGTATCAAAGATCTGACTCTGTTATGAACTTAAATGAAAGGTTCAACAACATCCATGCCTTTTCTCCCTCGTCTACCGAAGCCTTTAGTATGGCTCCCAACTTTCAAGCACCCTTTAGATCTGGTCCTGAAACACTAAGGTTTGGTTCACAGCCATCAACATTTTCTACTTCTCACCACATGTGCCCAAATAGATATGAAAATTCCTTTGAACTTGGTTACAACCAGAATCTACATCCAGCAAAATTAGGAACCTTTAACTTCCCTTTCTTGCAGCCAGATGATGAAAATCATGTCCAGCTCTCTTGGTTTCACAGTTCTAAGAGCCTTCCCCCATGGATGTTACATGGAAACCAACGGGAAGACGCACCCACCGCAACTTCTAGACTTGCTGATATAAATGGATACTATCGTCCTTTTATTTCTTCCGGAACAGATGTTTTCATTAATCCTTCTTCTATGCATCAACGGCCCGAAGCTGCTTTTCCTTGCAGTACAATGCCATCTCACTTTCAAATGAAGAACATACCTGGCTCAACTTCTATTTTTCAACCAATTCCTGTTGCTCCTAGAGCTCAAGTGTCATCTATTGCCAAGGCTAGCCATGAAAGTCGAATGAGTTGTGGAGAAAGATTGAAGTTCAACACTTTGAGTGTCAAGGACTCTGATCTTTCAAGTAAAAAGCGACCATTTGGAGAGCTGGTTGATTCGAGGAAGCATCAACAGATATCGAGTTCAGAAATGAACAATTCCGGTGTCTTGGCAGGGTGGACAAGAGGAAAACTCAATGATGACTTGCAATCAAAACCCGGTGCAGCGAAAATCGACGCTAACTGGGATAAAGCTGTTAATACAACGGAAAATGTCCCAAATGTGACTCAAACTGATGGAGTAATGGTTTCTTCCAACAATGGATCTCCTAAGGTTGATTTTATGGCAAGATCAGGCCCCATCAAGTTAACAGCAGGAGCAAAGCACATTCTGAAACCAAGTCAGAGTATGGAT
This sequence comes from Telfairia occidentalis, assembly GCA_026257165.2. Lineage (NCBI taxonomy): Eukaryota > Viridiplantae > Streptophyta > Magnoliopsida > Cucurbitales > Cucurbitaceae > Telfairia > Telfairia occidentalis. Next base: position 1,773,201 of record JAOANK020000048.1, on the reverse strand, counting down.
CTAGACAATACTAAGCCTACTTACTCAACTATTCCGTCTGCTGGATTAGTTCATAGTGTTAGCTTGGCAGAATCTCAAAAGAAGTCAACTAAAGTATACAGTTTTTAAAGTAAGTATATAGTAGTTGTCCTGTAATTATTTGTTCTACTAAATTCTAATCTACTCGTGCTGATATATATAATCAAATGATTTTATCTGTAGGATGCAATCTTCTCACCTTTGTAACCACTGACATGAGAGTTATCCTAATGTCGTGATGACCCGTCGTTCACCGAGCGAATGCCAGTTTCGGTACTCAGAAGCATGTTATATCACGAAAGGAAACTAATCACGCCACGAGTTTTGATCTTGTTTTGATATTGTAAGTTTTAGATCAAATCTCTATCACACACAAATGTTAAGATTCACTGTCGAAAAACGTCTTGTTTTATGCAACTGTCCCCCTGGTTCCTGTAATGAATGCGTGAGAAAACAGTTATATATTTATGTTCTTGAGGGCTAAGTTGAGTGAATGTAGCTAACATATGATACAAAAATTTTCTCAACAGTCAGCTGATGTGGTGTTCTATGTCCAATTGAGCCTCAAATTCATGTAAAGAGTAAATTTGTAGGGAGCATGTTAACTTTTTTTTTTTTTTTGTGAGTTCAATAATAGATGTGGTAGGATTCGAACCCACGACCATTTGATTAAGTTATGTTTAGGTTGGCAGAGATACATTGTTGTAGAAAGTTGGATTAATTGGAGAGCTTGTGGTAAAAAAAGCTCAAATGTAGTGACAAATTGATGGGGCTTTGATGATATTATTAATTAGTTGTTTCTTCTGGTTGTTAGATGAACCCCAAAAGGGGAGAAAACACCACTATTCTGGTCCAAAAGTTTCACTATCATACAGCTCAGGCTTTCCTAAGGAACTATCTTGATATTCTAAATCAATGGAGGATGCAATTTATCAAGGATTAATACGTGAATGTCAAATCGAGCATAGCTCAACTGGTTAAAGACATATCTCATCGACCAAGAGGTCGTAGGTTCGAATCTCCCTATCCCACGTGTTGTTGAACTTAACAAAAATGTCGAGATCTCAATTTTATGAAAATGGCAATTAAATATCATGTTTTTGCAAAAGCGTTGCATTTTAATAAATTGGTTTAAACAATCCATTAATCAACTTTTTTGTTGATTCAAAAACTTCTCATTTTATAGTGACGAGTTCCTAACCTCTCCCTTTTAGATAGACACATTCATATACAAATTGATATATATATATTATATATTTAATTATTCTTGATACCCAATAAACAAAATTTTAATAAAATATAAAAAAGAAAGTGATTGAAATTTAAGTTTTGACAAAGTGCAAGAGGCTAATATTATTTTGGGAATTCTATTTATTTCTTAATAATCAATAATCATGTGGGGGTAACATTAACATATATATAATCAAATTTTACATAAGCTTTTTGTACATTTGTGCCCTTATTATTATTTATGCTTCTGATCCTCTTCATATTTCCTTCTGCTTGTTGGTCCTGGTTGCCTGCGACAATTTGTTCAATAATGATCACCATGAGAAAAGAGAAAAAAATCTTGAGAAAGAGAAAGTTTGAACTGTATATTTTTCTATGTACTTGTAAAGCAGATTGGACAATTTTTTCTACAGATTCAGCCCCATTTTTATCAATGTAATCATCCACCAACTTCCAGGCATGGAAGATTTTCGTTTCTTCGTCTTCGTCGTCCTCTTTTTCTTCGTCGTGTTCTTCGTCCTTCTCCTTGAAATCGTCTTTGGTTCTCTCATCACTTTCAATCTTAATGAACTTTATTACAACGTTCTCATAAACATAAGCTGCACCATTGAAGCTAGGCAGCACCAACCATATGCAAAATCCCAGCTTTACATAAGCCCAAAGCGGAATCCTGCAACAGTTTTAATCAATGTCCAGTATGGAAAATGCGAAACAATGTCCCAAATTGGCTAAAAACTCCATTGGTACGAGGCAATTTCGATGAAAACTAAAAGAAAATTCATGTAGAATTAATGGGAAAAAAAAAAAAAAAGACAACTGAACTTATAAGCTTACATAAAACGATATCTTCTTCAAATTTTCGAACTTGAAGCTTTTAGATTGATTGATGAATGATGATTGAACAGAACTTACGTACCATGATATGAGGCTGGAAAAATAAAGTTCGAATAGGGTCAGAAATGAAAGCAAAACCCAGTACGTCAGCCATTGCTGATGATCTCGAGATAAAGGCTTCTCCATTGCCCTTGTCGTCGCATATCTGTTTCTTCCATATCAGTATCAGTTGGACAAAATTTTACATTATAACTTTTTATTATGTAATTTAGAGAAAACTTTAAAATCATAATTTTTTGGGCATTTTTTTCTTCAAAGAGAGAGAGAGAGAGAGAGTTACAGTGGGTAGAGAAGCACAGTGCCAAATCTGCAGGTGAAATGGAGCAAGGTCAGATTTTTTAGTGGAAAACTATATCTCTATGTAATAATATTCAAAACAAAAAATCTTAATTCCAAAAGAACAAAAAAAAAAAAAAACACATTGATGATGATCAGAGATTCAAAAGTGAGTACGTACCCGATTGCTGCATGCAAAAAGTTAAAGGTGGCTCTAAATCCCAAGAAACCCATTTTGCTGACGAAGCTAATTTATGAGCTAAAAGCTTAATTTCAACTGATCTCAATGATGGGTTGATATTTATATATATATATTGCAGTTTTTGAGTGATATTGATGGACTGATAGAAGGGAAAAAAGTGCAATATATGGACACAATGCAATAGAGATCTAAAATTGGTGATCAGATGGGATTCAAATTGAAAGCAAGCAAAGAATAATATATATAATGCAACTTTGTTTTTGTCGTTAAAAAGCTAAGCCGTATATTCTTCTCACTCTCTCTTACAGCAAGAAATGTAAAATATAAAGACATTGAAAAGAAAGATGGCGGCATACAAAAGTTGAGAATATGATTCATATCCTTAACCATTTCTTACGTACAATGAGGTTTATTCAATCTTCAAATAGCAAAAAGTAGAAAAAATTCCTAATTTAAACTAGCTCAATTTTATCCTAAACCGAGCATAGCTCGACTTGTTAAATACATATATTTTCTCGACCAAGAGGTCGTGGGTTCAAATCCCGCTCACTCTTATATGTGGTTGAACTAAAAAAAAACAAAAAAATAGTCCTATTTTTTAAAACAAAAAACACCACCGTCATTGTTTAGATTCCTTGGAGAGTAGAATTGACCATGTCAAATAACTTCTCATACATGTTCAAAAAAAATTCCATCATACACAAATGATAAAAAAAATGTAAGAAACTTCTATAAACAAGTGAGAGAGATAGAGTAAAAAAAAACATTCTAGAGATACTTAAAACATATTTATATCACATTCAAATCATTATATCTTAAAAGATTTCAATTAATTATGAGATCTCAAGTTAAGGAAATAGATATTATAGAATGTAATTATTATATAGAGGAGAAAAGATCAAATGGTAAACTGAAACTATTTATTACAAATTTTAATGAGAAAATAACGACATTAATTATTAAATTAAAAAACTTTATGAAGCTTTATTTTTATTTTTTCTAAATCATTATTACTATTATTAGAATAAATTCTATCAAATACATGGTAAAATTGATTTGCAAAAAATTTTAGCGCGAATTCTATAATTAATGAAAATTCTTTATGAATTGAGTGGAGTTAGGTTTATTTCTCGTTTTTTCCATTTTGAAGGGTTTGTTTTCCCCTAATAAAATGGGTAAAAAAGTTGTAAAAAAAGAAAAAAGAGTGTTGTGATGAAACTGCAAGGGTATAATTGTAATTTAGACAATATTGCTTCGTTACTCTGCCCTCCGTTGCGCGCGTTCGACTTCTATCTTTGCTGCACAATCGATCGCTTCCCTTTTGGCGATGTTATACAGTACACACCGCTTCTTTTCCCTCTCCTCCTTACTCTCCCATTTTCCCACCAGAAAATCAAACTGACCGTCGTTTCTCCTCCGTCGCCGGAAAGCTCTTCCCGTTTGAGGGTATCCCTTTTCACTGTATGCTCCAAAACTTTCTTCTCAATTTCCTCTCACTCCGTTTATTCTCCTTCGAGTTGATTCTTCTTTTTGGTTTTTTTTATTTTAATAAACAAATGGATGGAGCGAAACCCTAATTTTTGCTCCGGGTCCGACTCCGAGAGTTGTTCGTACTGTTAATATCTATCCAAGATCCATAGGTTTTTAATCGGCCTTGTCGACCCGGCAATTTCTTTTTTCTGACTTGTTCGGGTCGGATGGGTCCCGGGTCCCGGCGGGAAATCTCCAATACCGATCCGGTGAGCCTGTAATGTATCGTTCCTCATAAAAATTGACTTCAATGAAGGGCCGACCCGCTTCTCCTGGGGTTTATTTACCATCTCTGGGTCTTGTTTCGGACCCGACGAATGTCCATAGAAGCCGTATGCTTATAATATTGTCTGATTCTCTCTGTCTCTCTATTTCGCACTCTCATAGATATTTGGAAGTGTCATTCTACAACTATGTTTTATGGTGTTTGAGCTATTCTGGGGTTGGATGGATCTACATTGGGGGTTTCAACATGAACATGTCGTTTATTTTAAATTAGTCAAGATTGAAACAAATTTTATCAAATATAGTTTTGGTCTTTCAGTTCAAATCTTTTTCATCAGATTAATTGTGTGCGTTTAACGTGCAGCTTTTGGTGGAAAGTCAGGCTGATGTAATGGATATGTCGGAGGCAGTTATAGTGAAATCTAGCAGATTGAAATCCGTTGTGTGGAATGATTTTGATAGAATAAAAAAGGGTGACACCTTTGTTGCTGTATGTAGGCATTGTAAGAAAAAACTTAGTGGATCAAGTACCAGTGGGACTTCTCATTTGAGGAACCACTTAATTAGGTGTCAGAGAAGATCTAATCATGGTATATCTCAATTTATTTCCAGGGAAAAGAAAAAGGAAGCAACATTGGCTATTACTAATTATGTTGATCAGGGGCAGAAAAAGGACGATGTTCTGAATCTTGTTAATATTAGATTTGATCCAGAGCAAGTGAAAGATGATACAAATAATACTCTGAGTTACAATTTTGATCAGCGACGAAGTCGATTTGATCTTGCACGGATGATCATCTTGCATGGTTATCCATTGGCCATGGTCGAGCATGTTGGTTTCAGAGTATTTGTTAAAAATCTGCATCCCTTGTTCGAACTTGTATCATGCAATAGAGTTGAAGCTGATTGTTTGGAGATATATATCAAAGAGAAACAAAAGGTCAATGAGTTATTGGATAAATTGCCTGGTAAAATCAGCCTCAGTGCTGATATGTGGACTGCTGCAGATCATTTGGAATCGGTATACCTGTGTCTGACAGCCCACTACATCGATGAGTCCTGGCAATTAAATAAGAAGGTTTTGAACTTTATGTTTGTTGATCCGTCTCACACTGAAGATTTGCATTCAGAAACTATCATGACATGTCTGATGGATTGGGATATTGATCGGAAGTTATTCTCTATGACATTTGATTGTTCCTCTACCAGTGACTATATATCATTACGAATCAGAGACAGACTATCACAGAACAGGTTCCTATATTGTAATGGTCAATTATTTGATGTAAGCTGTGCCGTAGATCTTCTCAATTTGATGGCTCAAGATGCTTTGGAAGCATTATGCAGCATTCTCCCTAAAATTCGTGACGGTATTCGATATATTAAACAGTCTCAAGAAGTACAAGCTAAGTTCAATGAGTTGGCCGAACAAGTTAAAGTTCAGAGCCAAAAAGGTCTATCTCTGGACAATCCGTCTCAGTGGAACTCAACTTATACGATGCTTGGAGCAGCTATAGATTATCGAGAAGCATTTTCTCTTTTGCAGGCAAGTGACGTTGGCTACACAGCATGCCCATCAGAAGAAGAATGGAGTAGGACATGCGCAATTACTGGCTTTTTGAAGTTCTTATTTGAAGTGACTAATGTTTTAACGAAGGGCAACTTCCCAACTGCAAATATATTTTTCCCTGAGCTCTGTGACGTGCACTTGCAGTTGATGGAATGGTCCAAGAATTCAGATGATTATGTCAAGGCATTGGCATTCAAGATGCGGAGCAAGTTTGAAGAATATTGGGATAAATGTGGGTTGGCGCTAGCAGTTTCTGCCATGTTAGATCCTCGATTCAAAATGAAACTAGTAGAATACTATTATCCACAAATATACGGCGTTGTCGCTCTACAGAGGATTGATGATGTTATCAACTGTGTGAAGGCGCTTTACAATGAACATTCAATCTGCTCGCCATTAGCGTCAATTGATCAAGGTCTTGCCTGGCAAGTTGGTAGTAGTTCTGGCTCTTTGCCTGGTTCCGGGAAGGATGCAAGGGATAGGTTAATGGGTTTTGACAAATTTCTCCATGAATCCTCCCAGAGTGAAGGCACCAAATCAGATTTGGACAAATACCTTGAGGAACCTCTGTTTCCTCGTAATGTTGATTTCAATGTGTTGAACTGGTGGAAAGTTCACACCCCCAGATATCCCATTTTGTCCATGATGGCTCGTAATGTGTTGGGAATTCCCATGTCAAAAGTTGCAGCAGATTCTGCATTCGGGACTGGAAAAAGAGTGCTTGATCGAGATTGGAGTTCACTCAAACCAGCTACACTTCAAGCTTTAGTATGTTCACAGGATTGGATACGAAGTGAACTGGAGAGCTAATTCCGTCACATAACAAGTCTGTCAATATTTATTCAATTTTGTCAATCTTCCCTTTCTATTTCCCTTGCTTTATCGTCTTTGTACTTCAGTTATGTCCTTGCCCTCGTTTGTGGTTTGTTCAACTGGCGAAACCTTTTTGCAGTTTTGCATATTTATTAGCAACCCCCGCCCAATCTTTATGATGGAATTATTTCTCCCCTTTTTAACATTTTTGTTTTTAGTTCAACAATAAGTGGGGTTAGGGATTCGAACTCACACTCTATTAGTCGAGAAAATATACCTTAACCAGTTGAGCTATGTACGGTTTGACTTTCTCTCCTTGAACTTAATGAGGTGTTGTTTGGTACACAGTTGACTTTTAGTACTTTGGCAATCAACTCTGAACAAGATAACTGAGTGTTTTTTTTTTCATTCAACTATGTTTAGATAAACAAATCATTCTCTATTATTAACTTTTATCATTATTTATATTAAAATTGATACACGTGACTCGTTCTATATTAATGTATCAATTCTATTAAAGCTAACAGTTAGGAAAGTGTGGTTCATTAACTCTTCGTATAAGACGCCAACTATAAGGGCTATTTGCAATTACGCCTATTCAATCAAATATTTTTTAAGGTTAAGATACTTGTGGTGCAAAACTTGAGACTGGAACCAGGAATCAATCTTGAGTCTGGATACCGTTCTGATCAATTTTGTCGGTTATATTCAATTTCAATCGCATTGGCTTGTTGAGATATAGTTGTTTAATCAGATTGGATTTATTAAATATCAGTTTTCAATTGACTTTCTAAACAAGTCAAAACAAAAAAAAAAAACCAAAGGAAATACTTTCTTATTTCTTTATTATACATGTTCAATGTTGCTTCACAATAAAAATTGGGTTAAATTATATAAAATACCCTTTAACTTTATAGCTTAATTAAAATGTACTTTTATACTTTTAAAAGTTTCAATATTATCCTTTAGCTTTGCTAAACATTTTAAAATTACCATTTAATTAAAATTATGTGAAAGATGATGTGGCCTCATTTAAAAATTGAGGTAAATTCATTGATTTATAAGGGGGAAAAAATAATCGTGAAGAAGAAATTTATGTTTGCATTGAAGAAAGAGGGAAAAAAACTAACGGTTATTTCCTTATAAATAGATGAGTTTATCTCGATTTTTTAGCAAGATCATGTTATCTTCCACATAGGAAGCCCTGTAAGCATGGGTGGATCCACGTTGGGCCTAGGAGGCACCAATTTTTTTCTTTATTTGGGTTAACTTTATAGTTCCTTGAAGACTGCTAATATTTTTAATGTATTTATGGCTTAAATTATTCAATGTGCTCCCCTTAGCTTGTTGGTCACATGCTCTCTTTGTCAAATTTTAGGTTTTGGGTGCAAATCCTATCAAGTGCTTTCCATATATTTTTTTGTTCTATATTTTAAAAATAAAGCATTTCTATTTTCAAATTTATTTTTTAAATTATAAATAA